>CM035843.1:421383840-421720300 GCA_020510985.1 Pholidichthys leucotaenia
TCTGTGAACTAAACAACATTACCATCAAGGATAAATACACTCTCCCTCTCATCTATACGGCGTTTGACTCCCTCCGGGGGGCCTCCTGGTTTACCAAACTAGACCTTTGCAATGCCTACCATCTGGTGCGGATTTGGGAGGGTGATGAGTGGAAGACAGGGTTCCGGACCCCTAGCAGGCACTTTGAGTACCTCGTTATAAGATAAGATAAGCCTTTATTAGTCCCACAATGGGGAACTTCCAGGATTGCAACAGCACAGGGATAGCAACACTCAGAGCAATAATTAAGAAGATACGAAAAATATAAATAAGAGCAGTGGATATACATACGTACACATAAATATATAAATATATATACAAAGTGCAGAGCATTGTAGCAAGATGGAATAAACAGCATAACCGTTTACTTAGTTATCCTACATAGTATGAATATGTACCCATATATATTGTCACCCTCCGTAGCGACTGATATTGTCCTAGTTGTATACTGGAGGGGACCATTTATGTAAGTCTGTTGCGTCTTTTGCATTCAGTACTATTAGGTTGTCATGTTTTTTTGCTATCTCTGTGAGCAGCCCTGCTTAGGTTATACAGTCTGTCCGCCGTAGGTAGGAAGGACAAGCGGAACCTCTCAGTTGCGCACCTAGGATGATGTAGTCTGCTGCTAAATGAGCTCCTCAGTGCATTCAATATGTCTTGCATAGGGTGGGACTCGGACTCCAGCAGAGATGACAGTTTAGCCACCATCCACCATCACCATCTTCACTTCCGGCGCCATACGAGTCGGCTGCCTTTTGCAACAGCGGCTCAATTCTGAGTCTTTTTTTTCCCTTCCTCTCTCTTTTTGATCCGGTTTCTCACTCCATTTATATCACGGACACACAGATCGTCCCAAATGTCTCCTGAGCCGGTGGACGGAGCCACTGTTTATAGCAGGAGACGGTACAGCAGGGAAGAGCTGCTAGCACTCAACTGCCACCCGGTGCTAACGGAAAAACTCGACATACCGGGAGAACTGAGGCGAAAACGCCGTGGTTGCCGGGCTGGAGTAAGGCGGAAGACAAAAAAATATAAGGTACAGACCCTCCCTTCCATCCATTGTCATGGGGAATGTACGGTCGTTATTGGGAAAGGTAGATGAGCTAGCGGCTATCTCCCGCTATGATAGCATATACCGGGAATGCTCTCTCCTTTTATTTACCGAGACGTGGCTATCTGAACTAGCAGCAGATGCTAACATTGAGCTGGAGGGTTTCCACGCAATACAGGCAGACCGAACACCAGACAGTGGCAAAGCAAGGGGCGGTGGAGTGATAATGTATGTTAACAACAACTGGTGCAGACCGGGACGTATCACTGTTAAACAACGACACTGCAGCAAAGACATTGAGTTGCTAGCTGTTAGCATGCGGCCTACATATCTCCCAAGGGAATACTCACATGTGATCTGCATTGTTGTTTATGCAAATCCGACGGCGAACGCTGGGACAGCGCGTGACGTCATCCATTCAGTAACCGGCAGGCTGCAGACAGAACACCCAGATGCTCTTCTCCTCATCTCAGGCGATTTCAACCATGTTTCACTATCTCCCATTCTACCCACATTTACCCAGTATGTCACATGCCACACTAGAGACAATAAAACACTGGACTTATTCTACGCAAACACTAAGGAGGCGTACACCTCATCACAACTCCCCCCACTCGGGAGATCGGATCACAACTTGGTTCATCTCCGGCCGGTGTACAAACCCCCTAGTGCACAGACAACCTCCGGCCGTGCGCACAGTGAAGTTATGGTCTGAGGAGGCAATGGACACTCTAAAGGGCTGTTTTGAAACCACCGCCTGGGAGCAGCTCTGCGATCCACATGGTGAGGACATCGATGGCCTCACTCACACCATCACGGACTACCTCAGCTTCTGTGTGGACAACACCGTTCCCACCAAGACCATACGGTGTTGCTCAAACAACAAACCCTGGATCAACCCTGAGATAAAAACACTTCTGAGAGAGAAGAAGAGGATCTTCAGGTCGGGGAACAGGGAGATGCTGAAGTCCGTACAGAGGGAGCTGAGGAGAAAGATCAGAGAAGGCAAGGACAGCTTCAGGAAGAAGATGGAGGACAAGCTGCAACAGAGCGACATCAGCGGGGTCTGGAGAAACCTTAAAACCATCTCTGGGCTCCAGAATACCTTCCCCCAGGCCACGGGGGGGGGGGGGGGCAGGGAGTGGGCGAACAATCTGAACCTGTTTTTTTAATAGGTTTGACCAACCGCCCTCCCCCCTGACTGCACAACAACCACTGCTGCCTCTAAAGACATCAAGTCCTGCTGCCCACTCCCCGCTCCACCAACTCCCCCCCCCCACTCCCAACACACAGCCCCCCAACCTGACCCTGACTAAGACCCAGGTGAGGACAGAGCTGAGGAAGATCAAGGCGAGGAAGGCGTCGGGACCGGACGGCATCAGCGCAAAGCTCCTCAAGTCCTGTGCAGACCAGCTGTGTGGGATTGGGGAGTACATCTTCAACCTGAGCCTGAAGCTGGGGAGGGTACCACAGCTGTGGAAAACATCTTGTGTGGTACCTGTACCAAAGACTTCCCACCCCAAAGACCTGAACAGCTACAGACCAGTGGCCTTGACGTCCCACATGATGAAGACCCTGGAGAGACTGCTCCTTGCTCACCTCCGCCTCCTGGTGGGACCAGCGATGGATCCACTCCAGTTCGCCTACCAGCATGGCATTGGGGTGGAGGATGCAGTGATCTTCGTCCTTCACCGTTCTCTGTCCCACCTGGAGAAGCCCGGGACTGCGGTGAGGATCATGTTCTTTGACTTCTCCAGTGCTTTCAACACCATCCAACCGATGATCCTGAAGGACAAGCTGCTGTGCGCAGGGGTGGACCAGCACCTGTCATCATGGATCCTGGACTACCTCACTAACCGGCCTCAGTTTGTGAGAACCCGGGACTGTGTGTCCGACACGATCATCGGTAGCACAGGGGCCCCCCAGGGAACGGTTTTGGCTCCCTTCCTTCTCACCCTTTATACTGCGGACTTCTCACACAACACAACACACTGCCATCTACAGAAGTTCTCTGATGACTCTGCGATTGTTGGCCTCATCTCCAATGGAGATGAAGCTGAGTACAGAGGGCTTATCCAGGACTTCGTGGACTGGTGCCATCGGAACTGCCTCCAGATCAACGCGAGGAAAACTAAGGAGCTGGTGGTGGACCGCCGCAGGCAAGGACAACCCCTCACAGCACCAGTAAACATACAGGGAACAGACATCGAGATGGTGACATCCTACAGGTACCTGGGTGTTCATCTAAACAATAAACTGGACTGGTCACACAATACTGACGCACTCTACAAGAAGGGACAGCGCAGGCTGTTCCTACTGAGGAGACTCAGGTCTTTTGGTGTACAAGGGGCGCTGCTGAAGTCATTCTATGACACGGTGGTGGCATCAGCCATCATTTTTGGAGTGGTCTGCTGGGGCAGTGGCATTACAGCAGCCGATAGGAAGAGACTGAACAAACTGATCAAGAAAGCTAGCTCTGTCCTGGGGCAGCGCCTTGACCCAGTGGAGGAGATAGGAGAGAGAAGGACGGTGGCTAAACTGTCATCTCTGCTGGAGGCTGAGTTCCACCCTATGCAGGACATACTGAATGCACTGAGGAGCTCATTTAGCAGCAGACTATATCATCCTAGGTGCACAACCGAGAGGTTTCGTAGGTCCTTCCTACCAACGGCTGTCAGACTGTACAACCTAAGCAGGGCTGCTCGCAGAGATAGCAAAAAGGCGTGACAACCTAATAGTTTTTGAATGCAAAAGACGCAATAGACTTATACAATGGTCCCCTCCAGCATACAACTTGGAAAATACCGGTCGCTATGGAAGGTGAGAATATGTATGGGTACATAATCATACCATGTAGGATAACTAAGTAGACGGTTGTGCTGTTTCATCCCATCTAGCAACAATGCTCTGCACTGTGTGTGTTTATATATTTACATATTTATTCCATCTTGCAACAATGCTCTGCACTGTGTGTGTTTATATATTTACATATTTATTCCATCTAGCTACAATGCGCCGCACTGTGTGTCTATATATATATTTATATTAATATGTACATATGTATACTAGCTGCTCTTGTTTTTTTCTTGCCTTCTGATTGTTGCTCTGAGTGTTGCCATCCCTGTGCTGTTGCAGTCCTGGAATTTCCCCATTGTGGGACTAATAAAGGCTTATCTTATCCCTCTCTCTCCCCTATCTCCTCCACTGGGTCAAAGCGTTGCCCCAGGACAGAGCTAGCTTTCTTGATTAGTTTGTTCAGTCTCTTCCTATCGGCTGCTGTAATGCTGTTGCCCGAGCAGACCACTCCAAAAGTGATGGCTGATGCCACCACCGTGTCGTAGAATGTCTTCAGCAGCGCCCCTTGTACACCCGTTTGGGTTGACCAATGCCCCCGCTGTTTTCCAACGGCTGATCAACGACGTGTTGAGGGATTTTTTGGGCTCATTTGTCTTTGTATACCTTGATGATATTCTGATTTTTTCCCAGTCCCTTGATGAACACCGGGTGCACGTGAGGCGAGTCCTGCAGCGGCTATTGGAGAACAAGTTGTTTGTGAAGGCGGAGAAGTGTGAATTCCACACATCAGCTACGTCGTTCCTGGGCTTCACCATCTCACATAATGAGACCATCGCGGACCTGGGCAAGGTTAAAAAGGTGGTAGAGTGGCCGACTCCCTCCTCCCGGAAGCAGCTGCAACAGTTCCTGGGATTTGCTAACTTCTACCGCCGCTTCATTAAAAACTACAGCATTATTGCACTTCCTCTTACTCGTCTCACCTCCTCCAAGGTGCCCTTCCAGTGGACGGAGGAGGCTGAGGCGGCCTTTGTGGAGTTAAAATCTCAATTTTCCTCTCCTCCAATCTTGGCACAGGTGGATCCCATGCTGCAGTGCCTGGTTGAAGTGGACGCGTCAGACTCTGGCGTGGGAGCCGTGCTATCCCAACACTCCCTGGTAGACGTCAAGATCCGTCCCTGCGCATTCTTCTCCCGCCGTCTCTCCCCGGCAGAGAGGAACTATGACATTGGAGACAGGGAGCTCCTGGCGGTCAAGCTGGCACTGGAGGAGTGGCGCCACTGGCTGGAGGGGGCCTCCCAGCCGTTCATCATTTGGACAGACCACAAGAACTTGGAATGCCTCAGGACAGCTAAACGTCTGAATGCGCGCCAGGCCCGTTGGTCTCTGTTTTTTGGCCGTTTTGATTTCACCATCACTTATCGCCCCAGTTCCAAGAACACCAAGCCCGACGCCTTATCTAGGCAATTCGCCTCAGATGCTGCGGAGGTATCGGCACATCCCATCATCCCCCCGTTCTGCATCGTTGGCGCCCTCTCTTGGGGTATCAAGGAGAGGATCCTGAGAGCGCAGGAGACCGAGGCAGACCCGGGTGGGGGACCTCCAGGGAGGTTGTATGTTCCATCTGCCGTCTGGGGCGAGGTGATTAATTGGGCCCACTCCTCCAAAGGTCCTTTTGGTGGCCATCACTCCTGAAGAATGTCGGGGAGTACATCCGCGCCTGTTCCCAGTGCGTCACCAGCAAGACGTCCTCCTCTCCTCCAGCTGGCAGGCTCTGGTCTCATGTGGCCTTGGACTTCGTCACCGGCCTCCCATCCTCCAACAACCTCACCGTCATCCTCACCATCGTGGACAGGTTCTCTAAGACAGCCCATTTCGTCACCCTGCAGGGTCTGCCCACGGCGAAGGAGACCACGGATCTGCTCACCCTCCATGTGGTAAGGCTGCACGGCATCCCTTTGGACATTGTATCCGACCGTGGGCCTCAGTTCGTTTCTCAGGTGTGGAAGGCCTTCTGTAACGCCGTCGGGGCTACGGTGAGCCTGTCATCGGGGTATCATCCACAGAGCAACGGCCAATGTGAGCGTGCCAATCAGGAACTAGATGCAGCACTGCGGTGCGTCACCACCGCCAACCCAGCATCCTGGAGTACCTACCTGCCATGGATTGAGTATGCTCACAACACCACCGTGTCGTCGGCCATAGGCATGTCTCCTTTCAGGGTCTCTCTGGGCTACAATCCCCCGCTGTTTCCCGAGGAGGAGGGGGACATCGCCGTACCCTCTGTGCGAACCCACCTGAGACACTGCCGCCGGTTGTGGAAGGCTACCCGAACCGCGCTGCGGCACACGGTGGAGCGCAACACCACAATCGCCAATTGTCGCAGGACGTCTGCTCCACCCTACCGGGTTGGTCATCAGCTATGGCTTTCCACAAAAAATATCAATCTCAAGGCTGAGTCGAAAAAGCTCTCTCAGCGTTTTATTGGGCCATTCGCTATCACTCGTATTTTGAATCCTGTGGCTGTGCGCCTAGCGCCCCCCCCCCCCGCATCTGTCCCACCTTTCACATCTCTCAGGTAGAGCCGTTCTGCTCCAGCCCTCTGTGTCCTCCTCCCACGACACCACCTCCACCAGTTGTGATCGATGGCGACCCGGCGTGGAAGGTCAACGCCATCCTGGACATCCGTCGCCGGGGTTGCGGCCTACAGTTCCTGGTGGACTGGGAGGGCTACAGCCCTGAATGGAGGTCCTGGGTGCGTCCCTCCTTCGTGCTGGATCCTTAGCTCATCAGGGACTTCCACCGGATGCACCCGGGTAGGTTGGATCGGTCGCCGAGAGGCGCTACGTGGGGGGGGGGGGTGTACTGTGGTGATTTGCTCTGCCTGCCTGTTGACTGATTCTCCACAGCTGCACGTACACCTGCCCTTCTCATCAGCTAGACTATTTAAGCCGTGCTGCCCTCAGGTCTGCACAGAGTCATCTTTCTCCCTGGTCTGATGAGACTGTCTCTACACTTTGTCAATCGCCGAGATTACTCTCAACCTCATCGTTCTCCGGAGGCTACTCCTCTCCTTCCTTGCCTTCCTGAAGAAAACCACCTCCATCTCATTGTCCTCCCGGGAGTGCTACTCCCCAATGCCAAGTGAGCTCTTCTCATCACTTTCACCTCTCCACACTTACTCCCCTGTGCACAGGTGGAAATCCGTGGCGGCGGACCTCCTCCACCTCGTGGCGGACCGTATACTCCCTGCACCTCATCACTCCTACCTGTCCCTGTGCAACCGGGGCTGAAGATGCTGTCTTCCTGGCCGGAGCCTTCGGGACCAAACCTGAGCTGATCTCCAACTTGCCAACAGTAAGGCTAACAACACAGCACAGCTCCGCCAGTGTGTGGTTACTAATTCCCCAGTCTCTGCTTCTCCATAGGGTTGCCAGGCTGTACGGTGCTCTGCTCACCCCGGCTGCTATATTCACACACACACGCCTACACTCAAGCACATATTACACAATAAAGATAATTGAGTTGATTTCTGGGTCTGTGTCTGCTTTCTGGGTCTCAAAACATGTCAAAAATATGTATATTTTACATTAATGCATACATTTCAGTTGAAAAATGTATCCAATAAACAATAATTTGAAAAATAAAATAATTTTAAAATGACCTTCATTAATTGCCATGTCTTTTTAAGATGTAATTGCAGGGAGCCGCCACACCAGGGGGGCACAAGGGCTGCATGCGGCCCCAGGGCTGTCGACTCCTGCTGTAGAGTGTCAGGTTCATCTTCTGTCTATCTAAATGCAAGGAATCTCTGTGAAGAAAGGGTAGTTCCCACAAGTGATGATCAGAAAATTGAAAAACCAATATGCATGTGTGGGTAGGTGTGTGCGTGTGTGCTCATGTCTTTCTATTCTTGTGTGGACCACCCCTTGACAAACAACCTTTATTGTGAGGACATTTGGCCTGGTTCTCATAAGGAAAAATGCTAGGATCCATTCCCCAAAGTGCAAGATACGCTATTATGAATATGTCAGAAGATCACACAAATAAGTAATCTAACAAACAAATAAACAAAGGTTCAGAAACAGTTGCTAATATTGGATGTCCCATTCATTTTCAATAATTTGGTATTCTGTAATTTTTCTAGATTTATTTTTCAATATGGCGCTAGAACACCATGATTCCTTTAAGAGTTTGTCGTTGTCCACCTTCACGCTGTCTCCCTCCCAAGGCTGTAAACCTAGGGGAAACACCGAATTAATTAGAAAAAAAGTTGCAAATTTACAAAAAAACATTGCCAATTCATGAGAAAAGCTGCAAATTTACTAGGGATGAGTCAGTCCGATCCACTGTATCAGGTTCGATACATGAAAAATGGCTGGATTGTTATTGGTAAGGAATTAAAGTAATTTACCGATCCAGTACATTAATAATAATAAAATGAAGGTGTGACCATGTTCTCAGCTGCGCTGGGCACGGCTTCTGTAGACAGAGGCAACGAGTGTCACATCACTGGAGCCTGTCTGTGGGACTGGCCTCAATATGTTGCTGTGTGGTACCAGCATTTACAATTACACACCACCAACTTGATGAAACACTTGCAAAAATATCACAGCAAAGGATTATGCTGAATTCCATCAAGAACCGGAGCAGAAGGACGTGTGTCGCACAGCAGCCGCTGCTTTTCTCTCAGCCTCTTGAGCTGGAAACTTCAGAATGCATGTTTACATGAGGCTGACCAATGAAATGCTGTCACTGTTGCAAAGTTTAAAATAACAAAAGCAGCAGCATTGCTGAACTGAGTCACATTTGTAACATATTCTTTGACTTTTAGATTTCTGTTTATATATGTGTACAAAATGCAACCAGTCATTAATGAAGTATGTTCTGTACTTTTGTTGTTTTAAATAAGAGAGACGGTATTGGGTTTGGCTCGGTATCGGCCGATACTCAAAATCTGTCATGTACGTGCGCTGCAGCGCGCAGGTGAAAAGAGTTAAGCCCAATCGTTGGTGAAGTGAACGTGTTTTATTAACAGAAAGACATACATACAAGAGTCCATGAAAACTGTCCAAAATGAGTAATAACGAGGATGACAGGCTACAACTCCGTAGGCAAGCCCCACACGCTCCAGACGGGACTGGAGCGGAGAGGAAGGCCAGTTAATAATGAGAAGACTTACATGCAGGGTTGGAGCAAACTAGCTCTGGAAACAACAACACCATACACAGTCCAAAGGGAGGGGAAACCAACCGAGGAGCCTGGACATCCAGCTTAGACTAACACCACCACACCAAATGCTCACACGGTCACCCATAAATACCCTGAGTACCAATGAGTGACAAGTGGATGCAGGTGTGGCGGCAGCTAATGCATGGATGAGAATGAATAGATGTGTGTGTGTGTGCATGTAAGCGTGTGTGTGTCAGGATGAATGTGTGTGTGTGCCAGGATGAATGTGTGTGTGTGCATGCCTAAGTTCATGTGAGTGGGAAAACAGGGAAGGGAATAAATAATAATAATAGGCAACAGGTGGATGCCGGGAGAGGGAGAGGTGTGGCTGTAGACTGGCAGGGAGCCCAGCTCAGAGGCCCCAACAACCTGCCAGCTGGGAACAATTATCAATCAAACAGGAACTACAGCCACAAATCAAGGAACGGGGTTGAGACATCAATCGGTATCAGTCTTGAAAAAGTGGTATTGGCTCATCCCTAAAATTTACAAGAAAAAAGATGCACATTTACAAGAAAATTTGAAAATTCATGAAAAAAGCTGCAAATTTACAAGAAAAATTATGCAATTTTACAAGGAAAAAGTTAATTTTCTGAAAAAAGTTAAAATTTTACAAGAAAAAGTTGCAAATTCTTGAGTGAAAAGTTGCAAATATATGAGAAAAAGTTGCAGATTTAAAAGAAAAAAATCGCAAATTTATGAGTAAAAAGTTGCAAATTTTAAAGAAAAATGTTGCAAATTCATGAGAGAAGTTGCAAATTTACAAGAAAAAAAGTCAAATTTTTGAGAAAAAAGTTGAAAATGTATGAGTAAAAGTTGTAGGTTTAAAAGAAAAAAATTGCAACTTTTCAAGGTTTTCTTTTCTTTTTGCATCTAGCATTGGTGCTTCGAAGTCTTTCCTGACATGACATTACAGGTTTACGATGATATTGGGGAGGGGGCACAGTTCTCTTTTCTTCCAGCTTGATTTACACCTGTGATGAAAATTGTTCACCCTACTTTTACGTACTTGTGACTTGATGATATATGATTATTCTAAAGTGGTACTGCTGATGTCTTGATGGTTACCTGTCTATGCTGGTGTTGTAAGAATGTGCTGCTGCATGATAATCCCTGCAGTTTCTCTGGCCTATACACGTGTCACACTGACCTTCTGGTAAGGTTTTATGGCGTCTGTGTGCGATGGTCGTCCATACCATGAAACAGCACCTCCTGGCTTAAATATATATATGAGTTGCCATGTGGATCACGTCCTGTTCAGCTCTTTGGTCCATAAGCCCTGAGGCATCAAAAGACACTCTGCTGCCATGAATGTGCTACTTGAATGTTCCTTGAGTCGCTGCTTTCTTTCCAGCTGAGCAGCAGTGAGGAAATCGACTCGACCACCCGACAGTTTTTCTGCCCCAACAAGACCTACAACGACATGGCCACACTGTTCTTCAACCCCCAGGAGGCAGCCATCCTGCAGCTCTTCCACCAGCACGGTCAGATGAGTGCACACACTCCGGTTTTCATTTATTAAATTACCCATTCAACTTTCTGTGTCTTACAGATAAACAAGTGGTTTGGGGATCCTCTTGATTTTTCTGGCATCTCTAATTCTGTTAGTATGAGAAGGCATTAAAAAAGGGACTACAATTACATATGAGTGAAGAAAATCAAAGTCTTTCTTCAGAGTTGCAGTAGAAAATTTGAAACGTACCACAGGTGGAACACCAGAATTTTAAGAGGTTCACCAACTCTTCCTTCTTAAGTCAAAGCTACCATAAGAATTCATAGAGGTCGTTGTTACAGTTTCAGGTTTTCCCACTCAGACATAAGACAGACAGGCTTTTGTTCCTTATGATGGACAGAATCCAGGGTTAATTCCCCCACTGTTTTACACAAGAGAGAAAACAAGACGCGAATATGAACAGCTGTTGTTTGTTCTTCACCTTAGGCACCTTCAGCCCCGTCACTCTGTCTGTGTTCTTCATCTTGTACGTCCTGCTGGCCTGTTGGACGTACGGAGTGTCTGTCCCCAGCGGTCTCTTCGTCCCCTTACTGCTGGGCGGAGCTGCTTTCGGACGCCTGGTTGCCAACATCCTCAGTGTGTAAGAACGATGTGTTTAAGGGGCCCATCACACCAAACTCATTCTCAGAACATCCTCGCCCATCCTAAGAAATTGATATTGGTAAAAGTGGATGTCTCCATAGGGTTCTAGCCAAACAACACCACATTCTCACCAGTTGTCATTCCTGTTCACTATGTAGCCTCACACAGGGACACCATTGATTAACGTAGCATCCATACAGGGCAACATTAAATCTGTAGCCTCACATGGGTTGCAACATTAAGTATACAGCGTTAAGGCTATAATTACATGAATGATTATTAATAATAATACCTGGAATTAATAATTATTGATTATTATTGCATTATCTCATTCTAACACTAGGGGGTACCACTCACTGTTTTGAGATACATTAGAACTCTATTAAGAAACAATTTAGCTTAAGAAGTTAGCAAATAATAAACTAAGCATTAATTAATAATTTAATAATTATTCGGTCAGTCTCATGATCTGTGTATGAAATCTTGACAGTGAGTGATTCTGAATCTGGACAAAGGAAGCCACACCTTAAACTCAGTTTAGTTTAATGTTTATTTGAAAGGGACATTACATACTAATGAAGATTAATACAAATGTAAGTATGCCAGATTTAGCAATACTGCTAATTTGTAACTAGTACCCCGGAGGGTCACAAAAACACACAAACAATCATACACGAGAAGAACATCTGCAGTGAAACTGTATAAAGTGGATATGCGAAAGTGCAAGAGTTAAGGTGCTACAAAACAAAACATTCAGATGTCACATGAGTGAAGTGCTGTGTATGCGTACACGCACACACATGCACCCAAGCACCTCACAGCAACAACAAACAACAGCAACAAACAAAAGGCGGGGCATATGTTTAGTAGTTTTAATGAATGCATGAATGAATGAATCTTTATTTCGGATAGATTAAAAGTAAAGATTAAAAAGAAACAGAATAATATAACAAAGGGGAAAAAATCCAACAAGGTCAAATTAAACAATAACTCCTCTGATCATACAGCGCAACATAAGTTATCCGAAATGGGTGATGGCTGAAGCTGCAGCTTATATTGCCCACCCATATTCCATCCAAGAATTCAAAAGAGAAACAAAAGTGACAATAGATATCTGTGGAGCTTGTAAAACAAAGAGATGACCAGAGGTGATAATGACAGTAGTAATTTTGCATATATGGGCAGTGCGGTGGAGCAGTGGTTAGCACTGTGGCGACACAGCAACTCACCCTTGGCCATGGGATCCCAGGTTCGATCCCAGCCCCTGACCAACAGTGATCTGTGTGGAGTTTGCATGTTCTCCCCATGTCTGTGTGGGTTTACTCCAGGCTTACTCCGGTTTCCTCCCACAGGCCAAAAACATGCAGGTTAGGTTAACTGGAAACTCTAAAGTGGCCCTAGGTGTGAATGTGTGTGTGAGTGGTGAAGGGATAGCACCGTACCGTGGCTGCTTCATCCATCCAGGTGGATGCCCTCAATTTCCCCTCTGGGGATCAATAAAGTACACAAAATCAAAAAAAAAAAAATCAAGAATATATGAGAAAGGAACAGTATTTACATATTTACAGGGTGTGCATGTGTGAAATACAGCTGGACTGTGATTGTGTATCTGAGTGGAGAATTAGTGGAACCGCAAAGTTAATAAAAGGGGAATTTTTGAAAACTGTTTTGGATAAAGAAGAAAGACAGATTAACTTTATCTGAAGTTGGATTCATGCTACGCCTCCACTCTGGTCCACTAAGGCTGTTCACGTTGGACGAGGCTGGCGCCGACGCGGTTATGTACGTTCTTCACTTTTTTTGTCTACCAAGCCAAGCAGTTGATGCACGTGCACTACTGTCATTTGTAGTTTCACCCCAGTCCTATGGGTAGTGCAAATGTGCTAACACGCCAGTTTGCTCACCAGCTGTAGAAAAGTGAAGAAACGTGGGATCGACGTACATTTTTGTAGCAGCAACAATGGCATTGTTTCGAGGAAAAGGAGGAATTAGTGTTTTTCAAGGCTCTCCTTCACTCAGGCTGCTGCAAAACGATTCATGTAAGTTTATTCTAGGGCTGCAACTAAAGATTATTTTAATTGTCGACTAATCTAACGACTATTCTTTCAACCAGTCGACTAGTCGCGTTTATTTTCCTCGTGTCCACCATCTCTGCTTCTTGTTGGGGCTGCATTTTTTACCTCAGCTGCTGTTTAATGCCTCTTAACGGAACGTTCCGTCTCCCATGGGCGGGAGGCATTTAAATGCCATTTTGTCTCAGCTGGACACAGTGTAACACAGTGTCACTAATACTCAGAATGAGGGCTAATAGTAACAAAGATGAAAAAGAGATAGTGACTCCTGTAATTCAGTCACTGCATTCAACACATTCGCCATGACAGCTCAACCCTCAGAAACCAGAGAGCTTATTGTCAAACAGGTAAACTAACATTAACAGCACATACTAACAGTACTGTCATTTTTCTAAAGCTTGAAACAGTTGACCATTGAAAATAAGTGGCGCTAACTTTCTTTACTCACTAAAACTTACCCTTGCAGACAGTAATGTCGTGGCTCCGTTGTTTCAGATCCTCATTGTTACCTTCTTGACTTTTACAGCTTGGCAGTTCCTAACCGTAGTATGGACTCCTCACAACAGTGGGTCTTTATTCTCCTTTCTCTGCGTTGGAGAGAGACATACAGCCGCTTCATGCATAAACTCTAACAACCACAAACACAAAACACAACACATGCTTTGCCATGCTGTGCTCCTCTTCTTCTTCGCTGGAAATTGTTCACACATGCTGGACAACAGAGGTGCTACTGCCCTCAGCAGTTCTGGTCATGCATTGCAGTTTTGGTTAAATGGAGCTTGCTCCTGCTGGTCACAGCTGAACTGCGGCATGTATATAGACTTTATGATTAAACGATTTGTCGACAATAAAAATATTTGTTGACAAATTTTTATTGTCGATGTTATTGATAACGTCGGCAAATGTATCTGGGAAATCTGTAATTTCCCAGTTTGGGATCAATAAAGTACACCTATCTACATCTGTCTATCAAATTGTTTCAGCCCTAGTTTATTCTCATTTTCCTCTTCTCCTTTGACTTTGTATGTTGTGTTGGTAGTGCCACCTTGTGAATGGGAATCTCAATCTTGCACATGCCCAGTCAGCGTGACCAGGCAACACAGTCAAAAAATTTGGGCTAGACGTCGATAGAAAGGGTCTATGGACACCGGTGTGGACACTAGTGGACTGGAGACAATGACGTAATTTTCATCACACAAGCTTCACAGTCTTGTGGATGTGGGCAGCGGAGGTGCAGCATGAATCCAGCTTTAGGCTTAAAAAGGGAATGGCAGTTACAGAAAAGTTTATGGTTGAGGTAGATAAAGGTCTGTCCCTGAGCTTAATGCTGTTGGCTGCCTTACTTTCCTGGAATGGCTGGGGTTTTCAAGAGACTCATTTGGAATAAAATAGTCAAGTCTCATTGAGTCGCAGATGCTGGAGGATTGGGGCTTCTGGAAGCCCGGCTGATCCAGCCTGGATTGGAGATACGGCCTTGAAAATATCTTTTTCTAAAGAAAATACTTGTAAATAATGAAAAAAGAAATCATTAATATGCTGTGCTGTATTTTTCTGGTCCTATCACTTTCAGTAATTCCATTTGCAGTACACCATCGCTGTCTTTTTTTTTGGACAGGATGGTTGGGAGGAATTTTTGAACATGCTCAAAGTTCTGGAGCATCCTCCCCGTCTGTGCAGTTCTTAGATCATAAGTGTCAACAACGTCCTTTCAGTTCCCACTCAGTTTTACCCCGTTCTGTCAAATTTTCCAGATCTCCCTCAGTGTGATGGCCCCCTAACGGTCGAGGTTGGGTGGTCTTCCATTCTGGTGAGTGGTGTTGTAGTTAGGACCATGCCAGAACTAGACTGAGACCACCGTGTGTCAAGACTAAGACCAGCACTTGAAGAGATCAAGACCACAGAGAGGCTCAATCATATGTACACGATGTCCTGGTCTCAGATTTGACTTGGTCTCAGCCTGGTCCTGCTGTGGTCTTGACTGCAGCACTAGTAGTGACTGTAGATTTGGCTATCTGAAATAATGGCACCAGTCAGATTCTACCAGACTTCTACTGCCTCCAGATTGCATTATGGTTGTAAATTCCAGTCTCTGACTAGTCCCGTACTGTAGCGTTGTTGCTGTCAGCAAACACCACCCAACCGTAGAAGTTTCATGTTCAGCTGAGTTAACTGCTGTCTCTCACTGTGAATCTGTTAGGAACCTGGGAATGGACATCTACCCGGGGACCTTTGCTCTCATCGGTGCCGCTGCCTTCCTCGGCGGCGCAGTCAGAATGACCATCAGTCTCACCGTCATCCTCATTGAATCCACCAACGAAATCAGCTACGGGCTGCCCATCATGATCACTTTGATGGTACGCTACACTCATCTGTTTCAGTAGGTTTTATGAGATCTCAGAGATCATTGGGAGATTGTTGAGTGCTCCTTGAGAGTTCCTTGAAAGATCGCTTCCCTTTGGTGATTGTAGAGACATTGTTTAGAGGAGACTGGAAGATCATTGAAAGAGCTTGGCTATTGCTGGGGGCTCGATGAAAGATGGTTGCGAGATCACCCAGGAAGATCTCAATGATCCCTCAGTGCTCTCTCCTTATTTCTTAATGATCTTTCAAAGATCTCTATAGATTGTCATGAAAGTTGCTGAGAATTGAGTGCTTTTTCGAGGCTTTAGAGGCTATTGGACCAGTTTCTGATCTCTCATTGGTCACCCAGTGCTCTATGTGCTGTGTAAAGGGACCCTTAGTTTTTATACAGTATCTCATTACAAGTCCTAAAATTGCTGCTAAATCAACATTTTTTGGAATAGATTGCAGGTCTGAAATGCAGGAATTGATGTATATCAACAGAGGAAGTAAAGCTGACCAAACATGCTAGTGTTGGACTATTTTTGCATTTCCTAAACCATCAAAACTTTCTTCTGATTTGTTTTTGTATAAAAACATAAGGATTACATACAGTACATTAACAGCCATACGTCTGTAATAGAATGACATGGCTGCACATTTTTTATGTGTTCATTACTTGAAACATAAGTATCTGACTCACCGATTCCTGCGATAAATAAGCTTGTGTCAACTTGTAGGTTGCCAAGTGGACTGGAGATTTCTTCAACAAGGGCATCTATGACATCCATATTGACCTGAGAGGTGTGCCGCTGCTGGAGTGGGAGACCGAGGTGGAGATGGACAAGTAAGACTTTCTCCCTGAACCACAGAGGAGGCATCACCCACAATCCTGCAGCATACCGTTTTTTTTTCTAGACTTTTCTGCTACAGAAAAAGACAGTAGAAGGCATTATGACCAAGAGTACTGTTATGTTAGAATGGTGCCACTCAGTGGATGCTGAATCACAAATAGTGTATTTTTCCCACGATGATCACAGGTGTATGGTGAATAATGGCCCCTATTGAAGCATTTACCTTTAAGGAACACTGGATGGATTTCATTGGTTACGATCACCATATCAACATCCCTGTCCTCACGTCTTTCAGGCTAATAGCCAGTGACATCATGGAGCCCAACCTGACCTACGTGTACCCCCACACCAGAGTCCAGTCCTTGGTCAGCATCCTGCGCACTACCGTTTACCACGCCTTCCCCGTGGTCACAGAGAACCGGCAGAACGAGCGAGACTTCATGAAAGGAAACATCCTGATCAGCAACAATATCCACTTCAAGGTAAGTCTTTGAGCCGGTGGACGTGTTTAGCTTTTGAAGTCTTGTGATCTACGGTGTCAGGTGTGTCCCTGAGGGGAATACATCCATGGAGCAAAATAATGATGACATTTTAACACATTATCGAGCCATACAGTGGTTATCACTGTCGCTCATACCCCCTTTACACTGGGGTGGAGATCGTTGAGAGATGGAAAAAAATGACCAGATCTCTCAACGGTCTTTCAATGAGCAATCACCAAGATCATGCAATGATAGTGGAGCCATTGCACGCATGGCAATTTCAGTAGAACTGGACTCGACACACCCACTCAGTGAGTATCTAGCCGCACTGCCCTCAGGGCATACACACGTGGACAAAATTGTTGGTACCCCTCTGTTAATGAAAGAAAAACCCACAGTGGTCACAGAAATAACTTGAATCTGACAAAAGTGGTAATAAATAAAAATTGTATGAAAATTAACCAATGAAAATCAGACAATGCTTTTGAGTTGTGGTTCAACAGAATTATTTTAAAAAACAAACTCATGAAACAGGCCTGGACAAAAATTCAATTCAGTTCAATTCAGCTTTATTTATAATGCGCCACATCACAACAAAAGCCGTCTCATGGCGCCACAGTGCAGAAAAAAGCACACAGTCACAGAAAGACCCAGCAATCAGACCTGTGGTCTGTGAGCAAGCACTAAGCAACAGTGGAGAGGAAAAACTCCCATTTGGAAGATAAGATAAGATAAGCCTTTATTAGTCCCACAATGGGGAAATTCCAGGATTGCAACAGCACAGGGATAGCAACACTCAGAGCAACAATCAGAAGGCAAGAGGAAAAAAAAAGAAACAAGAGCAGCAAGTATACATATGTACATATAAACATAAATATATATATATGTAAATACACAGTGCGGAGCATTGTAGCTAGATGGAATAAATATGTAAATATATAAACACACGCAGTGCAGAGCATTGTTGCTAGATGGGATGAAACAGCACAACCGTCTACTTAGTTATCCTACATGGTATGATTATGTACGCATACATATTCTCACCCTCCATAGTGACCGGTATTTTCCTAGTTGTATGCCGGAGGGGACCATTGTATAAGTCTATTGCGTCTTTTGCATTCAAAACTATTAGGTTGTCACGTCTTTTTGCTATCTCTGCGAGCAGCCCTGCTTAAGTTGTACGGTCTGACAGCCGTTGGTAGGAAGGACCTGCGAAACCTCTCGGTTGTGCACCTGGGACGATGTAGTCTGCTGCTAAATGAGCTCCTCAGTGCATTCAGTATGTCCTGCATAGGGTGGAACTCGGACTCCAGCAGAGATGACAGTTTAGCCACCGTCCTTCTCTCTCCTATCTCCTCCACTGGGTCAAGGTGCTGCCCCAGGACAGAGCTAGCTTTCTTGATCAGTTTGTTCAGTCTCTTCCTATCGGCTACCGTAATGCCACTGCCCCAGCAGACCACTCCAAAAGTGATGGCTGATGCCACCACAGTGTCATAGAATGTCTTCAGCAGCGCCTCTTGTACACCAAAAGACCTGAGTCTCCTCAGTAGGAACAGCCTGCGCTGTCCCTTCTTGTAGAGTGCGTGGAGGGAGGGGCAGTCGTCTGCTGCGACTGGCTGGGGGTGAGGGGATAGGGAGGATGGAAAGGACAGACATAAAGAACATAACAGTAAGATGCCAAGTACATTATTGGAGGTCAACCAGCAGTATGGATCAGATAACAATAGAACAAGAGAGGGCTTAAGAGACACAAAAACCCTCCTTAAACGTAAGCTATATTAAAAAGGAAGGATTTTACCCTGTTCTTAAAAACAGAGACCGAGTCTGACTCCTGGACCCAGAGTGGTAACTGGTTCCAGAGAGAAGGGGCTTGGTAGCAGAAGGCTCTGCCTCCCACCGTACTTTTGGAGATTCTGGGCACCTCAAGTAAGCCAGCATTTTGGGAGCGTAATGCTCTATTAGGATGGTAAGGTAATATCATCTCTTATATATTGGTTGGGGGGGGGCAGATTTTTAAGAACTTTGAAAGTAAGAAGAAGGATTTTAAACTTGATTCTAAATTCTATGGGAAGCCAATGGAGGGAGGACAGAACCGGGGAAATATGATCTCTTTTTCTAGAACCAGTTAAAACTCTAGCAGCAGCATTTTGAATCAACTGAAGAATTTTTAAAGATACTTTAGGACAACCAGATAATAGCAAATTACAATAATCTAATCGAGAGCTGACAAAGGCGTGAATCAGTTTCTCAACATCATTCAGAGACAAGATGCTCCTGATCTTGGCAATATTGCGCAGATGATAGAAGGCAGTCCTAGAAACAGTTTTAATATGTGAATTAAAGGACAAATCCTGATCAAAAATAACTCCAAGGTTCCTCACAGAGCTATTAAGAGAAAGAGTAACCACATCCAAACTGAAAGTTTGATTTGGAAAGGTATTTCTAAGATGTTTTGGGCCAGCAAAAATGACTTCAGTCTTATCAGAGTTCAATAGTAAAAAATTACAAGTCATCCAAGCTTTGATGTCCTTAAGACAGGCATCTAACTTGGCCAACTGATCACAATCATCGGGCTTCATTGACAGGTATAGTTGTGTGTTGTCTGCGTAACAGTGAAAATGTATACAGTGCTTTCTGATGATATTGCCCAACGGGAGCATATATAGACTAAAAAGAGTAGGGCCCAACACAGATCCCTGTGGAACTCCGTGACTGAGCTTAGAGCTGGAAGAAACTCCATCATTGACATGGACAAACTGAAATCTATCAGACAAATAAGATCTAAACCACTGCAACGGAGTTCCACTGAGTCCCACAAAGTGTTCCAATCTATCAAGTAGAATGGCATGATCAATAGTGTCAAGGGCTGCACTGAGATCTAAAAGAACAAGAACAGAGACAAGTCCATTATCAGATGCAGTCAGGAGGTCATTAGAGACCTTCACTAAGGCAGTTTCAGTGCTTTGATGAGTTCTGAACCCAGATTGAAACACCTCAAACAAACCAACTCCCTGCAAATGGTCAGATAATTGCACAGCAACAACTCTTTCCAAGATTTTTGAAATAAAAGGCAAATTAGAGATTGGTCGATAATTGGCCAAAACTCCAGGATCGAGCGTCGGTTTTTTAAGTAAGGGTTTAATTACAGCAGTTTTAAAAGCCAGTGGTACATAACCCAGAGTTAAAGAAGAATTAATGATAAGAAGAATACGGCTACCAATAATTGGGAAGATAATTTTAAATAACCTGGAAGGAGTAGGGTCCAGAAGGCAAGATGAAGGCTTAAAAGAGGAAATTATTTTATCCAACTCTAAGAGGTTGATTGGAGTAAACTTATCTAAGCAGATATCAATTGAGGGAGTTGCAGTAGTTAATGTACTTGAATTTACGGTAGGAAGAATCTGACTGATTTCATCTCTAATAGATAAAATTTTAAGATTGAAATAGTTCAGAAAGTCCTGACTAGAAAGCTCAGGGGGGATGCGAGGATTGACCGAGTCATGGCTCTTTGTAAGCCTGGCTATAGTGTTGAAGAGAAACCTGGGGTTATTCTTGTTTGCTTCTATTAATGCAGAATAATAACACTAGGGGCGCCACACGAGTCGGCTGCCTTTTGCAACAGCGGCTCGATTCCGAGTCTTTTTCCCTTCCTCTCTCTTTTGATCCGTCTTTTTTTTTCACCCCACTTATATCACGGACACACAGATCGTCCTAAATGTCTCCTGAGCCGGTGGACGGAGCCACTGTCTATAGCAGGATACGATACAGCAGAGAACAGCTGCTAGCATTCAACCGCCACCCGGTCCCATTGGAAATACTCGACATACCGAGAGAACTGAGGCGAAAACGCCGCGGCTGCCGGGCTGGAGTAAGGCGGAGGACAAAAAATATAAGGTACAGACCCTCCCTTCCATCTGTTGTCATGGGAAATGTACGGTCGATACTGGGAAAGTTAGATGAGCTAGCGGCTATCTCCCGTTATGATAGCACATACCGGGAGTGCTCTCTCCTTTTGTTTACTGAGACGTGGCTAACTGAACTAGCAGCAGATGCTAACATTGAGCTGGAGGGTTTTCACATGATACGAGCTGACCGAACACCAGACAGTGGCAAGGCTAGGGGCGGTGGAGTGATCATGTATGTTAACAACAACTGGTGCAGACCGGGACATATCACTGTTAAACAACGACACTGCAGCAAAGACATTGAGTTGCTAGCTGTTAGCATGAGGCCTACATATCTCCCGAGAGAACACTCACACGTGATCTGCATTGTTGTTTATGCAAATCCGACGGCGAACGCTGGGACAGCACGTGACGTCATCCATTCAGTAACCAGCAGGCTGCAGACAGAACACCCAGATGCTCTTCTCCTCATCTCAGGCGATTTCAACCATGTTTCACTGTCTCCCATTCTACCCACGTTCACCCAGTATGTCACATGCCACACTAGAGACAATAAAACACTGGATTTATTCTACGCAAACACTAAGGAGGCGTACACCTCATCACAACTACCCCCACTCGGGAGATCGGATCACAACTTGGTTCATCTCCGGCCGGTGTACAAACCCCTAGTGCACAGACAACCTCCGGCCATGCACACTGTGGAGTTATGGTCTGAGGAGACAATGGACACCCTAAAGGGCTGTTTTGAAGCCACCGCCTGGAAACAGCTCTGCGATCCACATGGTGAGGACATCGATGGCCTCATTCACACCTTCACGGGCTACCTCAGCTTCTGTGTGGACAAATCCGTTCCCACCAAGACCATACGGCGTCACTCAAACAACAAACCCTGGATCAACCCTGAGATTAAAACACTTCTGAGAGAGAAGAAGAGGATCTTCAGGTCAGGGAACAGGGAGATGCTGAAGTCCGTACAGAGGGAGCTGAGGAGAAAGATCAGAGAAGGCAAGGACAGCTTCAGGAAGAAGATGGAGGACAAGCTGCAACAGAGCGACATCAGCGGGGTCTGGAGAAACCTCAAAACCATCTCGGGGCTCCAGAATACCTCCCCCCAGGCCACAGGGGGCAGGGAGTGGGCGAACAACCTGAATCTGTTTTTCAATAGATTTGACCAACCGCCCTCCCCCCTGACTGCACAACAACCACTGCTGCCTCTAAAGAAATTAAGTCCTGCTGCCCACTCCCCACTCTACCAACACCCCCCCACTCCCAACACACAGCCCCCCATCCTGACCCTGACCAGGACCCAGGTGAGGACGGAGCTGAGGAAGATCAAGGCGAGGAAGGCGCCGGGACCGGACGGCATCAGCGCAAAGCTCCTCAAGTCCTGTGCAGACCAGCTGTGTGGGATTGTGACGTATATCTTCAACATGAGCCTGAAACTGGGGAGGGTACCACAGCTGTGGAAAACATCTTGTGTGGTACCTGTACCAAAAACTTCCCACCCCAAAGACCTGAACAGCTACAGACCGGTGGCCTTGACGTCCCACTTGATGAAGACCCTGGAGAGACTGCTCCTTGCTCACCTCCGCCCCCTGGTGGAACCAGCGATGGATCCACTCCAGTTCGCCTACCAGCATGGCATTGGGGTGGAGGATGCGGTGATCTTCCTCCTTCACCGTTCTCTGTCCCACCTGGAGAAGCCCGGGAATATGGTGAGGATCATGTTCTTTGACTTCTCCAGTGCTTTCAACACCATCCAACCGATGATCCTGAAGGACAAGCTGCTGCGCGCAGGGGTGGACCAGCACCTGTCATCATGGATCCTGGACTACCTCACGAACCGGCCTCAGTTTGTGAGAACCCGGGACTGTGTGTCCGACACGATCATCAGTAGCACGGGGGCCCCCCAGGGAACGGTGCTGGCTCCCTTCCTGTTCACTCTTTATACTGCGGACTTCTCACACAACACAACACACTGCCATCTACAGAAGTTCTCTGATGACTCTGCGATCGTTGGCCTCATCTCCAATGGAGATGAAGCTGAGTACAGAGGGCTTATCCAGGACTTCGTGGACTGGTGCCATCGGAACTGCCTCCAGATCAACGCGAGGAAAACTAAGGAGCTGGTGGTGGACTGCCGCAGGCATGGGCAGCCCCTCACAGTACCAGTAAATATACAGGGAACAGACATCGAGATGGTGACATCCTATAAGTACCTGGGTATTCATCTGAACAATAAACTAGACTGGTCACACAATACTGATGCACTCTACAAGAAGGGACAGCGCAGGCTGTTCCTGCTGAGGAGACTCAGGTCTTTTGGTGTACAAGGGGCGCTGCTGAAGTCATTCTATGACACGGTGGTGGCATCAGCCATCACTTTTGGAGTGGTCTGCTGGGGCAGTGGCATTACTGCAGCCGATAGGAAGAGACTGAACAAACTGATTAAGAAAGCTAGCTCTGTCCTGGGGCAGCGCCTTGATCCGATGGAGGAGATAGGAGAGAGAAGGACGGTGGCTAAACTGTCATCTCTGCTGGAGTCCGAGTTCCACCCTATGCAGGACATACTGAATGCACTGAGGAGCTCATTTAGCAGCAGACTACATCATCCCAGGTGCACAACCGAGAGGTTTCGTAGGTCCTTCCTACCAACGGCTGTCAGACTGTACAACCTAAGCAGGGCTGCTCGCAGAGATAGCAAAAAAGACGTAACAAACTAATAGTTTTTTGAATGCAGAAGATGCAATAGACTTACACAGTGGTCCTCTCCGGCATACAACTAGGAGCATGCCGGTCGCTATGGAGGGTGAGAGTGTGTATGGGCACATAATCATACCATGCAGGATAGCTGGGTAGACGGTTATGCTGTTTCATTCCATCTAGCGGCAATGCTCTGCACTGTGTGTGTTTATATATTTGCATATTTGTTCCGTCTAGCTGCAATGCTCCGTACTGTGGGTGTTTATATATTTATATATCTACATGTTATTCCATCTAGCTACATTGCTCCGCACTGTGTGTGTTTATATACTTGCATATTTATTCCACCTAGCTGCAATGCTCCGTACTGTGGGTGTTTATATATTTACATATTTATTCCATCTAGCTACAATGCTCTGCACTGTGTGTTCATATATTCATATATTATTCCATCCAGCTACAATGCTCTGCACTGTGTGTCTGTGTGTGTGTGTATATATATATATTTTATAGTAATACGTACATATGTTTATTAGCTGCTCTTGCTTGCTTGTTTTTTTTTTTTTTTTTTTTTTTTTTTTTTTTTCTTGCCTTCTGATTGTTGCTCTGAGTGTTGCTATCCCTGTGCTGTTGCAATCCTGGAATTTCCCCGTTGTGGGACTAATAAAGGCTTATCTTATCTTATCTTATCTTATCTTATCTTATCTTATCTTAATAGCTTGATCTAGCTTTTCTAAGAGATTTTTTTATAGATTAAGAAATGATTTTTCCATGCTAAGTAGAATTCATCTGAATTAGTTGAATGCCATTTTCTTTTCAATTGACGAGTTTTCTGTTTTAAGCCACGAGTTTCTGAATTAAACCAAGGGGTAAGAAATCTCTGGTTAGACTTTTTCTTTCTAAAAGGGGCTACCAAATCTAGAGTCCGATGCAGAGAGGCAGTAACACCATCAACCATGCTATCAATCACGAAAGGGGCAGACTCTCCATCATTTATTTCTGGTGTTTCTGTTGTGTTGACCCATGGCATAGAGGAGACAATCTGCAAAAATTTAGCAACAACGTCATCAGAAAGACATCTGCTGTAGTAGTATTTTTCTTTAGGAAATAAGTGATCATAGATAATGAAATCAAAAATTAACAGACAATGGTCAGACAATACAGGATTACGAGGAGACACAACCAGATTTTCGATATCAATACCATATGTCAAAACAAGGTCCAATGTATGGTGGAAATTAATGGGTAGAATTTTTTACTTTTTGGGAAAACCCCATTGAGTCTAAAATTGAATTGAAAGCCTTATTAAGACAGTCACTCTCAACATCAACATGTATATTAAAGTCCCCTACAATAATTATTAATTATCGGTTTTCAGCACTAAATCAGCTAAAAATTCGGCAAATTCCAATAGAAACTCTGAATAGGCCGTGGGAGGACGATAAACTATGGCAAAGAGAATTGGGTTCAAGCCAAGATTGCCAACAGGCCCCACACTGAGGACCAAACCTTCAAAGGAACTAAAACATAATTTCTGCTTAACATTAACCAGCAATTTAGGATGGAAAATTGCCGCCACTCCACCACCATGACCAGAACCTCTGGGGTTATGACAGTTTAAATACCCAGAGGGAGTTGATTCATTCAAACCAACATAATCATCAAGCCCAAGCCAGGTCTCTGGGAGGGATAGTAGATCGATCTGGTGATCGATCAACAGATCATGGACCAGAAGAGACTTAGAAGATAGAGACCTAATGTTTAATAAGCCACATTTAATTTTTAAACTTTGGGGAGGAACAGAGGCCAAATTATTAATTTTATTAATTTTAGGGACTTGAGGCTGCAGTAGAATTTTACCAACATTTTGTTTAATCAATCTGGGAAGTTTATGCATTCTATTTTTTTAACTTTTTTATTAACTTTAGAGGGAGCAGAAAAAGGTTCTCTAAGGGAGGAGACAGGGGCAAAGTTGAAAGGTGGTGGATGAGGAGGAGCTGCAGAAGTGCGAGTGTTTTTCAGGTTGTGTTGTATTTGTCCTGGGTTACAGTATTTAGGGCAACGGGAGACAGACTCAATCTCTGAAGGATTATAAATCAATGGCTGATCCAAACGGTAAAGACCACCCGAGTTAATGGGATCGATACAATACGTAGGAACAGGACCAAAAAAGGGCAGTTTGGCAAACCCAGAAGGTTCAGAGCGGGTAAACACACCAGGTCCCAGTCACTGTACCAAAAATCACCAAATGGAATAGAAAAAGATGGTCTCTTAAAACACGTGCACCAAGTCTATTTGGGTGGATGCCGTCAGGCCTCATAAGTGATGGGCGGTTCCAAAATAAGTTAAAATTGTCAACAAAACCAATGTTAAAAATAGGACAAGTAAAACACAGCCAAGAATTAAGACTGAGAGTTCTGCTAAAACGATTACAGCCTCGCCTGAGAGTTGCCAAAGGCCCAGAGATGAGCGCACATCTGCCACAGTTCATAAGAGTGGACAGAAGGCTCCTGAAGTCACTTTTTAAAATCTCAGACGCTTCATCTGGGATGTTATTACATCCCACATGCACAACAACAGTTTGTACGTGAGGGAATTCATTCAGCAGATCAGGGATAAGAGCCTCAATATCAGAGACTCTAGCCCTGGGAAAAAATCGAATAACACAATACCTGCTTCTGACGTTCCTCACGATAGAGTCACCAATTACCAGCATCGTCTGGGGGGTTAATGTCGGTGGATTCTGATGTGGAGAGGAATTGTGAAGAGGATGATGTTGTTGTTGATGTTGTTGTTGCGAAGGCGGGGAGATGCGCTCTTTTCTTCTATCTGGAGCAGGTGTGTAATTTGACACACCCTGGGTGGTCTTTATCCGGGGTTTGCGGACATGAGGGAGGACGAGGGGCGTCCACGGGTGGGCGGCCAGCATCCAGTTGGGGAAAATCCTCCAGGGAAAGGATATCAAATTTGTTATCCAAGGACACGGGAGGAGAAGAGGCGCAGCCCATTCTGGTCGATCGACGATGGTTATTAGCTGGTCGAACCAGGGTGCGGATGGAGGGTGAGAGGGACCAAGCGAAGCTTTTGGTTTAGCCCCGAGATGAAACCAGTGTTTGTTGCTGAGGTCATGGGCGTCTGCGGAGGCTGGAGCAGGTGTGGAAGTAGGTGGAGACGCGCTGAACTCACCCAAGTAAGTAGCAGTTTCCGCCAGCTGCGAGGCAGTAGCCAGAGCCGATGATCGCCCGAGAATGATGATGTCAATGTGGTCTTCAGCCTCCCGAATCTTGTAAAGATTGGAGAGCCTCGTTTCCAGCTCAGAGACCTTATCGAGGAGCGATGAACAGCGGGTACATGACGAAGAAGGAGCCATGGCGTTCCAGGCGCTGAGATGGATAGCCCGCCAGCTAGCCAAAAACAGCTATTCGTGCATCCGAACTGACATTTAGGCGAGGCCAATACCGAGGTAACAGTAAATAAAAACTAATAACAACAAACAGAGATAAAAAATGAAAAATGAAATCAATAAAAACAATCAATAAAAACAAACAAAAACGGAGAAAGAAGTACTCTGACGCGATGAGTGTCAGACGCAGCTGTACCAAAATGATGATACCTCTAGAAAAGATTGAAAATAATGTGACCATAGGGACATGTTCAACCAAGATGTGTCCTCTAATTAACATCACAGGTGTCTACAAACTTGTAATCAGTCAGTCGGCCTATTTAAAGGGTGACAAGTAGTCACTGTGCTGTTTGGTGACATGGTGTGTACCACACTAAACATGGACCAGAGGAAGCAAAGGAGAGAGTTGTCTCAGGAGATTAGAAAGAAAATTATAGACAAGCATGTTAAAGGTAAAAGCTATAAGACCATCTCCAAGCAGCTTGATGTTCCTGTGACTACAGTTGCACATATTATTCAGAAATTTAAGATCCACAGGACTGTAGCCAACCTCCCTGGACGTGGCCGCAGGAGGAAACTTGATGAAAAATGGAAGAGACGGATAATATGAATGGTAACAAAAGAGCCCAGAACAACCTCTAAACACATTCATGGTGAACTCCAAGGTCAAGGTACATCAGTGTTAGATCGCACCATCCATCGTTGTTTGAGCCAAAATGGACTTCATGGGAGACGAGCAAGGAGGACACCACTGTTGAAAACAAATCATAAAAAAGCCAGACTGGAATTTGCCAAACTGCATGTTGACAAGCCACAAAGCTTCTGGGAGAATGTCCTATGGACAGACGAGACAAAACTGGAACTTTTTGGCAAGGCACATCAGCTCTATGTTCACAGACGCAAAAATGAAGCATACCAAGAAAAGAACACTGTCCCTACTGTGAAACATGGAGGCGGTTCTATTATGTTCTGGGGCTGCTTAGCTGCATCTGGCACAGGGTGTCTTGAATCTGTGCAGGGTACAATGAAATCTCAAGACTATCATGGTATTGTAGAGAGAAATGTGCTGCCCAGTGTCAGACAGCTTGGTGTCAGTCGCAGGTCATGGGTCTTGCAACAGGATAATGAGCCAAAACACACAGCTAAAAACATCCAAGAATGGCTAAGAGCGAAACATTGGACTATTCTAAAGTGGCCTTCTATGAGCCCTGATCTAAATCCTATTGAACATCTGTGGAAGGAGCTGAAACATGGCATCTGGAGAAGGCACCCTTCAAACCTGAGACAACTGGAGCAGTTTGCTCATGAGGAGTGGGCCAAAATACCTGCTGAGATGTGCAGAAGTCTCATTGACAGTTACAGAAATCGTTTGATTGCAGTGATTGCCTCAAAAGGTTGTGCAAGAAAATATTAAGTTAAGGGTACCATCATTTTTGTCCAGGCCTGTTTCATGAGTTTGTTTTTTAAAATAATTCTGCTGAACCACAATTCAAAAGCACTGTCTGATTTTCATTGGTTAATTTTCATAGAATTTTTATTTATTACCACTTTTGTCAGATTCAAGTTATTTCTGTGACCATTGTGGGGGGGTTTTTCATTAACAGAGGGGTACCAACAATTTTGTCCACGGCTGTAGGTACAGGGCTCTGAGGTGCAGGAGGGCCCGCTTTGGAAAAAGCCTGATTCTCTCAGCCATCTCATACCTTAACAGCAGACCCCGCTGATGTTGTCTAGACTATTCCTCTGTTGAAGTACTTTGTCTATTGTGGTTGTTGTATTGGCTGTATTTGTTGTCAAACAAGTGCAGTGTTGTGAAAACAAATTTCCCTTTGGGGACAATAAAAAGTTAGTCATGATCTTCCAGTGATCTCCACGGTCGCCATGGTATCCTCAATGTTTTGACTCACTCCAAAATGATCCGTCAATGATCACCAACAGGAAGCCATCTCTCATGGAGCCCTCAACAGTCTAATTCATCACCCAATGAACTGTCAGTGATCTTTGCCACTGTCTTTCACTTAAAGGCCAAATGTCACGTAATTTTTTTTTCTAAATGACAACGAATTTAGATAAAATACACATAGCTTAAACCAAATATTCATACCGGAGACCATATCACCCACCTGTATTTACATAATTGCACAAAATACACCAGGTGAAGGCCCCACCTTGCTTGCTGGCTTGTGACAGCCAGTCCAGACCACGCCCATGTTTTTGACATCACCAGTTGTACCCTGGCTGCCCTGCCTATCCATATTCACACTTATCAACATTGGACAATCATGACGGAAAGCGACAGCGATTGTGAACAAATTAGTTTAGTTTTGTCTTTTTTTTTTGTCTTTTTTTTTGTCAGTGGTTCAGACAGTGACAGAGGCATAGAACCTTACCGGTTCGAGCCGTCCGAGACGGAATCAGATGCTTTGTCTGATGACAACAGTTCCAACGATGACCAGAGAGCAGAACCAGTGGAAAATGTCATTGAACTGGACATTAATCGCCTCCAGAATTGCGAAGCCGGAGGGGGTCTGTCGAGGGCGCCCCATAAATATTGATTTTTCGGAAGCCATTATTATTACAGTGGAGGAGAGCCGCTGCTGTCAAGAAATTGACCAGATCAATATGAAAATGGAGGCGCATACCTGTCAAGGGAGACGTTTTCGCCGTATTTTGGTGCCAAGCGCGGCTGTGGGGGATGGCGCAGTGGTTTGGGACACTTTTCTGGGAAATGTTTTAAATGTAGTTCGTGTTGTTATTGTCAAATATTTTAAGGAAAATACGGGGAAAATGCAATTTTAGCAAAAACGGGCGTATTGCCTTTTCTGTACGCCCAAAAGAAAAAAATATACTGGAAAAAAAACTGAGTGTCTTGAGGAGCAGTCCTGTGTGTGATCACCCACAGCTGGGGCGGGCTGATCGCTCAGCGGGAACGCTTCTCACTACTGTTCGAAGTGTGGAGTCACTCATTAGTTTAATTGAAGTAATTAGGACAATGGTTTAACACAGGGGTGGGCAATCATGTGCCATGGAGGGCCATTCCACTGCAGTTTTTCTGTTCCACCCAGTCCCTTTATCAGGTGTTTCCAATGATTAGCAATCCTTGAAGCTGATCAGAGCAAACACCTGCTGAAGGGACTGAGTGGAACAGAAAACCTGCAGTGGAATGGCCCTCACTGCCCACCCCTGGTTTAACACGTTGAGCTGTGCAGCGGTTGCGGAACAGACAGATCCCAGAGAGGTGTGCCTTGTTGCTCCGCCGTTGCTTATAGCCGCTTTTTACGGTGTTGAAGTACGGCGAAAACGTCTCACTTGACAGGTAAGAAAACATTTCCCAGAGAAGTGTCCCTTATTACCCAGCTGTCCCTGATAGTCCCGTTTTAAGGTATGGGTGAAATATCCAATTTTTTCTTTCTTGTTGCTCACTTCAACCTTCCAGTCTCCATATAAACAATCAATTGAAATACCCCAAGCATCAAACTAGGGTACAATCGATTTCGTCACTTCCGCCTTCTTCCCCAGGCGATTCCAGGGGCCGTGTCAGGCCAAGCGCGGCAGTTTTAAATTAACGAATATTCCGTTGTTACTGAAGCATATGCACCAAGACCCGAACGGATCGGTTCCCTTTTATATCTAGTTTCAAGATATTTAAAGTACCCTGTTACGTGACATTTGGCCTTTAACTCTATTGGTCTTTCATCAAATGTTCAGTGGACCCACACCAGCACAGGTAGAACAGTCACATTCTACACTGAAAGGCCCCAGTGATCCTAGTTATGTCATCATGTTCAGTTTATCTACTACTGGGAATCAGAAGCTTTTTCATATCCTCACCTCTGATGGATCCACCTGCAACCCTGTCCCAGTGAACCATGGTGTGCCACAAGGCTCTGTCCTCGATCCCCTGCTCTTCACCATCTACATGCCTCCTCCCCGCCCCAGTCAGTCTGTAGTTCCACTGCTACACTGATGACACCTAGCTGTACCTCTGCATATCACCGTCCTCTCAGCTCCCTCCACAACTGCCTCCATGAAATAAAAACCTGGATGACCACTTACCTTCTCAAACTGAAGAGCCATAAAGCAGAGCTCGTGGTAGTGGCTCCCAAGGCATTCTGGAAGGTTGGAGATCTTCTCCATCTCTCCTTCCTCAGAAGCACTCGATCTGAGCATCATCCTAGATTCTACCTTGTCCTTCGAGTCACACATGAAATCTGTCACCAAATCTGCCTTTCATCACCTCAAAATCATCTCCAGACTTCATCCCTCACTCTCAGGTTTTGTGACTGAGACCTCCATGCGTGCCTCCATCACCTCCAGGTTGGACTATTGCAATGGAGTCCTGTTTGAGGTCTCCAACAAAGGTCTGGACAGGCTCCAGTATGCACAAAACTCAACTGCCAGAGTTCTAACCCACACTAAGCCTTGGCAGCACATCACCCTCATTCACCTTTTTATTAGTAAAGATTGAGGAGGACACTATACAGTCGTGAAAAAATTACCCCCCCCCATTAAATATTCAGTTCTTTATTAAGAAATGTTCACATATCTATGTCTAACCTTGTTTTTGTTTTTATTTGCATTTTTTTAACATTTATTTTAGCCATTATAAGTGGGAATGAATGTGGGGGTGTCCTAAAAAAGATGGGGGCGTCCTAATATATTCCTCACTATTTGCTGAGAATTACATTTTACAGAAAATTTGAATAAAGTCTTTAATTCACTTTTAATTGTTTAGTTGTATTACCTGAATCTCCCAGTATTTTTAACATTGATATTAAATATCCATATTTCCAAATATGTTAAAAAACCACACAAGCTTATACAGGGTGTCCTAATTTTTTCACATGACTGTAGGTGGTGTTGTAGTTGGGGCCCAATAGGCAAGATTGTGTTTAGAGGCCCCATTTTTGTGGTAGGGAAGAGTTCAAACCCTGTAAAGCAAAAACATTCGAAAAGCTTAAATGTCTAGAATAGAAGAAAAGAAATTTTACAGAATTGCACAGAATAAAAAATTAACTAGCAGCCATATGAATGTTGCAACTTTGAAAGAAGGCACAAATTTATGAGAAAAAAAGTACCAGATTTATGATGAAAAAAGTTACAAATTTTAAAGGAAAAGTTGCACCTTTACGAGAAAACAAGTTTCAAATTTGTGAGTAAAGTTATAAATTTACGAGAAAAAAATCTCGTAAATTTATAGAGAAAAAAGTTGCAAATTTCCGAGTAAAAAGTTGCAAATTTTAAAAGTTGCAAATTTATCAGTAAAAGTTACAAGTTGCAGATTTAAAAGAAAGTTGCACATTTGAGAAAAATAGTTGCAAATTTATCAGAAAAAGTTGCACATTTATGACAGAATGTTACAGATTTAAAAGAAAAAGTTGCACATTTGAGAAAAATAGTTGCAAATTTATGAGAAAAAATTGCACATTTATGAGAAAATGTTGCAGATTTAAAAGAAAAAGTTGCACATTTGAGGAAAAATTGTTGCAAATGTATGAGAAAAAAGTTGCAAATCCATGCCCATCATGGATCGTCACCTTATCATGGTGGACTAAGAACGATCCAACAGACTCTCATGATAAATTCTAGATCAAGGATTCAGTGTACCCCGCCCGGTATGGGGTTACCGTGGCCCCACCCTGGAGCCAGGCGTGGGGGAGGGGCTCAATGGCTAGCGCCTGGTGGCCAGTTTTCCACCCATGGGACCTGGCCGGGCTCAGCCCGAAGGAGTTACATGGGTCCGCCCTCCAGTGGGCTCACCACCTGCAGGAGGGATCATGGGGGTCCGGTGCTATGTGGATCAGGTGGCGATCAAAGGCAGAGACCTTGGCGGTCTGATCCCAAGCTTCCTAAACTGGCTTTTCGGACGTGGAATGTCACCTCTCTGGTGGGCAAGGAGCCTGAGCTAGTGCATGAGGTTGAGAGATACTGGCTAGATATAGTCAGCCTCACCTCAGCACACAGCTCTGGTTCCGGAACCAGTCTCCTGGAGAGGGGCTGGAGCTTGGCCTTCTCTGGAGTTGCCCCGGGCGAGAGGCGACGAGCAGGGGTGGGTATTCTTGTATCCCCCCACCTTGCTGTCTCTATATTGGAGTTTTCCCCGGTGGACGAAAGGGTTGTTTCCCTGCACCTTCGGGTTGGGAAACGGGTCCTGACTGTCATTTGTGCCTATACACAAAATGATGGTTCAGAGTACCCACCCTTTTTTGAGTCTCTGACTGGGGTGCTGGAGAGTTCTCCTCTTGGAGACTCCATTGTCCTACTGGGGGACTTCAATTCGCACGTGGGCAATGACAGTGAAACCTGGAGGGGGGGTGATTGGGAGGAATGGCCTGCACGATCTGAACCCGAGTGGTGTTCAAGTTATTGGACTTCTGTGCTAACCACAGTTTGTCCATAATGAACACCATGTTCAAGCATAAGGGTGTCCATATGTGCATCTGGCACCAGGACACCCTAGGTCGCAGGTCGATGATCGATTTTGTTATCGTGTCATCGGACCTGCAACCGTATGTCTTGGACACTCGGGTAAAGAGAGGTGCAGAGCTGTCAACTGATCGCCACCTGGTGTTGAGTTGTATCCGATGGCTGGGGAGGATGCCCTTCAGACCTGATAGACCCAAACGTATAGTGAGGGTGTTCTGGGAACATCTGGCTGAGGCCCCTGTTCGGGAGGTCTTCAACTCCCACCTCCGGAAGAACTTCAGTCATATTCTGAGGGAGTCTGGAGACATGGAGGCTGAATGGGCCATGCTCTTCACCTCCATTGTTGAAGCGGCGGTCCAGAGCTGTGGCCGCAAGGTCGTCGGGGCATCTCGTGGTGGCAACCCCCGAACCAAGTGGTGGACACCAGTGGTGAGGGGGGCCATTAAGGTGAAGAAGGAGTCCTATCAAGCTTGCTTGGCTTGTGGGACTCCTGAAGCAGCTGAGGTGTACCAGCATGCCAGGCGGAGTGCAGCTCGGGTGGTTGCTGAAGCAAAAACTGGGGTATGGGAGGAGTTCGGTGAGGCCATGGAACAAGACTTTCGGTTGGCCTCAAAGAGATTCTGGCAAACTGTCCGGCGGCTCAATAGGGGGAAGCAGCTCCCTGTCCACACTGTGTATGGTGCAGATGGGGCGCTGTTGGCTTTGAATGGGGATATCATCGGGCGGTGGAAGGAATACTTCCAGGATCTCCTCAATCCCACTGATACGGCTTCCACAGAGGAAGCAGGGCTTGTGGACAAGGAGGATGACTCACCTATCACAGGGGCTGGGGTCGTCAAGGTGGTTAAAAATCTCTTTGGTGGCCGGGCCCCGGGGGTGGTCGAGATTCACCCTGAGTACCTCAAGGCCCTGGATGTTGTAGGGCTGTCATGGTTGGCACGCTTCTGCAACATTGCGTGGAGGTCGGGGGCAGTGCCTTTGGCATGGCAAACCAGGGTGGTGGTTCCTCTCTTCAAAAAAGGGGACCAGAAGGTGTGCTCCACCTTTAGAGGGATCACACTCCTCAGCCTCCCTGGGGAGGTCTATGCTGAAGAGGAGAGTCCGGCCGTTGGTCAAACCTCGGATTCAGGAGGAGCAATGTGGTTTTCATCCTGGCCGTGGCACATCGGACCAGCTCTTCACCCTCTCAAGAATTCTCTCGAGAGTTTGCCCAACCAATTTACATATGTTTTGTGGACCTGGAGAAGGCATTCTGCCGCGTCTCTCGTGGTTTTTTGTAGGGGATGCTTCGGGAGTATGGGGTGTCGGGCTTGCTGTTACAAGCTATTCGGTCTCTGTACGACCATTGTGAGAGTTTGGTTTGTATTGCCAACACTCGATCGGACTCATTCCCAGTGAGAGTTGTACTCCACAGGGCTGCCCTTTGTCACCAATACTGTTCATAATTTTTATGGACAGGATTTCTAGGCGCAGCCAGGGAATGGAGGGCGTCATGCATGGTGACCACAGGATCTCATCTCTGTTGTTTGCAGATGATGTTGTCCTGTTGGCTTCATCCAGCAATGACCTACAGGTCTTACTGGGACGGTTTGCCGCTGAGTGTGAAATGGCTGGGATGAGAATCTGCATCTCCAAGTCCGAGTCCATGGTCCTCAGCCAGAAAAAGGTGGATTGTCTTCTCCGGGTTGGGGACAGGCTCCTGCCCCAAGTGGAGAACTTTATGTATCTTGGGGTCTTACTCACGAGTGAGGGGAGAATGGAGCGAGAGATTGACAGACGGATCGGAGCAGCATCTGCAGTGATGCAGATGTTGTACCGGTCTGTTGTGGTAAAGAGGGAGCTGAGCTCTAAGGCAAAGCTGTCGAGTTACCAGTCAATCTACGTTCCTACTCTCACCTATGGTCACGAGCTTTGGGTAATGACCGAAAGAACGAGATTATGGATACAAGTGGCTGAAATGAGCTTTCTCCGTAGGATTGCTGGACTCACCCTCAGAGATAGGGTGAGGAGCTCAGTCATCCGGGAGAGGCTCAGAGTAGAACCGCTGCTCCTCCACATTGAAAGGAGTCAGTTGAGATGGTATGGGCATCTGATTAGGATGCCTCCTGGACGCCTCCCACTTGAGGTGTTTCAGGCATGTCCCACTGGGAGGAGACCCCGGGGCAGACCCAGGACTCACTGGAGAGACTATGTCTCCCAGCTGGTCTGGGAACGCCTTGGTATCCTCTCTGAAGAGCTGGAGCAGGTGGCCGGGGAGAGGAAAGTCTGGGCTTCTCTGCTTGAACTGCTGCCTCCGCAACCCGGACCTCCGGAAAAGCGGTAGAAAATGGATGGATGGAAGTTGCAAATTTTGAGAAAAAAGCTGCAAATTTATGAGAAAAAAAGTTGCAGATTTACAAGAAAGTTGCACATTTGAGAAAAATAGTTGCAAGTTTTGAGAAAAAGGGTTGTGAATTTATGAGAAAAAAGTTGCAAATTTTGAGAAAAAAGTTGCAAATTTTGAGAAAAAAGTTGCAAATTTATGAGGAAAAAGTTGCAGATTTACAAGAAAGTTGCACATTTGAGAAAAATAGTTGCAAATTTATGAGAAAAAAGTTGCACATTTAAAAGAAAATGTTGCACCTTTAGGAGAAAAACAGTTGCAAATTTCTGAGAAGAAGTTAACATTTTTCAAAATTCAAATTGACAAGCTTTTTCACATTTAGCATTAGTGCTTCAGAGTAATTTTGTTGTATAACATGTTATAGGAATGTTGGTATGATGATGAGGGGGGGGTATGTCCCCCTGTATAACGGTGTTCTACCTATGGGACCTCCTCTGACTCAGGCCTCCTCTCCATTCCCCACACCACAACACAAACCTCTGAGGACAGAGCCTTCAGGGTGGTGGCCCCCACCCTCTGGAACTGTCTCCCAGCAGAGATTCTCCATGATGCATCTTTGGACACTTTTACGTCTGCTGTAGAAAGACAGTTATTCATTCAGCTGCTCTTAAAGTGTCCTTGGGTCTCTTGAAAGCCACGATATAAATCCAAGTTATTATTGTTATTATTATTATTATTTGACTTTTAATATTTATTGTGTTGTACGCAGAAATCCAGCGTGTTGACCCGCGCCGGGGAGCAGCGGCGGCGCTGCCAGTCCATGAAGTCGTACCCGTCTAGTGAGCTGAGGAACATCTGTGACGAACAGACCGTCACCGCAGAACTGCCAGAGGAGGGAGAGGACATGCTGCAGCAGATGTTGGAGAGGAGGTGGGGCGCACACACACACAACATTGCTAAAGTGCCCTCTGAGAGTGGCTAAAACAAAAGGAAGTCAAGAGTCCTCGACCTTTTTTGAGCCATGGAACGAAAAAAATCCTGCGGCACCCCACCAACCAAAACTGTTACAAAATGGCACATTGTAGCCTGTCACAGCATATCTAATGACAGTTTACTCTTGTGATTTGTTTATAGTCAGTGTGAAAAGTGGCACCATTATGTACAAAGTCAGCGCGCGTATTTGCTCCAGGTCAAAAAATTGTTTGATGTTTGGTCACGATAGCCAATCAGCAGTGATGTTCTGCCATTACCGGGAGAATAAATTAGTTTGAAAATGAGGTGGCCTTAGTAATATGCATTCCCGCAACAGGGGGTGCAGTTCTCCACAGGCGAGTCGTTCTCGGCACAACACCAGCAGAGCTCCGTGCATTTTGTCTCCACTACTTGTTTGGTGCTGGGGGAAGCCGATGGCAGGGTGCAGTTTCTGGAGGGGGTGGTGTCATTTTCCTGCCTGGCGTGCCTCTACGGAAGCCGTTGTAGAGTTGGGTTGGCGTCGTTTTTTTGTGGGGGATTTTCCGCTGTGGTTGCAGAGCGGTTGTGGAGGTTGTGGGGGTGGACCCGCAAGATGGAAAACAAGAACAAAGATTGTGTTCATACTGCCTCCTACTGACATGGACGAGCCACTACAGGCACCAGCGCACAACAACGGCACATTATTGGCAATTACTTTTGGAACAATTAAGTGAAATGGTACAGTTTTCCACAGAACCCCGGTCCATCTCTCATGGCAACATTGGGGCCCGTGGCAACTTGGTTGAAAATCACCGTTTGCCATATTTTTCTTTGCAAATTTAAAATCTTTATCGAGTAAAATTGAAAACTTTTTCCATGTAAATTTGGGACATTTCTTCCCAATAAAGTTAAAGCTTTTTTCATAAATTTTGTTATTTTTTGGCGTAATCTTCTGCTTTTCTTCTAAGATTGTCTTATCTGATTGTGACCCTTGTCAGGTAAAAATTCTGAACTCTTCATATAAATTTGCAACCATTTTCTAATAAAATTGTAGGTTTTTTTGGTACATTTGTGACTTTTTTCCTTGCCAATTTCTGGATTTTTCCCCTCATAAAATTTCTGAAATGTTTTTTCAAAAGCTTTGAGCTATTCTCATAAATTTATTAATTTTTTCTTTGTAAATGTGTTACCTTTCATGGGTAAAACTGCAGCATTTCTTCCATAAATTTTACATTTTTCTCATAAAGCTCTAACTTTTTCCAGTAAATTTGTGATTTCTTTTCCAGAAATTTGGTGACTTTTTTTTAATTATCTGAAAATTGCAAAACAGAGTATTTTCCCAAAAGTCTTGAGGATCATCAAGATGTTTTCTGGCAAAACTGAGATGAGCCTTTATGTTCTTTTTGCTCAGCAGTGGTTTTTGTCTTGGAAGTCTGCCATGCAGGCCATTTTTGACCAGTCTCTTTCTAATGGTGGAGTCATGAACACTGACCTTAACTGAGGCAAGTGAGGTCTGCAGTTCTTTGAATGTTGTTGTGGGGTCTTTTGTGACCTCTTGGGGTAATTTAGGTCAGCCAGCCACTCCTGGGAGGGTTCACCACTGTTCCATGGTTTCGCTATTTGTGGATAATGACTCTCACTGTCATTTGCTGGAGTCGCAAAGCTTTAGAAATGGCTTTATAACCTTTTCCAGACTGATAGATCTCAATTACTTTGTTTCTCATTTGTTCCCAAATTTCTTTGGATCGCAGTATGATGTCTAGCTTTTGAGGATCTTTTGGTCTACTTCACTTTGTCAGGCAGGTCCTATTTAAGTGATTTCTTGATTGAAAACAGGTGTGGCAGTAATCAGGCCTGGGTGTGGCTAGAGAAATTGAACTCAGCTTTCCAAAGATGTGATAAACCGCAGTTCATTTATGTTTTAACGGGGGGCAATCACTTTTCACACAGAGCCATGTAGGTTTGTTTTTTTTATCCTTAATAATAAACAGCTTCATTGAAAAATTGCATTTTGTGTTTACCTGTGTTATCTTTGTCTAATATTTAAATTTGTTTGATGATCTGAAACATTTAAGTGTGACAAACATATAAAAAAATGGGAAATCAGGAAAGGGGCAAACACTTTTTCACATCACTGTACATAGCATATCATGTTTGTTCCCTAAACCCAGCGACAGGGGTGCACAAGCCAGTGTACTCCTAGTGCCGGTCCCAAACCCGGGTAAATGGGGAGGGTTGTGTCAGGAAAGGCATCCGATGTCAAACCTTTGCCAAATCAAACATGTGGATCATAACGAATGAGACTTTCATACCGGATCAGTTGAGACCCGGGTTAACGACGACCACCACCGGTGCTGTTAACTGACAGGATGCCGGTGGAAATTGGGCTACTGTTGGTCCAAGATCAAGGAAGAGGAGAGGGGGAAGGTGTGGTAGGAGGGAGAGGGAGAAGAGGAAAGGTAGAAGTGTGGAGGTGAGAGTAGGGATGTTAAATGTAGGGACTGTGACTGGTAAAGGCAGAGAGTTGGCTGATATGATGGAGAGAAGAAAGGTAGATATACTGTGTGTTCAAGAAGCCATATGGAGGGGAAGCAAGGCTAGGAGCACTGGAGGGGGATTTAAACTGTTCTACCATGGTGTAGATAGGAAGAGAAATGGAGTAGGAGTTATCTTGAAGGAAGAGTATGTGAAGAGTGTTCAGGCGGCAAAGAGGGAGTCAGACAGAATCATGACTGTGAAGCTAGAAGTTAAAGGTGTAATGTTGAATGTTGTCAGTGCATATGTCCCACAAGTTGGATGTCAGGTAGAAGAGAGAGAGGAATTCTGGAGTAAGTTGGATGAAGTGGTAGAGAGTGTTCCCAGGGGGGAGAGAGTGGTGATTGGAGCAACTTTAATGGACATGTAAGTGATGGGAAGGAAGACAAGGAGACTTGGTGGTGGAATGAGGAGGTACAGGAAAGTCTTCACAGCACTTCACTTTTTCCACATTTTGTTATGTTACAGCCTTATTCCAAAATGGATTAAATTAATTTATTTCCTTAAAATTCTCTACACAGTACCCATAATGACAACATGAAAAAAGTTTTTTTGAGATTGTTGCAAATTTATTAGAAATAAAAAAAAAAAACCTAAGAAATCACATGTACATAAGTATTCACAGCCTTTGCCATGAAGCTCAGAATTGAGCTCAGGTTCATCCTGTTTCTACTGATCATCCTTGAGATGTTTCTACAGCTTAACTGGAGTCCACCTGTGGTAAATTCAGTTGACTGGACATGATGTGGAAAGGCACCCACCTGTCTGTATAAGGTCCCACAGTTGACAGTGCATGTCAGAGCACAAACCAAGCATGAAGTCAAAGGAATTGTCTGTAGACCTCCGAGACAGGATTGTCTTGAGGCACAAATCTGGGGAAGGGTACAGAAAAATTTCTGCTTCTTTGAAGGTTCCAATGAACACAGTGGCCTCCATCATCTGTAAATGGAAGAAGTTCAGAACCACCAGGACTCTTCCTAGAGCTGGCTGGCCGTCTAAACTGAGCGATCGGGGAGAAGGGCCTTAGACAGGGAGGTGACCAAGAACCCCATGGTCACTCTGTCAGAGCTCCAGCATTCCTCTGTGGAGAGAGGAGAACCTTCCAGAAGGACAACCATCTCTGCAGCAATCCACCAATCAGGCCTGTATGGTAGAGCGGCGAGATGGAAGCCACTCCTTAGTAAAAGGAACATGGCAGCCCACCTGGAGTTTGCCAAAAGGCTCCTGAAGGACTCTCAGACCATGAGAAACAAAATTCTCTGGTCTGATGAGACAAAGATTGAACTTTTTGGTGTGAATGCCAGGCGTCATGTTTGGAGGAAACCAGATACCGCTCATCACCAGGCCAATACCATCCCTACAGTGAAGCATGGTGGTGGCAGCATCATGCTGTGGGGATTTTTTTCAGTGGCAGGAACTGAGAGACTAGTCAGGATAGAAGGAAAGATGAATGCAGCAATGTACAGAGACAACCTGGATGAAAACCTGCTCCAGAGCGCTCTTGACCTCAGACTGGGGCGACGGTTCATCTTTCAGCAGGACAATGACCCGAAGCACACAGCCAAGATATCAAAGGAGTGGCTTCAGGACAACTCTGTGAATGTCCTTGATGGCCCAGCCAGAGCTCAGACTTGAATCCAATTGAACATCTCTGGAGAGATCTGAAAATGGCTGTGCACCGACGCTTCCCATCCAACCTGATGGAGCTTGAGAGTTGCTGCAAAGAGGAATGGGCCATAAAGACTTTGGGCTGTAATTGCTGCCAAAGGTGCACCAACAAAGTATTGAGCAAAGGCTGTGAATACTTACAGTGGTGTGAACAAGTGTTTGCCCCCTTCCTGATTTCTCATTTTCTTATATGTTTGTCACACTTAAATGTTTCAGATCATCAAACAAATTTAAATATTAGACAAAGATGACACAAGTAAACAAAAAATGCAGTTTTTTTTAATGAAGGTGTTTTTTATTAAGGGTAAAAAAAATCCAAATCTACATGGCCCTGTGTGAAAAAGTGATTGCCCCCCCCCCCCACCGTTAAAACATAAATTAACTGTGGTTCATCACATCTTTGAAAAGCTGAGTTCAATTTCTCAAGCCACACCCAGGCCTGATTACTGCCACACCTGTTCTCAATCAAGAAATCACTTAAACAGGACCTGCCTGACAAAGTGAAGTAGACCAAAAGATCCTCAAAAGCTAGACATCATGCTGCGATCCAAAGAAATTCAGAAACAAATGAGAAACAAAGTAATTGAGATCTGTCAGTCTGGAAAAGGTTATAAAGCCATTTCTAAAGCTTTGGGTCTCCATCGAACCACAGTGAGAGCCATTATTCATAAATGACGAAACCATGGAACAGTGGTTAACCTTCCCAGGAGTGGTCGGCCGACCAGAATTACCCCAAGAGCACAGCAACGACTCATCCAAGAGGTCACAAAAGACCCCACAACAACATCCAAAGAACTGCAGGCCTCACTTACCTCAGTTAAGGTCAGTGTTCATGACTCCACCATAAGAAAGGACTGGTCAAAAATGGCCTGCATTACAGAGTTCCAAGACAAACTGCTGAGCAAAAAGAACATAAAGGCTCATCTCAGTTTTCCCAGAAAACATCTTGATGATCCCCAAGACTTTTGGGAAAACATTCTGTGGACTGGAGAGAAAAAACTTGGACTTTTTGGAAGGTGTGTGTCCCATTACATCTGGCGTAAAAGTAACACAGCATTTCAGAAAAGGAACATCATACTAGCAGTAAAATATGGTGGTGGTAGTGTGATGGTCTGGGGCTGTTTTGCTTCTTCAGGACCTGGAATTTACCTGCTGTGGTAAATGGAACCATGAATTCTGCTGTCTACCAAAAATTCCTGAAGGAGAATGTCCAGCCATCTGTTTGTGACCTCAAGTTGAAGCGCACTTGGGTTCTGCAGCAAGACAATGATCCAAAACACACCAACAAGTCCACCTCTGAATGGCAAATGAAGACTTTGGAGAGTCTTTGGCCTAGTCAAAGTCCTGACCTGAATCTGATTAAGATGTTGTGGTATGACCTTAAAAAGGTGGATCATGCTTGAAAACCTGCCAATGTGGCTGAATTACAACAATTCTGCAAAGATGAGTGGGTCAAAATTCCTCCACAGTGCTGTAAAACACTCATTGCCAGTTATCGCAAATGCTTGATTGCAGTTGTTGCTGCTAAGGGTGGCCCAACCAGTTATGAGGTTTAGGGGGCAATCACTTTTTTACACAGGGCCATGTAGGTTTGGATTTTTTCCCCTTTAATAATCCATCCATCCATCCATCTTCTGCCGCTTAATCCTTTCGGGTCGCGGGGGGGCTGGAGCCTATCCCAGCATCTTTGGGTGAGAGGCAGGGTACACCCTGAACCGATCACCAGTCCATCGCAGGGCCAACACAGAGAGACAGACAACCATTCACTCTCACATCCACACCTAAGGACAATTTAGAATCCCCAGTTGATACCAGTTTACCTAACATGCATGTCTTTGGCATGTGGGAGGAAACCGGAGTACCCGGAGTAAACCCACGCAGACACGGGGAGAACATTCAAACTCCACACAGAAGGGTCACTGATGGTCTGGGGGTGGTATCGAACCCACGATGGTCAAGGGTGGAATTGATCCCATGACCTTCTTGCTGTGCTGCCACTGTGCTAACCACTGCGCCACCGTGCTGCCCCCCTTAATAATAAACACTTTAATTTAAAAACTGCATTTTGTGTTTACTTGTGTTATCTTTGTCTAATATTTAAATTTGTTTGATGATCTGAAACATTTAAGTGTGACAAACATACAAAACAATGAGAAATCAGGAGGGGCAAGCACTAGTTCACACCTTTATATGTCGTTGATTTTAGTGTTTCTCAGAAGGTGTAATATTCATTTGAACCAGGAGATGGTTGTCTAATCACAGTTTCCCTGAAGCAGAACTGCAGCAGATTGCAACGGGACACAGTCATAACAAAAACACTGCAAACAGCATTTCACTGAGGGGCTTCTGAATCAAACTGAACGCTCTTGAGCTGTAAGATAGATAACATGCTCTGTGACGTGGCGGCGATGGTGAAAGCAGCAGGTCAATGACATCATGTTCATCAGAACAACGAGTCACACATCCGTTCATCATCCAAACTGTTACACCCTGTTAAAACGTATCAATGTTGCATTTTTTACACATGGTGAGAGTTTGCTTGGCCCAAACTTCTCAGGGTTCAGGTATTGCAGCTAGGGGTTGGAATCGCAAAGGACCTCATGATTCGATTTGGATCGCGATAGTTTGGTCACGATTCATTCCTATCACAATTCAATGAAAGGCGATAATCGAGTATCATGATCCCATATATTTCAACTTTTTCATCACCTTATTCAACCTCAAGTCTTGCCCCATAGTAAAACTGTCAGCATCTCTTCCATATAATTAAAGGTAATATTAAAGGTAAAATATCTAAATCAATTGCAATACTACACAGAGTGAAATATTTGCTGAATCAACCCACATTATATACTTTGTATCATTCATTAATACTCCCATACATGACATATTGTACTGAAGTATGGGGAAATACATATAAAACAAACATATATCCAGTCTTTATGCTTCAGAAGAGAGCTATTAGAATAATAAACAAAGCTGCTTACAGGGAACCAACAAACCCACTTTTTCTTAAATTAAAAGCTCTCAAGTTGAAAGATCTGGTTGACTTTAAAACTGCAGTAATAATGTTTAAAGTGAAGAATCTATCACTGCCTGCAAATATCCAAAAGCTGTTCCAAATAAGGGAGAAACAATATCATTTCAGAGGAACATGTATATTTCAAAAACCTTCAGTGAGAACTACCACCAAGCAACACTGTGTTTCAGTGCAAGGAGTCAGATTATGGAACAATTTTGGACCTGAATTAAAATCATGTACAACACTTGGACAATTTAAACAAAAACTAAAGGAAGAAATACTCCAAACATACACTACCGTTCAAAAGTTTGGGGTCACTTAGAAATTTTCTTATTTTTGAAAGAAAACCACTTTTTTTCAATGAAGATAACTTTAAACTAATCAGAAATACACTCTATACATTGCTAATGTGGTAAATGACTATTCTAGCTGCAAATGTCTGGTTTTTGGTGCAATATCTACATAGGTGTATAGAGGCCCATTTCCAGCAACTATCACTCCAGTGTTCTAATGGTACAATGTGTTTGCTCATTGCGTCAGAAGGCTAATGGATGATTAGAAAACCCTTGCGCAATCATGTTAGGTCTGCAATGCTGTAATTGCTGCAAATGGAGGATTCTTTGATGAAAGCAAAGTTTGAAGGAAAAAATTATTTCAAATACAAATCATTATTTCTAACCTTGTCAATGTCTTGACAATATTTTCTATTCATTTTACAACTCATGGTGGTAAATAAGTGTGACTTTTCATGGAAAACACAAAACAATTGTCTGGGTGACCCCAAACTTTTGAACGGTAGTGTATATACAAGATGACATGTAAAATCACATAAAGATTGTCATATCCAGCCTGCGTTGTTGCTTAGTATTTTTTTGTCACATTTTGTCTTAGCTTTGTTCTGAATTGTAATCGCTCTTGTTTTGTTTTTCTTTTGAATTCTTGGATGGAATATGGGTGGGCAATATAAGCTGCGGCTTCAGCCATCACCCATTTCGGATAACTTATGTTGAACTGTATAATCAGAGGAGTTATTGTCTAATTTGACCTTGTTGGATTTTTTCCCCTTTTTTATATTATTCTGTTTCTTTTAATCTTTACTTTTAATCTATCCGAAATAAAGATTCATTCATTCATTCATAATAAAATATTCAGTCCAAACAGGCAGCAACTGGCCGTGGCACATCGGACCAGCTCTTTACCCTCTCGATAATTGTCGAGGGTTCGTGGGAGTTTGCCCATCCAGTTTACATGTGTTTTGTGGACTTGGACAAGGCATTCGACCGCGTTCCTCGTGTTTTTTTGTGGGGGGTGCTTCGGGAGTATGGGGTATCGGGCTTGTTGTTAGAGCTATTCGGTCTCTGTACGACCGTTGTGAGAGTTTGGTTCGTATTGCCAACACTCGGTCGGACTCATTCCCCGTGAGAGTTGGACTCCGCCAGGGCTGCCCTTTGTCACCGATCCTGTTCATAATTTTTATGGACAGGATTTTTATGGACGGGCAGCACAGTGGTGCAGTGGTTAGCACTGTTGCCTTACAGCTAGAAGGTTCCTGGTTCGAATCCCCAGGCTGGCAGGGGTTGGAACCTTTCTGTGTGGAGTTTGCATGTTCTCCCTGTGCTGCGTGGGTTTACTCCAGGGGCTCCGGTTTCCTCCCACAATCCAAAGACATGCATGTTAGGTTAATTGGTTGTTCTAAATTGTCCCTAGATATCTGTTTCCTGTAGGCCCTTAGAATAGAGGGTTAGTACTAGTGAAAGCGCTTTGAGTGGTCTTTGTGACTAGAAAAGCGCTATATAAGTGCAGGTTAGTTAGTTAGTTAGGATTTCTAGGCGCAGCCAGGGAATGAAGGGTGTCATGCTTGGTGACCACAGGATCTCATCTCTGTTGTTTGCAGATGATGTTGTCCTGTTGGCTTCATCCAGCAATGACCTACAGCTCTTGCTGGGACGGTGCTGCTGAGTGTGAAGCGGCTGGAAATGAGAATCAGCACCTCCAAGTCCGAGTCCATGGTCCTCAGCCGGAAAAAGGTGGATTGTCCTCTCCAGGTTGGGAACAGGCTCCTGCCCCAAGTGGAGAAGTTTAAGTATCTTGGGGTCTTATTCACAAGTGAAGGGAGAATGGAGCGAGAGATTGACAGATGGATTGGAGCAGCATCTGCAGTGATGCAGACGTTGTACTGGTCTGTTGTGGTGAAGAGGGAGCTGAGTTCTAAGGCAAAGCTGTCGATTTACCAGTCAATCTATGTTCCTACTCTCATCTATGGTCACGAGCTTTGGGTAATGACCGAAAGAACAAGATCACGGATAGAAGCGGCTTTAGAGATAGGGTGAGGAGCTCAGTCATCGGGGAGAGGCTCAGAGTAGAACCGCTGCTCCTCCACATTGAAAGTAGCCAGTTGAGGTGGTTTGAGCATCTGATCAGGATGCCTCCTGGACGCCTCCCACTTGAGGTGTTTCGGGCACGTCCCACTGGGAGGAGACCCCGGGATAGACCCAGGACTCGGTGGAGAGACTATGTCTCCCAGCTGGTCTGGGAACGCCTTAATATACTACAATATACTACTTAATATAATACACCGGGGCTGCACGGTGGCGCAGTGGTTAGCACTGCGGCAGCACAGTTTACCCTTGGCCGGGGGATTGTGGGGATCGTGGGATCGTGGGTTCGATCCCAGCCCCCGACCAACAGTGATCTGTGTGGAGTTTGCATGTTCTCCCCGTGTTGCGTGGGTTTACTCCGGGATTTCTCCGGTTTCCTCCCACATGCCAAAAACATGCATGTTAGGTTAACTGGCTGTTCTAAATTGTCCCTAGATATCTGTTTCCTATAGGCCCTTAGAATAGAGGGTTAGTATTAATGAAAGCGCTTTGAGTGGTCTTTGTGACTAGAAAAGCGCTATATAAGTGCAGGTTAGTTAGTAATATCCTCTCTGAAGAGCTGGAGCAGGTGGCTGGGGAGAGGGAAGTCTGGGCTTCTCTGCTTGAACTGCTGCCTCCTCAACCCGGACCTCCGTAAAAGTGGTAGATGAATGGATGGATGGATGGACGGGCAGCAACTGGACAATATACAGTAAATTACTTTTAAATTAACTGGTAAATAGTGTCACCTTTTATAGGGCTTTTTTACTCATCTCAGGATGACCAAAGCACTTTACAGATCCTGCTGTTCACCCATTCACAAACTGATGGTGGTGGAGGCAAAAATAAATGCTCTTAAAATAAATGCTGAACTGATAATAAAATACAGTCATAAACTAAATAATAATCAGTGAAGTAACGGTCAGATGGAATCACATCCCTGGGCTCCAGTGTTTTAATTGAGTGATAAAAACCCTCGTTTTCTACAACAGTGTATGGACGCAGGTCTTTGCATATGAAGTAGATGATTGGCTGCCTTATCTTCTTAGCTCACTCGGAGTTTAGCGGTAGCTTTAACAAGCTGTACGTTTCCAGAGTTGGTTGGTTTTTACCTGGCACTGGTTTAGCTTTGCTGTCATGCACTAATGCTGCTGCCCCGTGATGGTGCAGAGAGGTGCTTCCTCATGTTCCAGCAGTATTTTACTTTTATGTGATACTCCTTGCAAACTGAATGTGTCATATCCAGGTCGTCTGTTCTATAAAATACAAAAAAAAAGTCCAGAGATTTGATTTAAACTTTGACAGTCCTGCTCCGTCTTATTGTCCACCTGGACTGAGGTTAAATCTTGACACCTTTGCTGTGATGACTTTGCTCCATCTAGTGGACTGAAAACTCCATTGATTAACTGATAATCCAAAAGTATCTGTTCGTGCATTTTTTAAATAAAAGATTGATCCGTGTTTTATGGATCAGTGCATTGTCACAAGTGCCAAGTATTGCGATCCATCACTGAATCAGTTTTTTTTACCCCCCTAATTGCAGCGTCATTTTCTCCATAGCTGGAGGAGCCTCCCTCACAGCGGCCTGTTTTGTGGCGTTAAAAGTTCAGGAGCCCCAGTTCAGCCCGCCGTCCTCATCATTGGTGAGATATTGGTAGCCATATTGAGGCCGCAGTGGTCGGAGTAGCATAATATTGGTTGAATGTGAGAATATAAGAGCTCAAAAAAGCAGCCTGCTCTACCCAGCTTTCACAGCCAAAATATAATAAAATAAGCCAGAATGTTCCAGAGTATAGAGTATCATTGACTGTGGTTTAATAAAGCTGCTGATGTGAAGCTGTGACTGCAGTTCACAGCAGACCCACAGACTCGCTGCTTGTTCTGATTTGTGTTGAGCTAGAATGCTAAACGGCCCGGTTACCCGGGTCGTTTTTGCCAAAAAATTGCTAAATAGTCCTTTATTGAGGTGGAAAAAATGCAGTGTTTTGTCAGCCTTTTCTGAGCCGTGGCTTTTTTTTCGCATTTAGTACACCACCAACTAAAAAATATTACAAAGTGACACATTGTAGCCAGTTAACAGCAGATGTAGTGACAGTTTAGTCACGGCACGATTACATGCACGGTCAGAAGATGCTGCCACTTGTGAAGACGTGTCACCTGTATCTGCGTGAGCCAGACCACGCTTTTTAACTTTATACACACTAGTGCATGCGCGTAGAACCAAGTCTTCCTGTCTGAAACACGGATCCCATCAGGCTTTCCAGGCCCAGATGGAGGCTGGGTTTGAAAGTGGAACACAGAGGTGGAGCTTAGATGTAGACAATCACATGTTAGACTTGGACAAATATAAAAGGGAGTAAATGGCACTAAGAGTTATTTGACTGTGTGAATATTAATTACAGAATACCTAAATATTGTAAATGAATGGGACATCCAATATTGGCGACTGTTTCAGATCCTTGTTTATTTGTCGAGTCAGTTATTTGATCTTTTATCACTCATATTCAAGATAATAGTGAATCTTCACTTTGGGCAATGGGAGTTGTTCAGTGATCATTATAATTATTTTAGTTTCTATCACTGTTCAGTCATGGAGTTCAGTGGAATATTGAATTTCTTCTGTGTGTCATCAATAAACTCATGCAGTACTATAACAGGACACGTTTACACATATTTGAGACCCATTGTAGTGCATCAGTTTATATTTTAGTAATATTTTGTTATTAACCCCTTGCACTCTGGTCAATTTCCCTAAAAACGCCAAAAAATAACGTACCCAAAGTAAATCAAAAGCTGTTCTTCAACCCTTTGCAGCATCTTCATGGAGTTGGTCTCATTTAAAAGAAAACACTTTGAATTTTTTTGACAAAACAGTCATAATCTCTCTAAGTGCTCCTGCCACTGAGTAACAGTCATCTAAACATACTGAACTTGAAGAAAATAAAGTTCGCCTGGGTGTTTTTTTGGATACAGATGCTTGCAAATAACACACAGATGTCAGATCCGGGCTGGAAAATGCAACAGAAATGTAGAACCAAGTGTTATCCAGCTGAGGTCAAAATTTTGTAACAATACCACAAAAAATGAATATATTACACAGCTTTTTTCTCAGGTTGTTACCAGGCATTTTTGAACTGTGCCAAATTGTGCCAAATTGCACAGTTCGGAAAAACATCTGTAACTTTTGAATGATTCAATATAGAAGCTTCATCTTGGGCTCTAATGAAAGGTGACACTCAGGGCTGTGTGTGTGTGTGTGGGGGGGGGGAGTTGTTTATTCATTCGTGAATGAATGAATGAAGAAACAAGCCCCCCACACACAAAGAAGCATGCCACATAAAAAATGTGTGGCCTTTTTTTTACAAGAAAAAAATAACCTACAGTGCAATAAAAATTATACTAAAATATCTGCAATGTAGAGGATAACAACTCCTCCCCCCCCCCCCGCTACAGAGGAGCACGGTGCACAAAAAAACGGTCCGTCAACGGTCCATCATGTGGCGATGACGCACAGTTGTAATTACCGATCGGTCAAAAGTAATTTTTATTACTATTTTCAGGGATAAAGAATAATTTAGCTTATAACACTTACCTGTCCACAACAGCAGTGTCGTTGGCAAACATCTGTTCCTCATTGTCAGACGAACATGACGCTGGTTCGCTTGTTACGACTCGTGGTTCTGGTCACGCGACCCGGTCAAACCATGATTCCATTATTGCGGTTTTGCGCTTCCATGATTGTGGTTTTGGCGAACGATTTTTCAAAACAAATAAGAACAGTAGTAATAAAAAAAGACTGGCGAACGCTACCGTTACACACAGCGGCTGACACAAAACAGATTTTACGCACGGGACGCACGGTTTCAATCGTCGAACTTCTTTGCTTCAATTGGCTCGTTGAATTCGCAGCCGTTGGTAGGCGGGTCCTTCTTGCTAGGTTTTCAGTCATTGGTTCTTCAAGGTTTCAGAAACCCAGTTCAAGGCTCTTATTAGTCGAATGAGAGGTCAATCAAATCTAAACCAATCAAAACACTCCTTTGGCTTTCTGTTTGCGGCTGTGTCTGTAGTGGAAGAACGGAAATGCAGCTTTTTTTTTTCAGTGCGCACTGAGACGCACCAGGACGCACTAGGACGCAGAGACGTGACCGCCCGCAGTATCCCGGAGTGCAAGAGGTTAAAAGGTTTTTTAAAACTTTAATGCTCAGATTGAGGCGGTGCTTATTGTCATGAGCAGTAGGAGCGCACCCTTCCCCTCCGGTCCCATTTCCTCCAGCTCATCACGGCACCTGAGGCAGAAGACACACCTGCACCCACTCATCAGCCAGCGTACTTAAGGAGGCCTCCTCCGCGTAGTCGGCACTGGCTCATCTGGGTATACTGCCCGTCAATCGGAATAGCTATTATCGTTGGAACCGTTAACACGTTGTTAACCTCCTTTTTCTCCTCTCTTTCAGGTTGCTGCCACCGTGTAGGTGTGTCCCTGGGACTACGCACGCTCTCCTGCTCCACCTCACTACCCATCAGCAACTTCATTTCCCCGGTCAGGCACCATCAGCTTCACTACTCCCCCCTACCCTTCTGGTTCGTCTATTCCCCGCTGGGTCCTGCCGGTCATCCCTGGATTTCCCAAGTAAGTGGCAATTTGGCTCGATCCAAGATGGCGCCCACAGTGGCCGCCATGGTGCTTCGCTGCGCCTTTCTTTTTATGTTTTTGTTCATCAATTGTGTGTCTGCCTGCTCTTACACCCGTGAAGAGCTACTAAATACCAGGACTTTCACTCCCACGGACCTACTCCCAGTTTTTTTGGCTCCTGCCGCCGATCTGGTTCACTCTTGAGCCCAAAAAGTGAGACGGCGAAAGAGAGGAAGGCGAGCGGGCGCTCTCGTGCGGCTTTGCAGGAGAGGCATGCGCACGGCTTTGCCTGGCATATTTCTGTCCAATGTCAATTCTCTCTTTAACAAGGTGGATGAACTGAGACTGCTGATGCGATTTAAGGACCTCTCTTCCTCGTCTGCCCTCTGCTTTACTGAGACCTGGCTTAAGGAAGTGACTCCGGAAAGCGCGCTCCTCCTCGAGGGATTTCAGCTGTTTCGTGCTGATCGAGACACAGAGCTCTCCGGCAAGTCCTCAGGAGGAGGAGTCTGCTTTTACATCAACAGCAGCTGGTGCTCTGATGTAACGGTGATCTCCCAACACTGTTCCCCCGCTCTGGAATATTTATTCATTAACTGCAAGCCTTTTTATTCCCCGCGTGAGTTCGCTTCATTCATCCTGGCTGCTGTTTACGTCCCGTCCGACGCGGACGCGCGCGAGGCTCAGTGCGCGCTCGCGGATCACATTCAACAAACGGAGCGGACTTTCCCGGACTCTCTGGTTATTGTGGTTGGCGACTTTAACCAGAGCAATCTGAGCCACGATCTCCCCCGATACAGTTTATTAAATGCCCCACCAGAGGAAAGAACACGCTGGATCACTGTTACACTACAGTGAAGGACGCGTATCGCGCTGTTCCCCGCGCTGCGCTCGGACTATCTAATCACGTGATGGTCCACCTCATTCCCACATACAGACAGAGACTAAAGCTCACTAAACCTGTTGTGAGCACTACGAGGAAATGGACCAGTGAAGCTGGGGAGAAGCTGAGCACGTGCATGGAAATAACTGACTGGGGCATGTTTAAAGGAGCCACGCATGATCTGGATGAATACACGGACACTGTGAACTCATATATCCACTTTTGTGAGGAGAGCATTCTTCCATCGCGCACCAGGGTGAGTTACTCAGATGACAAGCCCTGGTTCACTGCTAAGCTCAGACAGATCAGGAAGGAGAAGGAAGCAGCGTTGAAAAGTGGAGACAGGGACTGCTACAGGGAGGTTAAATATCGGTTTAACAGAGAGCTGAGGAGAGCTAAATCTGTGTATTCTGAGAGACTCCAGCAGCAGTTCACTGCTAATGACTCTGCTTCTGTGTGGAGAGGACTGAGGCAAATCACCAATTATCGGCCTCAGGCTTCTAACGGTCAGGATGACAAAGCCCTTTGTCAAAGACTGTCCCAACATTATGCCCGTTTTGACACCTCGTCAGCTGTGTCCATCTCCCCCCCTCCCCCCAGCGCCACTGCCTCCATGGTCCCCACTTCATCAAAGGCGCCCCCCCCTCCTCCCCTCCTGCCTTTGTCATCAGTGAGCAGGACGTGCACAGACAGTTCTCCAGACTGAACCCGCGCAAGGCCCCCGGTCCGGACAGCGTGTCTCCTTCCACCCTGAGACACTGTGCGGAAGAGCTGACTCCTGTCTTCACAGACATTTTCAACACCTCCCTGAAGTTATGCCACGTGCCGACCTGCCTCAAAACCTCCACCATCATCCCTGTCCCCAAGAAGCCACGGATCACTGGACTTAACGACTACAGACCTGTAGTGCTCACCTCTGTAGTCATGAAGTCCTTTGAGCACCTGGTCCTGCCCCACCTCAAGTCCATCACTACTCCCCTCCTGGACCCGCTGCAGTTTGCCTACCGAGCCAACAGGTCTGTGGACGACGCAGTCAACCTGGCCCTCCACTCCATCCTGCAGCACCTGGACTCCCCGGGAACCTACGCCAGGATCCTGTTTGTGGACTTCAGCTCCGCATTCAACACCATCCGCCCCGCTCTGCTCCGGGACAAGCTGTCCCTGCTCAGCGTGCCTGACTCCCTCTGCAGGTGGATCACCGACTTCCTGACGGACCGGAGGCAGCATGTGCGGCTGGGAAAGACTGTCTCAGACTCTGCTAGCATCAGCACCGGATCACCCCAGGGCTGTGTACTTTCCCCCCTACTCTTCTCCCTTTATACCAACTCCTGCACCTCCAGCCACCAGTCTGTCAAGCTGATCAAGTTTGCGGACGACACCACCCTCATCGGGCTCATCTCCAACGGCGACGAGTCCGTCTACAGGAGAGAGGTGGCCCAGCTGGCGTCCTGGTGCAGCCACAACAACCTGCAGCTGAACGCTCTGAAGACAGTGGAGATGATTGTGGACTTCAGGAAAGTCACAACCCCTCTACCCCCCCTCATCCTCACAGGCTCTCCCATCACCACTGCAGATTCCTTCCGCTTCCTGGGCACCACCATCACCCGGGATCTCAAGTGGGAGCCGACCATCAGCTCCCTCATTAAAAAGGCCCAGCAGAGGATGTTCTTACAGCGGCAGCTGAGGAAGCTCAAGCTACCCACCAAGATGTTGGTGCAGTTCTACACGGCCATCATCGAGTCCATCCTCACCACCTCCATAACGTGTGGTACGCAGGAGCCACTGCCAGGGACAGACTAAGGCTGCAGCGCGTCGTGCGCACTGCTGAGAAGTTGATCGGCTGCAAGCTCCCATCCCTCCAGGATCTGTACATCTCCAGGAACCGGAGGCGTGCAGGCCGGATCACAGCCGATCCTTCACACCCTGGTCACGTACTGTTTGCCCCCCTCCCCTCAGGTAGAAGACTTCGGTCCATTCAGACTAAAACCTCCCGTCACATGAACAGCTTCTTCCCCTCTGCCATCAGACTGCTGAACACTAAGTGACTTATTAGACTCTCGTGCACTATATACAGCAGCTCAACCAGACTCATGTCAATCATCACTGTTTTCTTTTTGCACTACCGACTGCACTATGTGGTACTCCACAATATCTGCTGCTCGCTAATATATTTAAAAATTGCTTTGACTAGTATTACTCATTCATATTCTACATTTTATTGCATGTATAGTTTTTTATTTCTATCTTTTATTTTTATCATGTTTAATGTTGCAGCATTGCACTGAGACAAATTCCTAGTTTGTGTACTACATGAACAATGGCAATAAATCTGATTCTGATTCTGGCTCGCCCATTTTCCCCTTACTCCACTCCTCAGCTCACGGCTCTTGTCTTCTCTCCACAGGTCCTTTCCTCTGGCAAGTGACTGTTTCTGTAGCTGTGCACCACTGTGTTTTTGCTATTAATAAACTGTCAAACGTGCCCCTCTGTGTGGTTCATCCTGTGTTGGGCATCGTGCGCGTGTGCTGTCAGAACTTAACACGCCATGACAGAACGAGCCAGCCAGGAAGGTAGCTCAGCCGGTGCCTCACCGCAGGAGCAATCCGCTATGGACCGCCTAGCGGCGACCGAGCAGCAGCTCACTGTGTTGACGCAACAGGTATCCAACATGTTGACTTTATGGTCTGCGGCACATCCCACGGCTGCACCCCCCCAGCCTGCTCCGCGCGCTATGCACCGTACTTTCTCCGTGCCCATGCCTTCCCCGTGAGCAGGGGAGGTGTGGAAATGTAAACCATTCCTTCTTCAAGTGCAGATGTACCTGGAGCAGGTTGGGGAGGAGTATCCAGGGGATGTAGCTCGGATCCAGTTTTTCACCCTGTTGCTCAGGGATCGAGCCCTGGAGTGGGCCCAGTCTACTCTAGATAACCTTGAGGGGCGCCGATACACATTTGACCAATTTGTGGCCGCATTTAAGTGTGCGCTTGGCCGGACCGAGCATCAGGGCAACGTCATGAGCCGCCTAATGACTCTCCACCAGGATACCCGATCGGTGGCCGAGTACTCAGTGGAGTTCTGGGTTGTGGCATCCAAGTCGAGATGGAACGAGACTGCATTACGCAGCGCGTTCCTCCACGGGTTTAACGACCAACTCTGTGGCGACCTGGCGGTTCATCCTGTCCCGGAGACGCTCGACGACCTTATAGATCAGGCAATAGGGCTGGACAGTCGGTACCGTGAACGCAGGAAGGAGCACGGCCCCACTCCTCGCCTGCACGCCGAGCGTGTATCTGCTGCGGTTACTGGAGCTGGCAGCGCCGGCGCTTCGTCCAAACTGATGGAGCTCTTTCGGAGCCTAACCGATGACCGTCAGCGAAGGGCCGGTGCATGCATGTACTGTGGTTCGCTTAACCACAGTCTGGACGAATGCCGCCAGCGACCAAAAGACATGGCCCATCAGTAACCACGGGGGGTCTGGCGGGTGGAACCAAATCATACTCCCCCCAGCAGATTTTGTATTCCGGCCATTGTGCAGTTGCCAGGGGTCAAGAGGAGGGTTGGGGCGCTGATTGACTCAGGGTCGGAGGGTAATTTCATTTCCACTGCTCTCGTCGAGCAGGTGTGCATTCCCACGCGTAAATTGCCCCGCTATCAGAGAGTTACTGCCATGTCCGGCAGCGAGCTTGCGGTGGTCACCCTAAGCACGGTGCCTAAACCCATCCTTCTTTCCGGGAACCACCGGGAGGAACTTTTGTTCCTGGTTCTCCCAGTATCATCTTCCCTGGTGGTTCTAGGTTTCCTGTGGCTCCAGAAACACAACCCAATGATCAATTGGGCTAAAAGTACCATCTCCACCTGGAGCCCGTTTTGTATGGCTAACTGTATGTGTTCCGCTGAATGCTCCCCATCGCTCTCTGTTCCCCCTTCCCGGGCTGAGCTGCCGGATCTCAGCCTCATCCCTCGGGCTTCTCATGATTTGGCCGAGGTCTTTAGCAAGTTGAGAGCGCTGTCGCTGCCGCCTCACCACTCTTACAGCTGTTCTATAGATCTCATCCCGAGGGCGAGGCTGCCGTCTAGTCGGCTGTACAGCATTTCCAGCACGGAGAAGGAGGCGATGGAGCAGTACATCAAGGAGTCTCTGAACGCCGGTGTTATTTGGCCATTTTTGGCCCCGCACGGGGCCGGATTCTTCTTCATCGGGAAGAAGGATGGCTCGCTGCGCCCATGCATCGACTACCGGGAGCTCAACGCTATTACCATCAAGGAGAAGTACCCTCTGCCATTGATCAATTCAGCGTTCGAGCCCCTTCAGCGTTCACGGGTGTTCACCAAGTTAGACCTCAGCAACGCGTATCATTTGGTCCGCATCTGCGAGGGCAATGAACGGAAGACGGCCTTTAAAACACATCAGGGCCAGTTCGAATACTTAGTGATGCCATTCGGGCTCACTAACGCCCCCGCCGTCTTCCAGCGGTTAATTAATGATGTCCTCCGCGATATGCTTTTTCAGTTGGTGTTCGTCTGCCTTGATGACATTTTGATTTTCTCCCACTCGCCAGAGGAACACGAGGTCCACATAAGGGCTGTTTTGCAACGGCTCTTGGAGAATCAGCTGTTTGTGAAGGCCGAGAAGTGTGAGTTCTCTAGACCATCTACCACCTTCTTGGGCTTCATCATGGCTGAGGGGGAGCTGATTGCCAACCCAGCCAAGATAAAGGCAGTGTTGGATTGGCCAACACCCCACTCCCGCAGGGAGCTCCAACACTTCATCGGGTTCACGAATTTCTATCGCAGGTTCATCTGGAACTACGGTGGGATCGCACTGCCTTTAACGCAGCTGACCTCCATTAAAGTCCCCTTTCGGTGGACTGAGGCAGCTGAACTGGCGTTTAACAAATTAAAACGCCAGTTCACGGAAAGACCCATCTTGGCCCAGATCAACACACAGCTTCCTTTTGTCTTCGAGGTGGATGCGTCTGATTCAGGGGTTGGTGCTGTGCTATCACAGCGCCAACCCCCGATCATAAGCTTCGCTCATTCGCATATTTCTCTCGGTGGCTCACGCCGGCCGAGAGGAACTATGACGTAGGGGACAGAGAGCTACTGGCCATTAAGTTGGCACTTGAGGAGTGGAGGCACTGGTCAGCGGGTGCTGTCCACCCCATCGTCATGTGAACCGACCACAAGAACCTCAAGTACTTGCGGTCGGCCTGCCAACTGAATGCCAGGCAGGCCCGCTGGTCACTATTTCTCCAGCGATTTAACTTTACTATCACTTACCGGCCTGGTACCCGGAATACCAAACCGGATGCACTCTCGTGCCAATTTGATTCCGAGGATGTAGCCCCCACCCCCAAACCATCATGCCACCCGCATGCATCATTGGAGCCCTTACTTGGGATATCAAGCGGAGGGTCTGCCAGGCCCAGTCCCAGGAGCCTGTGCCAGTAGGGTGCCCCCAGAACTGTCTGTACATCCCGGCCACCCTCCACAGTGACGTTATCCAGTGGGGTCATACCAGTTGCTTTGCCTGCCACCTTGGCATCGCTCGGACCATTGACTTCATTAGACGGGCATTTTGGTGGCCCATGCTGCGGCAGGACGTCCAGGAGTACGTCAGAGCCTGCCAGACGTGCGTCCAGGGTAAGAGTGACTCCCCCCCCCTCCATCGGGACTGCTTCACCCCCTCCCCATCCCTGGTCGGCCGTGGTCCCACATTGCCGTGGATTTTGTTACCGGGTTGCCCTCTTCCCACAGCAAAACGGCCATTCTGACCATCGTGGATCTCTCCTCCAAGGCGATCCATCTGGTGGCCCTCCTCAAACTCCCGTCGGCCTTGGAGACAGTGGTCCTCCTCCCTGATCACGTCATCAGGATCCACGGCTTTCCTGTTGACATTGTGTCGGACCGGGGTTCCCAATTCACCTCTCAGGTTTGGAGGGCCTTTTGTCAGATGCTGGGAACGACTGTGAGCCTCTCATCAGGAAATCATCCTCAGAGCAATGGGCAGGCGGAGCACACCAACCAGTCCCTGGAGGCTGCCTTGCAGTGTGTAGCAGCCGATAACCCCTCGTCCTGGAGCGCACACCTGACATAGGTTGAATATTCTATGAACTCTGCGGTATCCTCCGCCACCGGACTAACCCCCTTTGAGGCGTCGTTGGGGTACATGCTGCCTCTTATTCCTATGGCCGAGAGGAAGGTTTCAGTGCCATCTGTAGGGGCGCACACGTGGCGCTGCCGGCATGTCTGGAGATCCACTCGGGCCGCCCTGACCCGCACCACCGAATGTACCCGGGCTGCTGCTGATCATAAGTGGGTGCTGGCCCCCAAGTACGTCATGGGACAGCAGGTCTGGCTGGCATCTAGCCAGATCCCCCTCAAGGGTAAATCCAAGAAGCTGTGTCCCTGCTTCCTTGGACCGTTTCCCATCGCCAGGGTAGTCAACAACGCGTCGGTCCAGCTTAAGCTGCCCTCGTCCCTACGGGTGATTTCCACGTTCCACGTCAGCAACATCAAACCCCTCTCGACCAGTTCCTTTTGCCCTCTCCCCCGCCTCCTCCTCCTCCTCGCATCATCAACGGCCACCCCACCCACACTGTTCGGCAGATTCTGGATGTTGGCTGCCGAGGGCGGGGCCTGCGGTATCTCATTGATTGGGAGGGTTATGGGCCGGAAGAGCAATCCTGGACTCCCTCATCACGGGTGTTGGACAAAGAGATGCTCCAGGCTTTTTACCGTGCCTACCTGGACAAGCCCTCTGGTCTGCCAGGAGGCGTCCCTAGAAGGGGGGGCCCTGTCATGAGCAGTGGGAGCACGTCCCTCCCCTCTGGTCCCATCTCCTCCAGCTCATCACGGCACCTGAGGCAGAAGATACACCTGCGCCCGCTCATCAGCCAGCGTACTTAAGGAGGCCTCCTCCGCGCAGTCAGCGCTGGCTCGTCTGGGTATACTGCCTGTCAATCGGACTAGCTATCATCGTTGGAACCGTTAACACATTGTTAACCTCCTTTTTCTCCTCTCTTTCAGGTTGCTGCCACCGTGTAGGTGTGTCCCTGGGACTGCGCACGCTCTCCTGCTCCACCTCACTACTCATCAGGAACTTCATTTCCCCGGTCAGGCACCATCAGCTTCACTACTCCCCCCACCCTACTGGTTCGTCTATTTCCCGCTGGGTCCTGCCGGTCACCCCTGGGTTTCCCAAGTAAGTGACAGTTTGGCTCACCCATTTTCCCCTTACTGCACTCCTCAGCTCACGGCTCTCGTCTTCTCTTCACAGGTCCTTTCTTCTGGCGAGTGACTGTTTCTGTAGCTGTGCACCACTGTGTTTTTGCTGTTAATAAACTGTCAGACGTGCCCCTCTGTGTGGTTCATTCTGTGTTTGGCATCGTGCGCGTGAGCTGTCAGAACTTAACACGCTATGACACTTATATCGTTGCGCTGGGGCGATACTGAGGCCAAATAATGATCTGAACCTTGAGGGCGTGACTGACAAAGACTAATGATGTGAGCACCACGGCTCTATTGTAAGTGGTTTGTTTTTTATTGATGTGAGAAGGTTATTATTATTATTCTGCCTAAACTATCACATTTTGACCCTCTAAACGTTAACCAAAACACATTTTTGTCACACACACCTCAGACCCTGTGAAAAATTAGTTCCAACTGGTAAAGTATGTACCCCATGTTGAAAATGTATCCATCGTATGGTTGGTATGTTCCACATTCGTGGAGCAAAGATTGTAGGGCCTTCCCCCCATGTTTTTATTTTTTACCTTTGGTTAAAAAAAGGAGGATCCAATCAGCTGATCACTGGAACCACAGAGCTCAGCTGTTTTCCATGATAAATCAACCTCAGGGAAAAAGCACACGCCATGCATGATCTTTTTTTCACTTTATAGAAAATAACTTTTTTTTATCGCCGTCACTTAGCGTGCTTTCGAGCCAGGTCGTGTCTGGCCGTGTAAACCGTATTTGAAAGTGGAATACAGAAGTGTAGCCTATATATAGGCAATCATATGTTAGACTTTGACAAATATGAAATAAACTGAAGTGAGATTTATTTGATTGTATGAATATTAATTACAGAATAATTGAAAATGAATGGGACATCCAGTATCAGCCACTGTTTAAGAACGGCTTGTTAATTTTTTTGTCAGGTCACTTATTTGTGTGATCTTTAATCACTTATTGAGCGTTTTGGTGTCCAGTTTGGTGACGGTCGTCGTTTAGTCAAACCGTGCATGTGGCCGCATATGATATGCAGATGATCTGGGCATTCTGTTCCACAGTTATTAACTTTTAATAATTAACTTTTAATAATTGTGTGAGCGCACCGAGAGGAGCGCCATCGGCGACAGTGAGTCGTGGTCCTGCAAAGGGACACCTGTCTACCGCTGACTGGGGCAGGCTGGGCGTGCCTCCCCGCAAATGATCGTGGAGCGCCCGGTCGGCAGTCCTTTGCAGGGAGCCAAGCTCAGCCTGCCCAGTTAACGGGATTAGCATGGTGCCAGTGGTTCAGCTGCTGCTCCATCCCCCTTCCCCCACCTGCCCAGTTATTGGGAGTCTCAGCTGTTAAGTACTATCTTTTTCTAGTCAAATTTGTCCTTGTTTTGCACACAGAGTGCTGTGGTTACTGATGCCATAATGCACATATTATCCAATCAGTAGGAGTGAATCTGAAACCAAACCCCACTCACACTTCTAGAAGCCTGGGCATGAGACAGAATGGTGGCTAAACTTTTATGATAAAAATTACATATTTTGATTGAGCGACTCCACATTCGGGGATACACACCCTCGTAACCTCAGGAAACCATGTTTAAAATGTGAGGCCAGTCTGACAAACAGTTCCAGAGATATGTGTGGAACAGACACACACAAACACACAAACACACAGACAGAGATTTGCTGAATTTATAGATACAGTAGATGAGGTCCGGCACCCTGCATGCACCAGCTGGTCTACGATGTCAAATAATGATGGATTAATTAACTGCACCAACCATTTTGCGCCTCAAATGTTGTTAGAAACTTTTTGCTGCTTTGTTTTAAAGATATTGGACAAAGTTTACTCACAGTCCGCCATGATGGACTGGAGCTCTGCAGCTGAGGTTTGTGTCCACCCGCGGCATCCCACCAGGCTGACGCCATTGGCGATTGCTTGGAAGCCCATGAAACTGGACACCAGTCCACCCATCCTGTGCCAGGAACAGCCAACACCAAGATGGATGCTGCTGTATCAGGCAGCAGCGCCCCTCCGGACAGTGCTGTGAGCACACGCTTGACGGTGTTTCCCTGGAATTTCTACTGCAGGTGCAGGGCAGCTGCAGAAGCCGTGAATGCAACCCCGCTCCCCCACAGGTTGAACTCTCCGTGTGCCAGTCTCGACTCTGGTAGCTTCACTCGTGTGACCGGACAATCTAGGGGGAGGAGAACTCGTGTTCAGGTAGACTTTGAGCTGCTAGACTTTGCAAACCATACACCCCAACAGCACACATACATTGCACCAATGTTGGCCCGGTGTACAAACTTTACACTGAAATATATCTTATAGAGGTCGTTTGCTGCCCCGGCCTTGGTTGCACTCTGCAGAGCGTGCCCAAATGCCAAGTCACGTTTCGTTACCTTGTATTCATACATGTGTAATGACAATAAAGTTGAATCTCATCTCATCTCAGCGGCAAGACATTGGCTAGACAACCTCTTGCTAATGAGCAAGCGACCTCTAGAAAATGTATTCAGCACATAAACTTCAGGGTCTTTTACATCCGTGGACATGTGGTCATGCTGCACAGCTAACAGTTTGTGGTTGTGAAAGAAACGCACTGATGGCCGCGCATGAGGCTGCCAATGTCTTGCCAATGAGCAAATGACATCTATAGGACATATTCCCGATGCAAACTTGGCAGCATTGGGCCAATGTATGTCTGCTGTTGGAGCAGTGTAAGGGTACAAAAACCCTGCACACTGTAGAAGAAATTAGTGTTATAAGGTACAAAGATTATTTAATTTATACATATGGGTGTGTGTGGAAATGAAGATTTACTTCATGACCTCGCACATATACACAAAAAACTTGTTTAGGGACACCAGTCCAAAACTTGGACAATTTATTAATAACTAATCTTTATACCTTCCATCAATCAGTCTCAAATATTCGTGAATTCTCCTGCATGACCAAGAAACAGAAACAAGACACAAATCAAGCAGAAACTTCCATATACCGTTTACAGTTTTAATGATCAGACTCGGCTTAAATTACATCACATTCAACTTGTAATGGATTATTTAGCATAAAGCATATAGTCAAACATTGTGGAACCAAGAAAACCTTAGTGTGAATTTGTAACTGTGATGAAAATGGAGACTGAAATAACTAATCAAAATATGAAGAAAATTGGACACAAATTTTACGAAGAAAATGATAAAAGCTGATTATATGGAAAAAAGAAATTCTGAGTTACTCTAAAAAGGAAAAAAAAAAAAAAAACAGAGGTTAATGAAAAGAGGGATACTATTTCTCCTTAATTCTATAGCTCCGATCAGAATTTGGGAACTAGTTTTAAACCTGAGACAAATTATGACTTTAGGGCGATGAACATTGCATTAACTCAGCAGATAAAACAAGGGATCTTGCTCACGTGACCCGTTGCATTGGCTTTTCAGTTAGATCCTTCGCTGAAGCTTTATTTGATGATGATACCGGAGAATATCTGCCAGCAGATATTTCTTCCCAGAGGCAAACCGTCAGGAGCTGAGATCCGACAACGTTGATGAGAGGCTGCTGGCCACTGAGGGGTATGTCATGTGGATGGACGACACAAGAATTTTTCAGCGGCTTTCTCGGGTCCAGATACTATGGAGATCATTCAAAGTCTGATCAAAGTCACAGAATCGAAGAGAAATTAAAAAATTATTTAAGCCATGAAATCCGAGTTCTTCTGATGTTGTGGTGATTGGCATGATCAGTCCACGTTAAACACGGTGAGTTAAGAAACAGTTAGAAAAAGCTTAACAAATTATAAAATAGAAAAAAAAAAACATCTGAGAACCCAGAGTTTCACTCCATATAGAAGATGAGTTCAAAGAAGAAAAGGAAAAATCTTTCCACAGACGCTTACAGAAAAGAGAGAATTCAAAGCAGGCACATAACTGAACAGAACTTCTTCCTTAAAGTGTGGATTTTTTTCAGGGGAAAAACCTGATTGACATGAAAGGGAACCAAATATCTCCCAGCGTGGGAGATTCAAACAGACTCTTGTTCAATCAGAAAGGAGGCTCTTTGCCTGTAACTGACCAATAGAATTAAAGGGGGCGTCATCCAACCGAGACTGGCTGGTGATTGTCTGAGACCAGTCAGATGACTTGCTTTGACTCCGAATATGAAGAAACACATATTGATTAAAAAAATAAAAAGAATCACCTTATATATACAGTATAAGCTAAACTAACTTCAGTGATTCATGACTAATTTTCATTCTTGCTACATTAAACATGCACTTTCATAACCTTGTCCTTCTATAATTAACATGCACTGGGATAAGGTTTGTTTAAGCATTTTCAAACATGCAGTACATTTAAACCAATGATTAATGAAACATTTCAAACCATAAGAGTCCACCACAGGGTTGGTCATATCATCAAATAATGTCCTGAGGATTCCTGAGAAATTAAACTTTAAGAGAGAGAGTTAATGTTCAGTCAGAAAAAAAAAAACAGTCCAGCAGTTGACAGAAGTAATGCAAACATATTCCGGAGCTGTCCAAAAGGGGGCAATTTTGGGCTTTAGATAATTCCTAGGAAGACTAGGAATTTTGTTGGTCGGTCTGGATTGTTTCAAACAGTTCTTGAAGCATAAAACTGTCTGGTTGGGGAGGAAGTTCTTGAATTTATAATCGCAGTCTAAGCCGTTCCTGGCACAAACAGGATTTCCGTCGTCCCTTTTACCATGGAATGTGTTTTCAAGCTGTGGTGCTTAGGTGAAGAAAACAATTCTTGACCAGACGTTTGGATGAAACAATTTCTTTAATGTGAAGAATGATTTTATAGATTGGAACCAAAGGGGTTGACGCTACAATATTGTTACACTCTAAAATAAAGAGGAAAACCTGAAAGGCATATCAGGAACACTTTAGATGGAGAAGATGCGAACAATGAAATGAGCTTGATCTAGATGTGCAGAATGTGCCACAGTTTAGAGGCTCTAGTCTCACTGGTTATCCACAAACTGAGGTCTAGAAATAACAAGCTGACCATCTAGAGCTTTATTTCTGTGTCCTTATCGTCCACATGCAGGCACACTCCCTACCCCAACCTGTACCCAGACCAGTCTCCCAGTGAAGAGTGGACCATGGAGGAGCGCTTCAGACCGCTCACCTTCCATGGCCTCATCCTGCGCTCCCAGCTGGTCACCCTGCTCATCAGAGGGGTCTGCTATGCAGAGAATGAGTCGGTCAGAGTCTCGAATGCTCACATATAGAGAACTGAGTATTTGTTCTCTATCCTTGATATCTCTTGACATCTCTCCTGGTGTTTCTGTCCTCTCTGACACAGAGTGCTAGTCAGCCCAGGTTGTCTTACGCAGAGATGACGGAAGATTATCCACGTTACCCTGACATCCATGACGTGGACCTCACCCTGCTTAATCCCCGCATGATAGTGGTATGACGAGGATGATTTTGCTGATTTTGCGTCAAAAAACATACAAAATTCATCAAGATTTTGTGTTGATTAAAAAAAATGACAATAATTTATGTGCTTCCAGGACGTGACTCCCTACATGAACCCATGTCCCTATACAGTCTCCCCCAACACCCGCATCTCCCAGGTGTTCAACCTGTTCAGGACCATGGGCCTGCGTCACTTACCTGTGGTCAATGCTGTCGGAGAAGTGAGTGGTGACCAGAACTACAAGGGGGGCCTGAAAAGTTCATAGGCTGACCGTGATGCAGAGGTCAAATTTGACCAAATGTGATTTATTTTTTAACATAGCCTCCACTTCAGTCTACACACTTCTTCATCGGTGTGGCAGCGCTTAGATTCCTGCGGTATAGAAGCTCTCTACTTGATCCTCAAAGAAGTCCCCAACAGCAGAGATGACCTCATCATCGAATCCATACTGCTTCCCAGCCAAGTGTTTTTTCATGTTGAGGAACACAAAATAGTCAGATGGTGCCAAATCAGGAGAATGAGGAGGGTGATCAACCAGTTCAGAGCCACAGTCACACACAGCAGCCCCAGCAACCACAGACTTGTGTGCACGAGCATTGTCCGGATGAAGCAGCACCCCTTTCATCAGCTTTCCAGGCCATTTTGACTTGATTGCTTTCCGCAACAGCCTCAGCAAATTGGCATAGTATTCTCCATTGATAGTTTGTCCTTTCTGAAGGTAATCGATAAACACAATGCCTTTTGCATCCCAGAAGATGGGCCATCACCTTCCCTGCTGATGACACCATCTTTTCCTTCCTTGGAGGGGGAGAACAGGGGTGTTTCCACTACTTAGACCAGGGTGTCCAATCATGTGCCATGGAGGGCCAAGACCCTGCAGGCTTTACCTCCAACCAGTGTCTTCAACAGCAGATTCCACTGAATTTCTTCCCATTGATTGCTGATCAGTGAAAACACCTGCTGAAGAGACTGGGTGGAAGAGAGAACCTGCAGGGTCTTGGCCCTCCATGGCACACGATTGGACACCCCTGGCTCAGACTGTTGTTTGGTCTGTGGTTCGATGTGGTGGACCCAACACTCATCTTGGGTGAGGAAACGTTCAAGGAAACCAGCTGGATCTGGTTCAGGAAGTGCCAGGTTTGCCTGTGACATCAGTGTGCTTTTGATCGGGTGTCAAAAGCTGTGGCACCCACTGAGCGGAAACCTTTGACATGCCAAGGTTGTTGTGCACAATGTTCTCTACTTGTTCACTTGAGATGCCTACAGCATTAGCTAACATCTGTCATCCATCACCATGTGGTGAACACGGTCAGTGTTTTCTTGTGTGGTGGCTGTGGCAGGATGACCAGACCTTGGGTCATCTTCAAGGCTCTCCCTACCCCTCTTGAATTCAGCTGCCCACTTTTGCACAGTTGATAAAGATGGAGCATGGAGCAACCATGTCGGCATGAATGTCCTTGGGGGCTAACCCCTTTTTCTGCAGATATTTGATAACACCACACTGCTGAATTTTATTTTAAGTTTCCTTTTCAAAGTCCTGCATTACTGTCCAATGTGAGCGTATCTGAAAAGAAACAATGCATTTAGTATCAGAAAATGTTGGCTTTAATGCATGACTAGTCTCGTTGCTGTAGCGTAACTTCTTCTTAGTCAGCCTATGAACTTTTCAGCACCCCCCCGTACTTCAAAGTCATAAATGGTTCATGTTGTTTGCAAAGGCTGATCAGCAGCGCAGTGTTATTGGCTCATATTAGCTAACTGTGATCAGTGAAAATGTTCAAGACAATCTGCTGGTTTTGGTGTATTTGTGAGATTATAACATGAGGTTTACAGTTCGTTGTATGCAGAAGGCGATTTGTATTTTTAAACAAGGGGGATGGGGGTATTCACCTTTAGCATGAGGTACAAATGTAGAAATACAAGTTTGGTACAATTTTTCAATAATAAAGGTGCAAAGACATAAAATATGCCAATTTAAGAATTTAAGTCACAAATTATAATTAAACTGACGAGTGTTGCAAATTTATGAGAAAAAAGTTCATAATTTACAGGGGGAAAATTGCTAATTTTTGAGAAAAAATTGGTAAACTTATAAGAAAAAGAAGTCAAAAATTTACAGAAAAAATTGCTAATTTTCAAGAAAAAAGGTAGAAAATTTATGAGAAAAAATTTCCTAATTTTTGAGAAAAAAGATACAAATTTATGGGAAAAACATTGCAAATTTATGAGAAATAAAGGAGCATCTTTACAGCAATAAAACATATTTTTATGAGACAAAAGTTGTAAATTTACAGGAAAAAAAAAGTCAAAAATTTACAGGAAAAAATTGCTAATATTTAATCAAAAAATGTAGAAAATTTACGAGAAAAAAATTGCCGATTTTTGAGAAAAAAGTTGTAAATTTGAGGAAAAAAGCTGAAAATTTACAGGAAAAAACCAACTTCATGAGAAAATAGTTGCAAATCTATGAGAAAGAAGTTGAAAATTTAAAGGAAAAAATTGCTAATTTTTAAGGAAAAAAAAGTAGAAAATTAGTGGTTTGATGACAGTTGTGAATATACAAGAAAAAAATCACAAAATTTTGAGGAAAAGCTGCAAATTTACCATGGGGGGGGATCCAGTCTGTGCTCATCGGTTCACTAATGAATAACTGAATCCATAATGTACATGCAGTATTGTGATGCAGTATTGTGATGCAGTATTGTGCAGGGTCGGCACTAAGACTGGACATGTGACGGGATAGTGGCCGGGGAAAAGAAGATGCCGCAGTAAGGCTGCGTCTCCACCAAATGCATTTTTCTGCTCTGGGCGACTGTTTTCCATTCATTCTCTATGTAGTCCAGCTCAGTGCTCACGGTGCTTAGAGCTGAAAAAAGTTCAGCTTTTCAGAGACTGCAGTTGTGCTCGTCAGTGTCAGACCTTGCAGCCAATCAGAACTGCTGTGTGGGCGGGACATAGGAAGTCTGTACTCAAACTCCTGCTTTCCATGTCATCATGTTTTACATCCAGAGCTGCTAGAAAACGTTTCCTGTCCATTGTTATATAAAGACTGCTATTAAAAAATCTGTAGAAAGTCTGACCATAGGAAAAGCGGAAGTGCTGAGCTGAGAGTGACAAGCTGTTGCTGGGATACAGAGCACAGGCTTTTTTTTTTTTCCAGAGCGCAGCGCACAAACGCTGAAAAAAAAAAATGCTCAGGGCGGTTGGGCGACAAAAACGCGTTTGGTGGACACACAGCCTGACGCGTGCTTTCAGCGAGTGGGAGTCTGCCACGTCTGACCACATGTGTTTCTGCCGCCATGTTTTACAGATCGTCGGAATAATCACCAGACATAATTTAACCCACGAGTTCCTGGAGGGTAAACTGCGACAGCATCACATCACCATCTGACCCAGCCCATTATCTTCCCCCAGTCCCAGTCAGCCCTGCCCCTGATCCTGATCCTGAGCCGTGGTCTCGTTGCATTCCTGGATGGAGGCACCCCCCACCACCCCCCCCCACACACACACACAGTCAGATTATGTCTTTGGTGTTGATGAATTGTTAGCCTGGGATGGTTTTGTTTTAGGGTGAACTGAGCACGTCCATGAGCGTGCGTGTTTGACACGCCATCCATAACAGAGGCGGATGATCCTTCAACTCCCGCTGTGCGTTCAGCCTGTGAGCAGCAGGAGTTTGGGGGGTTTTTTGTTGCGACACGACAGAAGTAATCCTGTTATCATTAAAGTATCTGCAGCTTGTTTTACTTCACGGCTGCAGGCCAGACAAACTTCCTGATAGTGTGCATGAAGAAGATGCCAGACTGCCTCCATGATGAAAAGATGACTTTTGAAGTCACAGCTGTGGATTATTATTTCTGTAATTGAAATGTTGACTTACTAACCTGGAACGCCACTGAAAACCAGTTGCCTACATTTACCCTGGCACAGGGATCTGCAACCTGCGGCTCTATACTGGAGCCACGTGTGGAGCCAGAAGCTCCGTAAGGCCTGGACAAAACATTCAAACGTTCAGTGAAAAGAGGGAAAAATGATCCATTTACCAGTGGTGTCAATTTAATCACGACTAATTGCACCCGGTTAGTTAAACTGCGTTGCCACAAGCAGCACATAAGCGAGAAAGCGCTGTGTTGAGTTAATCGCACAGATGCGATTAATCGCACTAAAACACTTGTTAGTATGATGTGAAGAAGAAGCGAGCTGCCGTCATCTAAATGCGATTAATCCCAATTATAACTTTGACCACTAAAATTCACGAGACAAATTACAAATTTATGAGAAAAGCTGAAAATGTATGCCAGAATTCTCACAAATTTAAGGAAAAAAGACAATTTGATGAGGAAAACATAACAAATCTGCAAGAAATAGTCACAAATTTTCTTTGAAAAAAAATCAAATTTACTGAAAAAGTACTTTTTAAAAAATAGTATCACTTAAATCACGATTAATAGTGGTTGAGCACGATTAATCGCATCAAGGCATGTTGCGGCGCATGACGCCGCATCTCACTTCATGCATTTAATGAGATTGACGCACCTCAATTGAATTAATCACTGTCACTCACAATTAATCTCGATTTTAAGTGTGCTGTGGTGGGTGTTTTAATTGCGATTAATCACAATTAAAACACAGTTAATGGTGATTAGAACAGCTTGAAGCATGTGTGTAATGAATAGCCACAAAAGGTTTAATCCCAATTAAAGGGACACCACTGGAATAATGCCACAACTTTCAGGGGAAACGTGCTGCAGTTTCAGCTGAAAAAGGGTAAATTTACGAGGAATAGAACAGATTTATTAGAAAAGCAGAAAATTTATACCAGAAATGTGACAAAATCAGGAAAAAAGTTAGTCTTGTTAAAAAACAAACTTGCAAATTTGCAAGAAAAAAATCAAAAATTCTGGGGAAAAAACATAAATTTACTGGAAACATTTAATTTTTACAAGAAAAAACATGTCACAAATTTGTGTGGAAAGAGGCAGCAATTTTACCTGAAAATGTAATCATTTTTCTGACGAAAAATGTGACAAATTTATTTGAAAAGTAGAAAAAAAAAGTATTTTAGAAGTATTATTATTTGAATTTAAAAATGTCACAAATTTAGGGGGGAAATGTAATTTGATGATAAAAAAAAAACCAACAGGAAATTATATAAGAAATAAAATTTCTTGTGTAATTTTTTTTTTTTTAAGTTAGTCATGTGAAAAAATTAGGACACCCTGTATAAGCCTGTGTGTTTTTTAACATATTTGGACATATGGATATTTAATATCAATGTTAAAAGCACTGGGAGATTCATGTAATACAACTAAACAATTAAAAATGAATTAAAGACTTTTTTCAAATTTTCTGTAAAATGTAATTTTAAACAAATAGTGAGGAATAAATTAGGACACCCCCATCTTTTTTTTAGGACACCCCCACATTCATTCTCACTTACAATGGCTAAAATAAATGTTAAAAAATTCAAATAAAAACAAAAACAAGGTTATGCGAACATTTATTAATAAAGAACTGAATATTTAATGAGGTGTCCTAATTTTTTTACATGACTGTATGTAACAAATTGATGTGAAATGTGCAGCAAAATTTACCTGAAAAATGTAACAAAATTAAAAGAAAAATTAAAAGAAATTTAATTTAAATTTATGCCAAAAAATCTCACAAATTTTGCAAAAAATGTTTTTATGAGGAAAAACCTGTAAATTGTACTGGTAACATTGCTGTTTTTCCTCAGATTCCAGGCTCAGATATTTTTGTGGCTACATGTGAATTTTGCTGGTCAAAAATCTCTCAAAATGGCTCTTTGCATTGTACAGGTTGCCGACCCCTGCCCTAGCATGTATTAGGATGAGTAATTGATGAGGGTGGAGCTGTTAGCATATGACCAATCAGAAACAGGCAGCAGCAGAGTTTATGCAGGAAAACGAACCAAAATAACACTAAAAGGACCCTGTTACGACGACCTAAAGCACACGTTTGTGCCAAGCTTCCAGTTTTGCCCCGGTGGATTTATTAGTTTTGGTCACTGTAAAGTCTGTTTTTAACGCTTTGCGTTAACGTTACGCCTGTGGACTGTGCACCTTCTTCACGCTGCAAGGAAGGAGTGCATTTAAAAGAGGTGCGGCATTGGTACAATCTCAGCGCATTGCTACTTTGGTGTCCTTTTGATCAGCAAAAACCAGGTCTATCTTAATGCGTTTTAAAATCGTGGGTGGCTCCTAGTGACGGGCACACAAGGAAACACTCACAGCATCCACTGGGATTTTCCATTATTTTAATGGGCACAGTTGTAACAGTTATAATAATCAAATTAAAACTTAATGATACACTGACATTTTTTAAAATTTCATCCACATTTTCATTTTAATCACGAACTTACAGGAGTATAGCTTATACATTAGGAATTAATTTATTTTTTAGGGGAATGAATGAATGAACAGGGAGCATGTGAGTTTCACTTTGTGTCCATTCACACGTGTTCTGTCCCGGTTAATGAAAAACTCACACACTCAGCCGTTGTTTTTCTGATAAATCTGTTAATCTGAGGACAGTTAATTACAAAATACCCATGTATACACCACTCTGATATATTCCAAATCATTTGACAAAACAGACAGTTATTTACTGCAAAGAGGGGAAAAAACTGTGCATGGGTTTACGAAATTATTCAGCGGATCCTCCTCTTTGCACCGAAGCTTTAAACCCATTCATATCTGCATGTTGCACAACTGCGCACAACAAGTCAGGGGTACATCCGTGGGTGCTATGTTAAATCTAAATTTATATTTAGCTCAATTGTTCAATCATATCCTCCTCATCCTCCTCCATAAAATAACTGACTGGGCATCGACTGTAATTGATACCAAGCAGCGTTGCTATCGCGCACAATTTTTCTTCGCTCGCATGCATGATCCATCTTCCTTCTGAGGCAAACACGCCATCACGATCACAGTTAGATCATGTGCCCCTGTGTATTAAAGGGAAGGGTAGGAGAGCTGCTGATAGGGTTAATTCATGTTGCACCCAAAACACACCTCGGAATATTTAGACCAGCCCCTGTGCACTTTTTTGCACAGCGCAGAGACTGTTTTCCTTCTGCTGTGATAGCGTCATGGACTTGGACATGCCCATAAATGCGCTGTACACCTTAGACATGATATTTCAGCCACCTACAATAACCAGACGTGGGTCAGGGGAAGTCTTTAGTGAGCAGCCCTCGTATCTGTGGATTTCCTGACATAGCACAAAAGTCTGGTGACAAGTTCATCTGAGTAGCCTCATTGGAAATACATGTACTGAAAAAATGCTGCCATGTTCCACAACTAAAACCATTTATTTCTCACCTCAAATCTTTCCAGAATCATGTTTCAAGACCATGCAATGTCCTCTCACAGAATAATAATCCCACGCTGCTGTTTCATCGACATGTCGTCATATTTTTGGGAGGCTTGTGCTAGGGTATAGAATTGACTTGAAAGTTTGGTCTATACTTCTTATCCTGTTTTGGGTAGCTTCACTTTGTTTTACTGAAAATCCACATTCTCATTAGAGTGAGACTGAAACAACAACAGTAAACTATGCTGCAGATAGAAAATGACAAGGAATGTTGAGGAATTCTGAGGCGTATCTACTTTTGATGGAAGAATCCTAGAAAAGGGGAAGTGTTTTGGTGAATAGTTAGAATTAGTCTGAAAAGAGCCAGCGCTCCAGTCACTCACTCACAGCGTTTCTCAGTTTGAAGCCTGAGGCACAGGGAACTACCAGAGTTGGACACCACCTGAGGACCATCCTCTACCTTCATGAAGAATTCTCTTATCTTGTGTTTTTGTCACTGTAGCACTTTTATTTTTTCTGAATGTTTTATTGTGTTCTCTGTGGTTGGCTGGAATATATAAATGCACTAAAAACAAAGCTCGACATTGCCCATACCCTGTGACCAGACGGGACCCCTGCTTGCTTCCCGGCCATGGTGCTCTATAGTTGGGCATCGTTCTCCATGGAAAACCTCTTTGTTTTGTAGTTTGACTTGTAGCGAAATTGTCACATTGTTAAAACGTGTCTGACGCTGAGGTTTCACTGAGCGTGTTTATAAGTTTGAGAGACACTATCACCATTCTGTTACCTGTTCTCAAGGTAAAACAGGTCAAGGTCATGTCAGCTATCCCATTATTGTGCAGCATGTTTTTGCCAGCTCTTGTAATGAAGCTGCAGTGGTCAGAAATAAATGTAGGGTGCTTTCACAGTTCCAGGCTTTAGACCAGGGGTCTACAACCTGCTGCTCTGGAGCCACATATAGCTCTCTGGCCCATTGCCAAAGGCTCCCTGAGGAAAAAAATCACAAATTTCCTAGAAGCTAAAAATGTTTAAGAAAAATGGTTGTAGAAAAAAAAATCATAAAACACAGAAAATGGGAAAAAAAATGGAAATTTTATGCCAAAAAATGTTGACAAATGTTGCAGTTTCCCAGCCAGCATGTCCATGTGGGCCCCACGACACGATGTTTAGTGGATTTTTGCTGGTCTGTAGCGGGGTTCCCACCTTAGACGGGGCTACCTTGTGGGGGAGTTGGACCACAGACCTAGTCCTACCATATGATGCTGTGTGACCTTGACCTTTCAGCCCCTCGTGTACAGCAGAGGTACTAGCTCTCAGGGTCAGTCTGTGCACCAGGTGTGGCGACTCTGTTCTTTTCCAGATGGACGTAAAGTCCTCTGTATGTCAAGCTCATGGAATATTAATGAAGACGACGACACATGAAGCATTCCTTATCTGATTCTAATGTCTGCTTTATATTTTGTTTGACTATTTTTTACACAGTGCAGCTTTATTGGAATGTGGCCTGTGCTTTGGGGTGATTTTTCTGTTCATTTTTGTTGTTTATAGCCTTGGGACTGCTGACTCATTAATGTTAAATAATCCTCAAAATGAAGTTGTCATGTAACAGGTGAGGTGGGTTAACGGCAGATGAAGTGGAGCATGACTGTTAGATGAAGACGAAGCCTTCTGCTCCGATGTGTTCTACAGATAGAGAAGTACACTTGGTTAAAAATGACTGGAACAAGCAGAATCTGTTATGTGCCTTTATGGATGTTCAAATAAAGATTCTTTTGTTTTGCCAATCAGAGTGTGTCTTCATCATCTTTCATACAGGGGAGCTTTTTTCTGGGGTTGGATGGGTGTTGAATCTTTAGTCAATTTTAGGATTTCCTTTTATTAAACATAATTTTATGTCAGTGCCTCTGGGTGTTGTAGGGCTGTCCTGGTTGACACGCCTCTGCAACATGGCATGTTTGTTGGGGACAGTCCTCAGCCTCGTTGGGAAGGTCTATGCCGAGGTACTGGAGAGGAGAGTCCAGCCGTTGGTCGAACCTCGGATCCAGGAGGTGCAATGTGGTTTTTGTCCTGGTCGTGCCACATTGGCCCAACTGTCAAGGATCCTCGACGGTTAGTGGGAGTTTTCCCAGAGTGTCAACATGTGTATTGTGGACTTGGAGAAAGCATTCATCCATATCCCTCATGGTTTCTTGGGGATGTTCCAGGAGTACGGGGTATTGGGCTTATTGCTACAAGCTGCCTGGTCTCTATATGACTGTTGTGAGAATTTGGTTTGTATTTCCAACAATCAGTTGAACTTGTTCCCAGTGAGAGTTGGACTTCACCAAAGCTGCCCTTTGGCACTGATCCTGTTCATAATGTTCATGGACAGGATTTGTAGGTGCAGCCAAGGAACAGAGGGTGTCATGTTTGGTGACCACAGGATCTCATCTCTGCTGTTTGCACATGATGATGTCTTGTTGGTTTCATCGAGCAATGCCCTACAGGTCTTATCGGGATAGTTTGTTACCGAGTGTGAAGCGGCTGGGAGGAGAAACCGTATCTCCAATCTGCACATTGTGCCAGTTTGTTGTGGTGAAGAGGGAGCTGAGCTCTAAAGCAAAGCTGTTGATTTGCCGCTCAATCTACGTTCCTACCCTCACCTATGGTGATGAACTTTGGGTAATGACAGAAAGAATGAGCTCACAGATACAAACAGCTGAAATGAGCTTTCTCTGTAGGATTGCTGGACTCACCCTTAGAGATGGGGTGAGTAGCTCAGTCATCCAGGAGAGGCTCAGAGTAGAACTGCTGCTGCTCCACATCGAAAGGAGCCAGATGAGGTGGTTTGGGCACGTCCCACTAGGAGGAGACCCCAGGCAGACCGAGGTACACTGTGGAAAGACTATGTCCCCCATCTAGCATGGGAATGCCTTGGTATCTTCCCTGAGGAGGTGGCTGGGGAGAGGGAGATCTGGGATTCTCTGCTTGGACTGCTGCCTCTGTGACCCGAACATTTAAAGTAGACCCCTAAAATTTCTTAACTACGGGAGGGATCATAGGGATCAGGGTGCTATGTGAACTAGGTGGAAGTCTGGCCTACTCCACCTGGACTGATGCTCCTGCGACCCGGATTCACGGATGAGTGGTAGAAGATGGATGGATGGATTTAATTTTCTGTGATGCGTTAAATACCACTTTTTATAGTAGCCATTGTTTTTAGAACAAAACTGGAGTGAATAAAAAATGTAAGGACCTCTTGGGTGTGCTCTTAAAGTGACGCTGCCTAACAACTCTCTTATTAACATGTCTAACGTGCTTTTTATGACTTACGAGACATAGGAAGCGTGAAATCACTCAAATGTCTCATATCTGTTTTTGTGCTCTAAAGTTTCACTTAAGCCCTGCCCCCTGCGACAAGGCAAGTTGAGACAATGTTTTTGGTGATGTAACTATGCGTGGCAGCTGGAGCATGGGTAGTGTTGGGCCAATCAGCACTCTCTGCTCTAACTGAAGTTATCCTCCAGGCTAGTTAGCATTTTTTAACAAACTGCTTTGAAAACTTCAAGATTCAAAGATTTTATTTGTCAATACTACTATACATACAGGGCATACAGGAGAATTGAAATGGTGTTTCTGTCCTCAGTGGTGTGCACAATATAAAAAGAAAAAGGAATAAGGTTGGAAAAACAACAACAGCAGTCTATGTACAGTAATGCTACCCGTAGTGCAAATGACAACAAAAGATGAATCCAGACCTCCCATAGTGCAAATAAAGATAAACAAACAATAAAACCCAGCAATCCTATATACAGAAAAGGAGAGCAGTAATACTCGTAGTAGCAAGTTCAATGCGGTAGTATAGGTGCAAGTAGTAACAGATAGGACTGCACATGATCAGCATTGCAATAACAGATAGCAGCAGGTATGGCATTTGTGCAAATGGTTGCATTAAAGTACAGAGACATACACAGAAGAAGAATTCAGGAACAAATGAGAAAGTAGGTGGCGGTAATGCACCTGTAAGCTGGTTGCCAACCGCCAACCAAATCTAAAAAGAAGTGCAGAGACATACAGCAGCAGATGTATTACTGTTGGTGTGCCAGTCTTTCTGTGCCAACAGCTGAGGTAGTTATTGTGCAGATGACTGTGTTATGGTCTGGGGGTGGGGGATGAACAGAGTTCAGGGTCCTGATGGCCAAAGCTGTTTAGCAGTCTAGTGGAGCGGGCCCAGAGGCTCCAGTACCTTTTCCCCGAGGGCAGGGGGCTGAAAAGGGAGTGGGAGGTATCGCCTGCAATGTTGATGGCTCTGCGGGTGAGGTGGGTGAGGTGGATCTCGGGGGGGGGGGGGGCACCGATGATCTTGCTGGCTGCTTTCACTGTAAGTTGTCTTCCAGCAGGAGGCGGTGCAGCTTCCATACCACACTGTGATGCAGCTGGTGAGGATGCTCTCAATGGTGCCCTGGTAGAATGATCACATGATGGGGGGGGGGGGGGGGGGGGGGGCTCGTGCTCTCCTCAGTTTGTGGAGGAAATGGAGGTGAGTTTGGGCCTTCTTGGCCAGTGATGTGGTGCTGTTGGACCAGGAGAGGTCCTCAGAGATGTGCACCCACAGGAACTTGGTGCTGCTCAACCTCTCCACAGCTGCACCATCAATGATCAGAAGGGGGGGGGGGGGGGTGCTGTGTGTGTCCCCCCCTGAAGTTGACCAAAATCTCATTGGTTTTTACGTTCAGGAAGAGATTATTGTCTTTACACCACTGGACCAGTTGGCTCATCTCATTTCTGTAGTTGGCCTCCTTGTTGTTGGTGATGAGGCCCACCACCGTTGTGTCATTCGCAAACTTGATGATGTGGTTGGTGCAGTCATGGGTCAGCAGGGTGAAGAGCACCAGGCTGTTTCAAACTTGACCCAAATTATGATTGGTTTTACATTTAAACTGATTTTAAGGACTGATGTAGTTTCAGTCATTATCCTGGGCCACCGTGTATACAACTGGGCATGTCCTTCTACAGGTGTAGCAGTCCAAATCAACCCCTGTCCCGATTAAACCTGGGTATAGTTTGGCCCAGACCAGAGTATACCCCTCCAGGCCAGAATATACCCGTCTTGTATAAAGAGGTTTTGATTGTATTTACACAGTGCATTTACTCACTAATAGATAAAACATTTGGCATAGGACATCAATGTACTTTATTAGGCACATGTATAGGTTACTGCGTGGCTTATTGCATGTGGATGGCCTTTCTGTTTTTGTCTGATGGCCATCGATGAGGCTAGGCAAGCTGAAATATTTTGACATGACAGTACACCACCATTCATTGAAGAATCACATGACACCACTTGTTGTAGTAACTGCCCCATATTTGAAAAATCGGTAATGAAATGGTGAAAAATTAAGTCATTCTTGTGTATATCACTCAACACTGCTGATATCATGGGTGTCTAATCTGGCCTTGGAGGTATGAATTGGCCTCGGGTCTAGGGATTAGACCTCGGGATTAGACCTCCAGGGTCTAATCTAGCCTAGGCCACTTTAACCCTGAGTACAGTCTGGACTGGGGGTACACTATGGCCTGTTACACTGGTAAGTCTTTTTATCACAGGATTTATTCTGATCATGTCGTGCTAGCCACTACTAGCCTTGTGGGATGTGGGTGGGCCGAGTAATCACAGATCCTGGTGTTTGGAGGAGGGGGGAAAGTGAATGACTTTGATACATAACTGTAAGACAATAAAAGCTTTTGTTTGCAGAAAAAAGGGGCATAAGATACCATGTTAGACAATGTCTATTTGTTTTATAGGGCATTTATATTCACCGGACTACGTCTTTAAAGCATCAGTCACAACTGGTTATGTCCAATACTATTATTTTTTTTTAACTTCCAATCCACTTCCAAATCAAACTGTGAAGGACTTTAAGAAAACAAATACCTATAAACTTTGTTGTTTAAATAATTGCATGATAAAGTGGGAATATATTTTCATCAGATAAACAAGGTTCCATCCCAGTTTCAGGACGCCAGCGATCATGTCTTTATTGAATCATGTTTCAATCTGTTTCAGACAATTGTTCATTTGCTCAGTTGTCACTAAACTTTTAAATGTCCGATCTGTTAAATGATCACTTAAGAATTTTACACTTTCAGATATATTTTTTCAGCTATACTTTTGTGCAATTAGCCTGAATGCAAATGGTGGTTCAGAACAGTTTCTGATGAGGATGTTGTGCTGCTTCAGAACTGGCAATTGAATATATAACATTTTTAATTTTTGTTCAGTGATAGCAATGTGGATTATATGATGTATATATGCCTCTAAGCCAAAATATAAAACAGCCCACAGTTTTTAAGAATTAGACCAGTAGTACGTATGTGAACGGCCTACAGGTCATCCTCCTTGAACTCTTGCTTTAAACATGTTGGTCTTGATGTCTGCCTGACAACACCCCTGCAGCCTTTCTAGCTGAGGGAAAAAACGCATTTGACTGGTTTATGATTTCATAAGATATAAGTAAATTCTTCATCATTTCACTTCTCATTCCCCCAAATTATTCTTAATATATTTTGTGTTTTATGGACATTTGTAGATTCAGTTTCTATGACTTTGAACCACTGGTGGCTGGTTAATAGAGGGTGCTACGCACTATCCCCATCTAAACAGCAGCAAAAAATAGGCTTAAAAATATTTAAAAAGATGATAGAAAAATAGTGGTGGGCATAATCATGATTAACTGTGACTAATCATGATTAATCATGATATATACTGTATGTATATAGTATCAGTGGTATTACAAATCAGTACAGTGACACTGAATTCCCTGTGGCTAACATTCTTTTTTTATATCAGACAATTAAACTGGTCTAATGTCATTTGAATAGTGGAGAAGCACTCAAAAAGCACATACCTCCACCAAGGCTGCTGCAAGGTCCTTGGTGGAGGTATGCAGTCTCAGATCATCACCAACATGTGATGGGTTCATCCTTGGGCCAAGGGCTACCTGTGGTGAAAGTTTCATCAAAATCCATCCAGCAGTTTTGGCTTAATTCTGCTAACAGACAGACAAGCCACCCCGATCACATTATCTCCTTGGAGGAGGTAATGATGCCATGTGTGCTTTAATTTGCATATACATTCATGTTTTAACATATGAGGATTGCTTTTGTTTATTTACACTTCAGATTGTATAATTTGGGGAAGAACATAGTCTGGGTTGCCCATAAACCGTTGGACAAACTATGAAAATTTAAAGTCTAAACAACATCTGCTCACCATTTTTCATTGAGAACAACTAGTTCCTGCTGTCACAACTCGCTCCCGCCTGTCATCCGCTCCAGCCGTGCGCACACCTGGGCTTCATCAGGCTGCCGCTATTTAACCTGCTCTGCCCGCAGCCTCGGTCTGGAGCCGTCAGCTCTTCTCCACGCTCAAGCTCTGCGTTCGCCTACCCCTCTCAGCCAACGCCGCAACTCATTGCCCTCAAGTAAGGTATTCTTACCTGTTCTCCTCAGTTCTTCCCCTGTGCACAGGTGGACCCTCCTGGCGGCGGAATTTCCCTTCATCGCCTTTCCTCTCATCCTCACTGCATCGAGCGCAGCTGGGCACTGTCTCCCAGGCGGGAGCTTCTCTTGTCAACGCCAGCCACCAGTACATCTGGTTGCCTGGCTGTACGGCGTCTGTTCTGCCCTCGGTGCTCTCCTGTCCCCAAGACAACATTCACATTTCCCACTCACTCATCCATACACTGCTGTTGAATAAACTCTTAACTCTCACCCGAGCCTGTGTGCGTGTTTCCTGGGCCAGAAATCACGTCACCTGCAACCATTAGTATGATAATACCTGTATGTCATTCATGAATTGCCCATTTTTGCATCATATATGGGTAATTTTCAGGACTTGTATCTCAAAATCATGATTGGTAACCATCAAATTCAGGATCAGCACACCCAAGTTGTGTTAAAACACCTTGTTACCAACTTTTAACACAAAATGCCTCAATCTCCTGAAAATGGCCCTTTTTCTGATTTTCCATCATGTCTATATTAACAAAATGCTGCTTTTCAAATGTTTAACCAAAGAACCAACTGCTTTAACAGCTCTGAGGACTTGAGACACATTCATGTCACTCTATATTTTAACTGCGGTACCTGACCTGAAACACTCAAACGTGATGACGACAGATGACGGCATTTATGAGGGGTCTACCCATTCAACTGAAGCTGATTGAATGTCACGCTGTCATTCACCTGATGTCATCCAGCCAGAGAAGAAAGCTTCACCTTTAACCCATGGTCCATCTAAATAACTGAGTGCAGAGGTGAAAAGCAGATCATTACTGGATTAGCAAGATAACAATAGAACAATCACTTGTATGCTGTCTGTAGCTGATGGGAAGCTGCAAACAGTGATGACTACTGACTGCAACAGCCTGCAAGTCTGGTTCCTGTGAACTGATCCTATTTCTATCACTCCTAGTACTAAAATTATCCTTTAATATATATTTTTGGGATACACTAAAGAACGACAGCAAATAGGGTGGCGAGTAGGTCTGGGCAATTAACCAAAATAAAACCAAAATCAACAGTTGGGACATAGAACCGGTGTAATCTTGCTCATGTTGGGTTGCTTTTGTTTATTTCTTTCTGCTGTGTTTTCAGCTTTCACATACTGCCCCTTTAAGACGTCTCCTGTGTGCTCGGTTGTATGACTACGCAACCTGGAAGCAGCACAGTCGGTGCTGTTTGGAAGCAACAGAACACAGTGGAAAAATTAAAACTGACTGTATCAAAAAGAAATGTCGTGTACATCCGTATAGATGTGAGATGATTGACTGTTTCTTCTGGGGATGACGGGAGGGGGTGTTGGCCTCTGACTGTTGACTGACTTCATCCACTGTTCTGCAGTGGGGGTGGACGAGCTAAGGACTGGTGGTCCCTGTGTGGTGATGGCATGGTTGTGGCCATGCAAAGGCCTTCCCCGGCGTGAGTCGTGTGGCCTACGGGCCCTCCAGAGATATGTGTGGACACTGATTTATGCACTGGGCAGTGTTTAGTTTGGTTGCATGTTTGTGGAGTGGCAATGATCACATTCTTTATTATATTATGTTCATTTGCAGCTGAATCACAGCAGAGATATGTTCATTGATGCCTAACTCTTGTGGCTTAATTACAAGTCTTGTCAGTGAACTATAGTGACAAGAAAGGAGGGAAAAAAGCTAAACCGACTTGAAAGCTTCAGACAACCGTGGTGCTTATATAAGGTCAAATTGCCCAGCACTAGTGGAGAGCAGGACAGAAAGACATGAAGGAAAGAATGTCCGAGTCCTGGGGTGCCTGCGTCAGCATCAAGCTCTTAAGGTGCATTCAGTCCAAACTTGAAGGGAATTTTTCGTACCGCACGATTACAGGTAAAGACAATGTAAATACCTGAATATACACAAATTCACGCATTCCTGTCCGAGGGAGTCGGTTGCTATAGCTCATCAGCCTTGAGATTCCAGCATCATTCGAGTAAAAGTACCAACACTGGAGACTAAAAAAAACGTGAGGCAAATCCAAAAATTTGCAACAATTTTTACTTGGAATCGCACGGTCTCATAAATGTTGCAATAATGTTGGACGAACTCCCAGCAAGTTTTTGGCCAAAGTTCCCCAGGTGTTTGCATACATGTCATGCAGGTGTTGCAGGACATTCTCGTAATACACGCAAGACAAAATTTAGGGGTTTTTTGCACTCGTGACTGTTATGTGTGTAATAGCCAGTGATGAATGAGGCAAGATGAGGGCTGCGTTGAACACAGCTTTATTGATGGTAATGGAACACAGCGGTAACATGGCAGGCACCTGGCGTGGGCACCGGTGTAAGAGGCTGTGACATGGTGGCCCGCCCCACTATATAGGGCAGTGTGGTGACATGAACTTCCTGTCATTTCACAATAAAGTGCCACATTTCCATATACCACATTTCCTCCCCCCTTAGAAAAGTCCAAAACCACACACACAGTTGAAACCCACCCAAATTTGGAGCCCGAATCACACTCTAAAATAATGAAAACTGATGTACTAAACTGGCCTAACACACTCACACAAAACAACCCAAAATAGGGCTGGTGGGTGGACTGCCACACAGCCCACACGGCATGGTGGATTATTCTGCCGCCAAATAAACTAAAAAGTCCTTCATTAAACTAAAAATCACAGGCGTGCTCCTAAGCTAAGACACAAACACATATATAACCCCATAACATAACATGCATAACACACAGAACTATAAACACGACTTTACAGCACAGTCACTTGGGTGGGAGAGGTAGAACTGGCATGTGGGGGCCCAGGGCATCCCTCAGCAAGCACGCCCCTGGAAGCGGCAAGCCCCCAGGACAAAGGCTGATTTTCTTGACGGCGGAGCCCAACTCCTTCACCACCAACACCGACTCCCGTCCAGCCTCATCACCCGGATCGTTCTCCTGGACACGCCGAAGCTGGTTGGCATGCCTCGATGAGCTGTCGGACAAGTGGAAGTATGCTGCACCCAACTTCGCCACTATGTGCAGACATCCTCGGTGTTTCGCTGGCTGTCATTTGGCCCATCTTTGACGTGGACATTCATCACCCCAAACCAAGTCCAAAACCCTCAGTGAGGCCCGGCTCGGCCTGACATGGTGCTGCTGAGCACGCAGTAACTCCATGCTTGTCGGTCTGGTCCCATCCTCTTATAAAAATATCATAGCAGTCATCATCGTAGCTGCAGACCCTCCATCCACCTGCAGCCAAGTTCCGGAATCATCTGGGGCTGGGCATGGTGTCACTCACTGATGCAGGTGCCCCGCTGCCACGCTCAGTACCCCCTCTGCCATATCCCGAGCGCCGGCACTGAGACTTTCCTGTGCCAAAACTGAGTGAAACTGGTCCTGCTTGACCGCCGTGGTGTCCGTTAGTCGCTCATCCCACAGAACGTCCTCTTTGATCGCCGGAACCGGAGGGGTCCAGTGGCCACAACCCGACCACTCGTTCCTGGCACCGTCTTTAATGGCGACACCCAGTCCATAAAACAAATCACAGTCCACAATGTTATCGCCTCGTGCTGTCACGTGGAACATGAAGTCAACCATCTTTGCAGACTTGTAATGGACCGTTAACTCCAAAGTCCCAACCATGCACAGCCTGCCACCTCTATAACCATACAACAGTGCCGGGTTACCTTTAATCCTGTAGTGGGGGAAAAACTTCTTCACCGTGGCCCAGTTCAGCAATGACCACTCCGCCGCCATGTCGAGCAACAGTGCCACCTCCACACTATCCAACTCCACTGCGCAATACGTGTACCCGTTTGTACTGGGGGACACCGTATGGATGGTTGTTGGGGGCGGGCAGAGTGATTTCTTCCATGGGCTCTCCGGTTCAGATATACGGCACACTCTAGCATAATGGTTCAAGTGTCCATATCTTCTACAACGTTTTCCTCTTGCTGGGAAGTCCTTCGCCTTATTGCGGTGCGTTGCAGAACCACAACCCTTGCACAGGGGTTTTCCCGGGGCAGACCTTCAGCTGGCAGTATTGGATTTCATAACATTGTCATCCAAGCTATCCTTGGATACGATGGGGTCATGTGAGACTCCATGACCCAGGAGAGGAAAATGAGAATGGCTAAAAATGTTTGGAGACATTTTGGAAACTCACTCAAGAATGCCATTCTCCTGCTAGTCTCTAGAGCTATGGATGTGCTCACGAAGGCTAGCAGGCTGACAACAGCAAAGAGCCGTCATCTAAACTCTGCACCCTGCTGGATAAAATACAACTAAACAGGATGGTGATTTGGGGATTTGCACAGCAGGTAGAAAACTGCTGCAGAAGATATGACGGCAACTCGTCCAGATGCTAATTTGTGTGTATAGTGTAGTATGGAAGTGTCCACACTACAGCAATGTGGATTCTACCATCCACGTAACTTTTTATACTCATAGTTATCTTTATCTTTATAGTGCTTGGTGTGGACTGCCCTTTACTGTCTTCTCTCTTCTTCTTCTCTCTCTGCGCCGCCCTCCCCTCCTCGGCACTCATGTCAGCCACACTCATTTGTGGCGAAGTGTGGAAGGCAGCTGAGATCATTAGGGAAAATGACTCTTGTGTTGCATACCAGCTCTGATAATCTGACTGTCACAAGAGGGGCAGCGTGATGACTGCTGCACAGCAGCGATTAGGGAGAACATGCTCTCTGTCTGACTGCCTCCCTGGCCCTTCTCCACCATTGGAACTTTGTTTTTCTGCTTTGGTTATGCAATTTTAATAATCTTAATGGTCGTTTCATTGTTTTAATTGTAGCAGGACACAGAAAACTACATGTGACTGAAAACAAACAAAAAGAAAGATCACATTTGTTCAAAATGAATACTGGAAAACTTTTCACTGCTTCTCTGAATCTGCAGAGTATTGGGCGTCATTAACAGCTCAGAGTACAAACATGATCAATGGCACCAAACAAACACCATGCTGATGAAGATTAAACTGGTCCTGTTATATCTCTACAACCCGTCCTTGAGGTATCATGATCACAGAAACAGCCCTGAATGACTGAATGTTGGCTCTGATAATGGCTGCTAATTGCTGCTAATTGAGAAGGAATCTAGGCCAGAGTATGGTATTCTATTAAAATAACTGAGTTAAAATAACATCTATCAGCTGGACGCCATGGCGACTGCAGCTTAACACTGAAGCTCTCAGACTCAATCCAGGATAACACCTTGAAAATCAAACTTAACGGATTTTTGGAGGAGTGAAAATCAAAAGACAAAATCATCATGTCTAAAGGAAAACAGAAGAAACTGAAATTCTCCAGGCTAGGACACGTATCGGCCGGAGAATCTGAACTGGAAGATCCCCGTTCAGAAGACGAGGAGCTGGTGATAGCTAACAAAAGGGTTAGCCTGAAATCACTATTTGAGGAACTACGACGATTTCGCCGAGATGTTACGGCCGAATTTCGGGAATTCAGAGAAGAATTGAAAAGGACAAACAGCAGAGTGGACCAGGCCGAGAACCGAATCTTGGAAACAGAGGATCGAATAAAAGTGCTCGAAGATTCTGTGCTGGACCTACGCAAAAGACAAGCAGCTATAGAGGCTAAGCTAACCGACCAAGAAGGAAAACAAAGAAGAGACAACATAAGAATTCATGGTCTGATAGAAGGAACCGAAAATGGTTTTAACTCAATGGCAGAATGCGTGGAATCCTTACTAAGAGAGAAATTGGATATTCCACAAACCACCGACTTGAAGATAGAAAAGGCACATCGTTCATTAGCCGCTAGGCCGGCGGCGGAAGCGCCCCCACGTTCGGTGTTGGTAAGATTTTCCAATTTCAAAATAAAACAAGAGGTTGTAAGACTGGCCTGGCAGAAAAAAGGATTTATGCACCAGGAGAGAAAAGTCTACGTGGAACACGATTACGCCCCGGAGGTCCTTAAAAAGCGCAGGGAATACAATGACGCGAAAAAGGTGTTAAGAGAGAAGAAATTGCGCTTTCAGACACCATTTCCTGCGAAGTTAAGGGTCTTCTACGGCGATGAAACGTGTCTCTATAATTCGGCGGAAGAAGCAACAGCTGACATGGCGAGAAGAGGGCTCCCGGTAACGGTATTTAAACCCGCAGCAGACCCGAGTGAGAAGATCAAAGCGCAAACATGGACAACACAAAGACCCTCAAAATCCACGGACCAGCAGCGGGAAACCCAGCACCAGAGCGTCGCGGATAAACTATCCGTTTTCAGGTTGGAATAGCGACCTTTTTTTTTTTTTTTTTTTTTTCTCCTTTCTCTTGAATCAATCCGCACATCCAACCCCCCTCATACAAGGTAACAAACATTAAAGGAGATGCATATTCAGCATGTGGTAAAACATTTCATGGAACAATCATATTATTTGAAACAAATAAGTCTTTGTAATAAAAAAAAAAAAAACTTGTTAAAATAGAAATGTGACAATAATCCACATGTTCTGCTCATACTAACAAATACTGTTTTTGCGTGAATGTTTGATGTGATGGGGGTGGGAGGGTGCACACAATTTCACAGGGTTTAGGCATAAAAGGAAAAAAAAAAAAAAATCATTACAAGTTTGGATTGGGTTCTGAAACTCACGTTAAAAGCATGGGACTACTTTCAGTGGTACGAGAGGGCCCTCAACACGTAACAGAGTTTGAGGAATTTCCCTCAGGGCCTTCACTCCATCAAGGCTCTTACAGGGTCTTTAAAAAGACCTCAGCTCAGGAAGTTCTTTTGACAGTTTTTTGTTTTAAAGTTTTTTACACTATGTTCTTAATGTTTTTCTTGTTTTTAATGTTCTTTCAGTTTCTGAGTAGCACAAAAGAGGGCCACCACACAGTTATACTAAACAAAACAACACAATGGAGAAACAGGGTGTAACCAAAATAATTTCATATAATGTAAAAGGGATCCTGAATCCAGTTAAAAGATCCAAGATTCTAGGCAAAATGAAAAAAGACAAAGCAGGAATAATACTTTTACAAGAAACCCACCTAACAGACGTGGAACACAATAAACTCAGTAGACAAGGGTTTAAAATGATCTCTTCATCTTCATATAAATCAGGGAGGAGGAGGGGAGTAGCGACATTGATATCAACCAAAATTACATTTGAAAAAAAATCAGAACACAAAGATAAAGAAGGGAGATACAGTTTGGTAACTGGGCGGCTAGAGGGAGAAGATATCACCCTGCTGAATGTGTATGCTCCCCCAGGGGCTAACTGGAAATTTTATAAAAATGTATTCGACCTAATGATAACTAAAGCTCAAGGTTTAGTGATATGTGGTGGGGACTTCAATCTTAGACTGAATCCATACTGGGATGCTTCTGGTAATTCCCCACATCAAAATAACACCCAAAACAGGAAGACTCGGATGCTACTAAAAGAAATGGGAATCTGTGATGTGTGGAGGGAACTCAACCCCAGTGTAAAAGACTATACATTTTACTCAACTCCACATTCATCTTACTCAAGGATCGACTATTTTTTTATGTTTAATAGAGACATTGGTAGAGTAAAAACATGTAAAATAGGACTGATGGATCTCTCCGACCACAGTCCGATCTACATGGACTTAAATATCCAAAAATACACAAATAATACATTTTCTTGGAGGTTAAATTCAAATGTCCTGAAAGGACCATTGAAAGATGAATTGGAGTCAGATATTCTCAGATATTTGGAAGATAACGATAATGGAGAAGTATCCCCTTTAATACTGTGGGATGCATGTAAAGCTGTAATAAGAGGAAAGATTATTGCAAAACTGGCAACCCAAAAGAAACTAAGACAAGAAAAACTATCCACATTAGAGTCAGAACTTAGGAACCTAGAAAAAGAACACAAAGGCAACACTCATTCTACTGACTCGCTCAAGATTAAGGAAATTAAAAACCAAATAAATGAGATCTACACAATAGAAATCCAGAAGAAACTTACATTTCTGAAACAAAAATACTATGAAGCAGGCAGTAAATCGGCAAAATTGCTAGCCTATAAATTGAGGAAACATCAAACAGAAAGAGCAATCTACAAAATCAGAGACCCAGTATCAAAGGAAATAAAATTCAGAATTCAGGATATTCTTAAAAACTTCGAGAATTACTATAAGAACTTATACTCCCACAAAAAACATAAAAACGCATCCGAGGCATTCCTAAACACATTAAACCTTCCCCAACTTACGGAGTCACAAAATAAAACACTACTGTCAGAAATACATCCTAAAGAATTGGAAAAAGCAATTATGAAACTTAAAGCTAACAAATCCCCAGGAGCTGATGGCTATACAGCAGAGTGGTACAAAACCTTTAAACAGCAACTATCTCCTCTCCTCCTGAAAACATTTAATTATGTCCTCCACACAGGGGAAATCCCCCCCTCCTGGAGAGAAGGGGTCATTGCAGTTATACCTAAACCTGAAAAGGATAAACTAGAGTGCTCCAACTACAGACCAATCAGTGTACTAAATCAGGACTATAAGCTTTTTACCATTATCCTTGCCAAAAGGTTAGAGAATATACTGACAGACCTAATTCATTTAGACCAAACAGGTTTTATAAGACAAAGACAGACACAAGACAACATTCGACGCACTTTACACATAATTCATCATATAAAAAAATATAACTTAAATGCAGTCATATTAGGATTAGATGCTGAAAAAGCATTCGATTCGGTTGACTGGTCTTTTCTATACAGAATCTTATCCAGTTTCAATTTTCATAACAACTTCATTAGAACTATACAGGCATTATATAAAAAACCAACAGCTAAAATAAGGATTAACGGTAATTTATCATCATCTTTTGAACTGGAAAGAGGATGTCGTCAGGGCTGCCCCCTGTCTCCACTGCTCTTTGCAATCTTCATAGAACCTCTGAGCCAATGGATAAGACAAAACCAAAAAATTCAAGGTATTACACTTGGTCAGAAGGAACATAAAATAGCACTCTTTGCTGATGACATTTTAATATACCTAGGGCAGCCGGACACTTCTTTACCAGAACTAACCTCAGTTTTTTCAGAGTATGGAGATTTATCGGGGTACAAATTAAATATGCATAAAACCCAAGTTTTAACATTCAACTATGACCCAAATCATTATTCACTAAGCAAACTCAAAACTAACTGGGAGTTGGAATCTATGAAATATCTGGGGGTCAATATCCCGAAACAACTCAACAAAATTATATCACTAAACTATGATCCACTGGTGACAAAAATAAAATCTGACCTAGCAAGATGGAATATGATACCATTCTTGGGTATTGCACAAAGAATTGAAGCAGTCAAAATGAATATACTTCCACGTCTTCTATACCTTTTCCAAACAATACCGGTAGAACCTCCCAAAAAAACATGGCAGGAGCTGGACAGAAGGATCTCAAGATTCATATGGCAGGGCAAGAGACCTAGAATCAGATATAGAACCCTACAGCTAAACAAAGACAAAGGTGGGCTCGCGCTGCCAAATATCAGGGACTACTTTAAAGCCGCACAAATTAAAACTTTAGTAGAGATATGTAACCCAGTCTACTCTGCACAATGGAAGGAGATCGAATGCCAAATAACAAGTGACATCCCCCTACAGGCGATAATAGGGAACAATGTCTTACCTAAGCTTTTGAATAACACTAACCCGTGGATAGAGACCCCGCTAAAAATTTGGTTTAAGATAGTCAGAGAGAATCAAACTAAAGAGCCCTATCGACTTCTGCAATGGATCGCCTATGATCAGGACTTTACTCCTAATAAAACAGACACCAGATTTAAAAAGTGGAAGGAGAAGGGGCTGATAAAATATTACGATTTTTTTAAAGGGCAAATCTTAAGAAGTTTTGAAGATTTGAAAAAACAAGGCCTAATAAATCAAGACCTTTACAGGTTCTTCCAGCTTAGACACCACATAAACAATATACTTAAAAAGGAGGTTTTGGAAAGGGCCCAGTCAGGTGTTCTGAAGGTCTTCTTAATGGCATATAAAGGGATCCCAGGGATCAGATACATTTCTAAAATATTCCAAGGTCTTCAAGACTTAAAAGGAGACAACACATCTTATATAAAAGAGAGATGGGAAAAAGAGGGGAATTTCACTTTACATCTGGAAATATGGGAAAAGCTAAATAAACAGCAATGGAAAAGTACCTCATCCCTGCAGTGGAGAGAATTTGGATGGAAAAACTTGGCAAGATTTTTCAGAACACCTGCACAAATCAAATTTACCCATAAGGGATTGAACTGTTGGCGCTTGTGTGGTGAAAAGACTGCAAATCATTTTCATGTGTTTTGGTCATGCCCAGTTATCCACCAATATTGGACCAATGTACAGACAATATTGGGGAAAATATTCAAAATTACAGTTCCCTTTTCTTTTGTAACTTTGTATTTGGGTTTACTACCGGACTCACTGGAAAGACGAGGAGAAAAATACTTATTCAATGTTTTAATATTGGCAAGCAAAAAAGCTCTAACTAAAAAATGGATGTTGAAGGACTGTCCTACACCTGAAGATTGGACTAACGTGATCCAAGACATTTACTCGATGGAAAAGTTGACATTCGCACTGAGACAGGACATGGATGGGTTCATGAACTTTTGGCAACCCTGGACCGCATATGTGTCTTCCATTAGATCTAATCTTTGACAAATACCATTTCAATAATGGTTCTGCTCTTTGTTCCAATGCTACTCAGATGCTCTTTTATCTTTATTTACTTACTTTTTCTTTTTGTTTGTTTTTTACTGGTTTGTTTGGTTTTTTTTGTTTTTTGTTTTGTTTTTTTTTTCTCTTTAATTTCACTTTTTCTTTCACTTTAAAAAAAAAAAAAATAAGGGGTGTTGTAAGAATTAATCTTCCAATGTTGTCAGATATCAGAAAATAAGGGAACATGTGATGAAAATGTAAACACTGCATTGCTGTAACGACCTGTATACCCTTTACAAAAACTTAAATAAAAAAAAAAAAAAAAAAAAATAACATCTATCAATGAAATACATGCTCAGGGGCTGATAGAATGGCTGGGCTGGAAAATGGATAGAATATAAAACAGATTAAAAACAGACCTCTACCAGCAGCTAACATAAAGGCTAGCTGGCTCATTTCTCTTTCTGCTCAGGCTAGTTTACTTTTGGAATTAAATTCTGAAAAATAAAAAAAATTCACAATGTCTTCATTTTTGAGATGCACAGAGCAATAAAATCCCTGGTTGCACTGATTTGAGTCACTGGGCTAACAGGCTAACACTCCAGGTCATGCTGACCAAAAAATAAGAAAACGGTGAGAGAGCGACGACAGTGAAACCTGGAGGGGGGCGACTGGGAAGAACGGCCTGCCCAATCTGAACCCGAGTGATGTTCAGTTATTGGATTTCTGTGGAGGAGTTCAAGTATCTCTGGGTCTTATTCACAAGTGAGGGGAGAATGGAGCGGGCTGTTGACAGACTAACATTGTACTGGTCAGTTGTGGTGAAGACGGAGCTGAGCTCTAAAGCAAAACTGTCAATTTACTCATCAATCTACATTCCTACCCTCAGCTATGGTCATGAACTTTGGGTAATGAATCAAAGAATGAGATTACAGATACAAGTGGCTGAACTGAACGTTCTCCATAGGGTTGCTGGACTCACCCTTAGAAATAGGGTGAAGAGCTCAGTGACTCAGGAGAGGTTTTGAGTAGAACCACTGCTCTGCCACATCGAAATGAGACAGCTGAGGTGGTTTGGGCATCCAATCAGGATGCCTCCTGAACGCCTCCTATGTAAGGTGTTTTGGACCCTTCCCACTGGGAGGAGACCCGGGGGAAGACCCAGGGCATACTGGAGAGACTATGTCTCTCAGCTGAGCTGGGAATGCCTTGGTGTCCTCCATGAAGAGCTGGAGCAGGTGGCTGGGGAGAGGGAAGTCTGGGCTTCTCTGCTTACACTGCTGCCTCCATAAATGGTAGAGCAGGGGTCACCAACTAAACTGCAAAAGGTCTGATAAGTCAGTCCTCCTCCTCAGCCGAGGTCTGAACTAGGTGTGGGAATCTTTATACACCTCATGATTCGGTTATGATTCAGAACTCCAAATTGATTCTAAAACCATTCTCAATGCAAATTGACACATTTTTTTTCTATTCAAGATTTTTCACTCCCACTGTGTGACAACTTGGTCCTTTTAAAGCAAAGTATTTGCAATGACCCATGAATTTATTTCCAACATCTGGGTGGGACAGATAGCATAGCAGTGGTTGCCCCACCCTCCTTAACCCCACTGCGGTGTCCTTGAGCCCTTAACCCAAACTGCTCCAGTGGAGCTGCTCAGTGGCCACAGGTCAGTCTGTGGTTGTACTGGGCAGCTTCCTGGTGGGAATGTGTAACTGTGTGAGTGTGAACAGGGCATCCTTGAAAAAGAGAGGCTACCTCTCAATGGAACTACCCTGTATAAATAAAGGTTAAATAAAAAAATAAACATGGACAAATTTATCTCAAAATGTGCTTTTAAGCGCTATTATCCTTTCATGGACGTTCTGTAATTTCCCAGTTTGGGATCAATAAATCACATCTATTTATTCTTTCAGAAGACCACAACTGTCTACAGACTGGCCAATATCATTTAACTTGCTTTCACATGTTATTTTATTAAGATCATATCTTAGCTGATTTTAGCTCTATATCATTACTTCCGGCGCCACACGAGTAGGCTGCCTTTTTGCAACAGCGGATCAGTTTCTTCCTATTTCTATTTACTATCTGGCTCTCTTGCTAATCTTTCTGATTCGGCGACACCTTTATCCATCACAGACACGTAGATCGCCCAAATGTCTCCTGAGCCAGCGGACGGAGCCACTGTTTCTTGCAGGAGGCAGTACAATAGAGACCAGCTGTTAGCACTTAACCAGCCCACGATGCTAACACAAAAACTCGACATACCGGGAGAAATAAGACGGAAACGGCATGGATGTCGAGCTGGAGTAAGATGGCGGGCGAGGGATATAAGGTACAGACCCGCCCTCCCATCCGTTATTATAGGGAATGTACGATCGCTACTCAATAAAACAGATGAACTAGCGGCTATCTCCTGCTACGAGAACGTCTTCAGAGAGATTAGCTTGAAGTTGTTTATGGAGACGTGGCTAACAGAACTAGCAACAGATGCTAACATTGAACTGGAGGGTTTCCACGCAATATGGGCAGACCGAACACCAGATAGTGGGAAGGCAAGGGGCGGAGGAGTGATAATGTATGTCAATAACAACTGGTGCAGACCGGGACATATCACGGTTAAGCAACAACACTGCAACAAAGACATGGAGTTGCTAACTGTTAGCAGGCGGCCTACATATCTCCCGAAGGAACACTCACACGTGATCTGCATTGTTATTTATGCAAATCCGACGGCGAACGCTGGGACAGCGCATGACGTCATCCACTCAGTAACTGGCAGGCTGCAGACAGAACACCCAGATGCTCTTCTCCTCATCTCCGGTGATTTCAACCATATTTCACTGTTCCCCATTCTGCCCACATTCACCCAGTATGTCACATGCCACACTAGAGACAATAAAACACTGGACTTATTCTATGCAAATACTAAGGAGGCGTACACCTCATCACCACTCCCCCCACTCGGAAGATCGGATCACAACTTGGTTCATCTCCTGCCGGTGTACAAACCCCTAGTACACAGACAACCTCCGGTCATGCGCACAGTGAAGTTATGGTCTGAGGAAGCAATGGACTCTCTAAAGGACTGTTTTGAAACCACTGCCTGGGAGCAGCTCTGCGATCCACATGGTGAGGACATCGATGGCCTCACTCACACCTTCACGGACTACATCAGCTTCTGTGTGGACAACACCGTACCCACCAAGACCATATGGTGTTGCCTGAACAACAAACCCTGGATCAACCCTGAGATAAAAACACTTCTGAGAGAGTAGAAGAGGATCTTCAGGTCGGGGAACAGGGAGATGCTGAAGTCTATAGAGAGGGAGCTGAGGAGGAAGATCAGAGAAGGCAAGGACAGCTTCAGGAAGAAGATGGAGGACAAGCTGCAACAGAGTGACATCAGCGGGGTCTGGAGAAACCTTAAAACCATCTCTGGGCTCCAGAATACCTCCCCTCAGGCCACGGGAGGCAGGGAGTGGGCGAACAATCTGAACCTGTTTTTTAATAGGTTTGACCAACTGCCCTCCCCCCGACTGCACAACAACCACTGTTGCCTCTAAAGACATCGAGTCCTGCTGCCCACACCCCACTCCACCAACACCCCCCCACTCCCAGCACACAGCCCCCCAACCTGACCCTCACTAAGACCCAGGTGAGGACGGAGCTGAGGAAGATCAAGGCGAGGAAGGCCTCGGGACCGGTCGGCATCAGCGCGAAGCTCCTCAAGTCCTGTGCAGACCAGCTGTGTGGGATTGTGGAGCACATCTTCAACCTGAGCCTGAAGCTGGGGAGGGTACCACAGTTGTGGAAAACATCTTGTGTGGTACCTGTACCAAAGACTTCCCACCCCAAAGACCTGGACAGCTACAGACCAGTGGCCCTGACGTCTCACATGATGAAGACCCTGGAGAAACTGCTCCTTGCTCACCTCTGCCCCCTGGTGGGACCAGCGATAGATCCACTCCAGTTCGCCTACCAGCATGGCATTGGGGTGGAGGATGCGGTGATCCTCCTCCTTCACCGTTCTCTATCCCACCTGGAGAAGCCCGGGAATGCGGTGAGGATCATGTTCTTTGACTTCTCCAGTGCTTTCAACACCATCCAAACGATGATCCTGAAGGACAAGCTGCTGTGCGCAGGGGTGGACCAGCACCTGTCATCATGGATCCTGGACTACCTCACTAACTGGCCACAGTTTGTGAGAACCCGGGACTGTGTGTCCGACACAATCATCGGTAGCATGGGGGCCCCCCAGGGAACGGTTTTGGCTCCCTTCCTGTTCACCCTTTATACTGCGGACTTCTCACACAACACAACACACTGACATCTGCAGAAGTTCTCTGACGACTCTGTGATCGTCGGCCTCATCTCCAACGGAGATGAAGCTGAGTACAGAGGACTTATCCAGGACTTCCTGGACTGGTGCCATCAGAACTGCCTCCAGATCAACGTGAGAAAAACTAAGGAGCTGGTGGTGGACTTCTGCAGGCAAGGACAACCCCTCACAGCGCCAGTAAACATACAGGGAACAGACATTGAGATGGTGACATCCTACAAGTACCTGGGTGTTCATCTGAACAATAAACTAGACTGGTCACACAATACCGATGCACTCTACAAGAAGGGACAGCGCAGGCTGTTCTTACTGAGGAGACTCAGGTCTTTTGGTGTACAAGGGGTGTTGCTGAAGACATTCTACGACACGGTGGTGGCATCAGCCATCACTTTTGGAGTGGTCTGCTGGGGCAGTGGCATTACAGCAGCCGATAGGAAGAGACTGAACAAACTGATCAAGAAAGCTGGCTCTGTCCTGGGGCAACGTCTTGACACAGTGGAGGAGATAGGAGAGAGGAGGATGGTGGATGGTGGTTAAACTCTCCTCTCGGCGCCACACCAGTCGGCTGCCTTTTGCAACAGCGGCTCGATTCCGAGTTTTTTTTCCCTTCCTCTCTCTTTTGATCACTTTTTTTTTTCACCCCACTTATATCACGGACACACAGATCATCCCAAATGTCTCCTGAGCCGGTGGACGGAACCACTGTTTATAGCAGGATACGATATAACAGGGAAGAGCTGCTAGCATTTAACCGCCACCCGGTCCCACTGGAAAAACTCGACATACCGAGAGAACTGAGGCGAAAACGCCGCGGCTGCCGGGCTGGAGTAAGGCGGAGGACAAAAAATATAAGGTACAGACCCTCCCTTCCATCTGTTGTCATGGGAAATGTACGGTCGATACTGGGAAAGTTAGATGAGCTAGCGGCTATCTCCCGTTATGATAGCACTTACCGGGAGTGCTCTCTCCTTTTGTTTACTGAGACGTGGCTAACTGAACTAGCAGCAGATGCTAACATTGAGCTGGAGGGTTTTCACACGATACGAGCTGACCGAACACCAGAGAGTGGCAAAACTAGGGGCGGTGGAGTGATCATGTATGTTAACAACAACTGGTGCAGACCGGGACATATCACTGTTAAACAACGACACTGCAGCAAAGACATTGAGTTGCTAGCTGTTAGCATGAGGCCTACATATCTCCCGAGAGAACACTCACACGTGATCTGCATTGTTGTTTATGCAAATCCGACGGTGAACGCTGGGACAGCGCGTGACGTCATCCATTCAGTAACCAGCAGGCTGCAGACAGAACACCCAGATGCTCTTCTCCTCATCTCAGGCGATTTCAACCACGTTTCACTGTCTCCCATTCTGCCCACTTTCACCCAGTATGTCACATGCCACACTAGAGACAATAAAACACTGGATTTGTTCTACGCAAACACTAAGGAGGCGTACACCTCATCACAACTCCCCCCACTTGGGAGATCGGATCACAACTTGGTTCATCTCCGACCGGTGTACAAACCGCTAGTGCACAGACAACCTCCGGCCATGCACACTGTGGAGTTATGGTCTGAGGAGACAATGGACACTCTAAAGGACTGTTTTGAAGCCACTGCCTGGAAGCAGCTCTGCGATCCACATGGTGAGGACATCGATGGCCTCATTCACACCTTCACGGGCTACCTCAGCTTCTGTGTGGACAAATCCGTTCCCACCAAGACCATACGGCGTCACTCAAACAACAAACCCTGGATCAACCCTGAGATAAAAACACTTCTGAGAGAGAAGAAGAGGATCTTCAGGTCGGGGAACAGGGAGATGCTGAAGTCCGTACAGAGGGAGCTGAGGAGAAAGATCAGAGAAGGCAAGGACAGCTTCAGGAAGAAGATGGAGGACAAGCTGCAACAGAGCGACATCAGCGGGGTCTGGAGAAACCTCAAAACCATCTCGGGGCTCCAGAATACCTCCCCCCAGGCCACGGGGGGCAGGGAGTGGGCGAACAACCTGAATCTGTTTTTCAATAGATTTGACCAACCGCCCTCCCCCCTGTCTGCACAACAACCACTGCTGCCTCTAAGAAATCAAGTCCTGCTACCCACTCCCCACTCCACCGACACCCCCCCCACTCCCAACACACAGCCCCCCATCCTGACCCTGACCAAGACCCAGGTGAGGACGGAGCTGAGGAAGATCAAGGCGAGGAAGGCGTCGGGACCAGACGGCATCAGCGCAAAGCTCCTCAAGTCCTGTGCAGACCAGCTGTGTGGGATTGTGACGTATATCTTCAACATGAGCCTGAAACTGGGGAGGGTACCACAGCTGTGGAAAACATCTTGTGTGGTACCTGTACCAAAAACTTCCCACCCCAAAGACCTGAACAGCTTCAGACCGGTGGCCTTGACGTCCCACTTGATGAAGACCCTGGAGAGACTGCTCCTTGCTCATCTCCGCCCCCTGGTGGAACCAGCGATGGATCCACTCCAGTTCGCCTACCAGCATGGCATTGGGGTGGAGGATGCGGTGATCTTCCTCCTTCACCGTTCTCTGTCCCACCTGGAGAAGCCCGGGAATATGGTGAGGATCATGTTCTTTGACTTCTCCAGTGCTTTCAACACCATCCAACCAATGATCCTGAAGGACAAGCTGCTGCGCGCAGGGGTGGACCAGCACCTGTCATCATGGATCCTGGACTACCTCACGAACCGGCCTCAGTTTGTGAGAACCCGGGACTGTGTTTCCGACACGATCATCAGTAGCACGGGGGCCCCCCAGGGAACGGTGCTGGCTCCCTTGTTCACTCTTTATACTGCGGACTTCTCACACAACACAACACATTGCCATCTACAGAAGTTCTCTGATGACTCTGCGATCGTTGGTCTCATCTCCAGCGGAGATGAAGCTGAGTACAGAGGGCTTATCCAGGACTTTGTGGACTGGTGCCATCGGAACTGCCTCCAGATCAACGCGAGGAAAACTAAGGAGCTGGTGGTGGACTGCCGCAGGCATGGGCAGCCCCTCACAGCACCAGTAAATATACAGGGAACAGACATCGAGATGGTGACATCCTACAAGTACCTGGGTATTCATCTGAACAATAAACTAGACTGGTCACACAATACTGACGCACTCTACAAGAAGGGACAGCGCAGGCTGTTCCTGCTGAGGAGACTCAGGTCTTTTGGTGTACAAGGGGCGCTGCTGAAGTCATTCTATGACACGGTGGTGGCATCAGCCATCACTTTTGGAGTGGTCTGCTGGGGCAGTGGCATTACTGCAGCCGATAGGAAGAGACTGAACAAACTGATTAAGAAAGCTAGCTCTGTCCTGGGGCAACGCCTTGATCCGATGGAGGAGATAGGAGAGAGAAGGACGGTGGCTAAACTGTCATCTCTGCTGGAGTCCGAGTTCCACCCTATGCAGGACATACTGGATGCACTGAGGAGCTCATTTAGCAGCAGACTACATCATCCCAGGTGCACAACCGAGAGGTTTCGTAGGTCCTTCCTACCAGCGGCTGTCAGACTGTACAACCTAAGCAGGGCTGCTCGCAGAGATAGCAAAAAGACGTAACAAACTAATAGTTTTTTTTTTTTTTTTTTTTTTTTGAATGCAAAAGATGCAATAGACTTACACAATGGTCCTCTCCGGCATACAACTAGGAACATACCGGTCGCTATGGAGGGTGAGAATATGTATGGGCACATAATCATACCATGTAGGATAACTAAATAGACGGTTATGCTGTTTCATCCCACCTAGCAACAATGCTCTGCACTGTGTGTGTTTATATATTTACATATTTATTCCATCTAGCTACAATGCTCTGCACTGGGTGTGTTTATATTTATATATCTATATATTTATTCCATCTAGCTACAATGCTCCGCACTGTGTTTTTATATATCTACATATTATTCCATCTAGCTACATTGCTCCGCACTGTGTGTGTTTATATACTTGCATATTTATTCCACCTAGCTGCAATGCTCCATACTGTGGGTGTTTATATATTTACATATTTATTCCATCTAGCTACAATGCTCTGCACTGTGTGTTCATATATTCATATATTTATTCCATCCAGCTACAATGCTCTGCACTGTGTGTCTGTGTGTGTATGTGTGTGTATATATATATTTTATAGTAATATGTACATATGTATATTAGCTGCTCTTGCTTGCTTGTTTTTTCTTGCCTTCTGATTGTTGCTCTGAGTGTTGCTATCCCTGTGCTGTTGCAATCCTGGAATTTCCCCGTTGTGGGACTAATAAAGGCTTATCTTATCTTAAACTGTCACCTCTGCTGGAGTCCGAGTCCCACCCTATGCAGGACATACTGAATGCACTGAGGAGCTCATTTAGCAGCAGACTACATCATCCTAGGTGCGCAACCGAGAGGTTTCGCAGGTCCTTCCTACCTACGGCTGTCAGACTGTATAACCTAAGCAGGGCTGCTCGCAGAGATAGCAAAAAAACGTGACGACCTAATAGTATTGAATGCAAAAGATGCAATAGACTTACACAATGGTCCCCTCCAGTATACAACTAGGACAATATCAGTCGCTACGGAGGGTGACAATATGTATGGGTACATATTCATACTATGTAGGATAACTAAGTAGACGGTTATCCTGTTTATTCCATCTAGCTACAATGCTCCGCACTGTGTGTATATATATTTATATATTTATGTGTACATATGTATATTCACTGCTCTTGTTTTTCTTGTCTTTTTGATTGTTGCTCTGAGTGTTGCTATCCCTGTGCTGTTGCAATCCTGGAATTTCCCCATTGTGGGACTAATAAAGGCTTATCTTATCTTATCTTATCTTATCTTATCTTATCTTATCTTATATCAAGAAGGCCAAGCACAGCTACACACTGAAGGTGGAGGAACATTTTGGGGACTCTGACCCCCGACGTATGTGGCAGGGCATTCAAGCTATCTCTGATTATAAGCCCAGCAACTCCATACCTATAGCCATGACTGTGACCTTTCTCAATGAGCTAAATAACTTCTATGCTCGTTTTGACAAGGACAACAATGAAAAGAACATCAATTTCCCACCCTCTGATGACCTCCACCACCTCACACTCACCCACACCGACGTCCGTAATGCGCTGAGTCATGTCAACGTACGTAAGGCTGCTGGCCCTGATGGCATTCCTGGGCGTGTGCTGAGGGCATGCGCTGAGCAGCTGGCAGGGGTCTTCACAGACATCTTCAATCTGTCCCTGGCCCAGGCCGTGGTACCAGCGTGCTTCAAGACCACTTCAATAGTACCAGTGCCGAAACATTCAACACCATCGTGCCTAAATGACTATCGCCCTGTGGCACTGACGCTCATAGTCATGAAGTGCTTTGAGCAACTGGTCTTGGCACAGCTCAAAAAAGGCCTGCCCCCTACACTGGACCCTCATCAGTTCGCCTACCGGAGCAACAGGAGTACAGAGGATGCGGTTTCTACAGCGCTGCACTATGTACTCTCACACCTGGATGACAAGAACACCTATGCAAGAATGCTGTTTATTGACTTCAGCTCAGCATTCAACACAGTTATCCCCTCCAAGTTGCTCACCAAACTTGGGGACCTGGGAATCAGTACCTCCACCTGCAACTGGATCATGGATTTTCTGACCAACAGACCCCAGCATGTTAGGTCAGGCCCCAACCGTTCTTTCGTCATCACACTGCAGATGACTGCCCCTCCCTGAGCCTGGTTCTGCTGGAGGTTTCTTCCTGTTAAAAGGGAGTTTTTCCTCTCCACCGTCGCCAAGTGCTTGCTCACAGGGGATCGCCTGATTGCTGGGGTCTTTCTGCAACTGTGGGGGTCCTCCCTACAGTTGATAGTGCTATGAGATGACTGTTGTTGTGAAATGGCGCTATATAAATAAAGTTGAAATAAAGACACTCAACACTGGTGTACCACAGGGCTGTGTGCTCAGCCCATTCCTCTACTCCCTCTACACCCATGACTGCAGGCCTATGTATGGATCCAATTCCATCATAAAGTTCGCAGACGACACCACGGTGAATGGACTCATCAGGGACAACGACGAGTCAGATTACAGGGCAGAGGTTGAGCACTTGGCTACTTGGTGCGCTGACAATAACCTGCTCCTTAACACCAGCAAAACCAAGGAGCTCATAGTGGACTACAGGAAGGAGAGGGAAGAGACACATGACCCCATCCATATCAATGGCATAGCTGTTGAACGTGTCCGCAGCTTCAAATTCCTGGGGACCCACATCTCGGAGGACCTGTCCTGGTCAGTTAACACCACCAGCCTGATCAAGAAGGCCCATCAGCGCCTCTTCTTCTTGAGGACATTGAAGAAGAACCATCTGTCAACTGACATCCTGGGCAACTTCTACCGCTGCGTGATAGAGAGCACCCTGACCAACTGTATCACACTCTGGTATGGGAGCTGCTCTGTAGCTGACCACAAGGCGCTGCAGCGGGTGGTGAAAACCGCCCAACGCATCACAGGGACTCCACTTCCAGCTATAGAGGACATCTACAGGAAAAGATGTCTGCGCCGGGCACGCAACATTCTTAGGGACTCCAACCATCCTGCTCATGGACTGTTCCAGCTTCTCCCCTCCAGAAGACGTTTCAGAAGCCTTCGGACTAGAACCAGCAGGTTTAGGAACAGTTTCTTTCCAACAGCTGTCACGTTATTGAACTTAGTTCCCCGCTGACTCTCTTACAATCATCTTTTACCATCCTCACCTGTACATAACTGCATAACTACATAACTACATCTAACTTATTGCACATCATTTGCACATAACAGTACTTTTAACTTTCTGCACTGCTGCATATATTTGCATATATTTGCTTAAATTGCACATACTGTTAATTACCGTATATACTGCACTGCTGTCCTTTGCACTTCTGATTGGATGCTAAACTGTGTTTCGTTACCTTGTATTTTTTTACATGTGTAATGACAATAAAGTTGAATCTAATCTAATCTAATCTAAAAAAAAATTAATGTTTAAACAAAAAAATATTTAAAAATTCTTTGTTCAGTTTCAAACAAAACAAAAAAGCTGACACAAAATATAATTCCACAAGACAGGATCCCTTGGCATTTAAAAACAAACAAACAAAAATACAAAACAAAACAGTAAACTCTGTTCCAGCATGGATGGAGTTGTAACTCCATGGTTACAGGGAGAGGGAAGGTGGAACTTTTTATGTTCAGTAACATACAGAGCTATTACTGAGTTTTTACGTGATAACCAGCAACCTTACCTCTGCATCCCAGCATGGACTACTCAAAATAGAGGAAGAAGATAAATACATTCAATTTCACAACAGTGCTTCTTTTTGGGAGTAAAGACCTGAAACGATCTGTCTGGGGTGGATGTCTTAGCTGTTGGCCTTGTGTGTGTGTGTGTGTGTGTGTGTGTGTGTGTGTGTGTGTGTGTGTGTGTGTGTATGGCCTGGGGGGGGGGGCACAGCGAACCTGATTTTGCAACTCGCTGACTCTCTGGAGTGGTTGGACCTGCAGAGTCTTTGCAGAGAGTGGTGTTCGTGGGACAGCGAAGAGGGGAGTCTGCAGCAGGAGGAGAGTGCCCAAGGGCTCGTACCATAATCTGTCGGGCAGTCGCCAATGCAACAGTTCAGTTCCGCTCTTCCTGCTTTTTTCCCCCACCAAAATAAAACAGTCTCCCTTTTCCCCAAATTGTATCAAAAGGCTTTGGAGTCCAGACGGAGGACTCTTGGGGACCGGATCTGGACCAGAGTCTACCAGTTGGTGACCTCTGCAGTAGAGGATGGATGGATGGATGGATGGATGGATGGATGGGTTTCATAGCATGACACCTTCTCAGGGCCTCTTGGCTGTGGAGAACTGGCCTGTTTGTCAACACTCTGAGCTGCTTTCTGTTTTTATCTGTGTGTTGTGTTTCTATGCCAGTTCATTAGTGACTGTGGGAGTCCTGACAGCCCGAGGTGATGTCATTAGTATCTGTCAGAATGCTGTGGGAGGTCAGGAGTGGAGAAAGAGAGGAACTAAAGAGGTTTTAATGACATTGTAAAAAGCTCTCCTGTCTCTGTGACATATGTCCTGGAGCCAATATTCTGGATATATACGGACACACTGGAACAAGACTGATCTGTTTTTGTTTCTTTGATTAGACACTGTGAAAGCAAGGCACAACTTAGTCTTCAACTTCATAATTTTTACATGGTAGGGAGACAGTTCTCATAGCATTACATAGAAAAGGCAAAAAAGCACTTCTCCTTTGATAATCCACCAAACCGACAGATGCTGCATATGAAGATGCTGATTACATTTTAGAGTAGAGGCTGCAAAAATGGCTCACCAGCACAGCAAAGGTTTGATTTTGTGTAGCAGATGGGCACATGATGGACGTGACCTCAGATCAAACCTGGTCAATCCCAGACCCCAGACCCCCTCAGCGGCTGGGCAGCAGTGTTGGCCACTGAGTCATTGTGCTGCCACCCATCACAGCTGTGACAGCAGGAAGGAGGAGGTAATTAGAGTCACTAATAAAGATGATAACCCTCATGGTCAGTGCCATACGCAGGCGTAAACCAAGGGAGGGGAGAATTGTCCCCCCAATTCGTCATAAACCTTTACATAATGGAATAAAATGCATCTGAAGCACCAATTTTAATCCTGCAACATTTTTCTTGTAAATTTGCAACTTTTTAATTTTAAATCTACAACTATTTTGTTTCAAATCTGTGGGTTTTTTAATCATAAACTTGTATTTTTCTCTTTTAATTCCATAACTTTTCTCTTGTAAATTTGCAACTTTTGCACATACATTTAAAACTTTTGTCATAAATTTGCAGCTTTTTATTGAAAATTTGAAACTTTTTTTCATGTAGATTTAAAACGTTTTTCATAAATTTTCCCTGTTTTGATTGTAAATTTGGAACTTTTGCCATGACACTGAGCACCGTGCTCACACTTTCACTTCATTTCTGATTATTTTCTGTACCTTCCTCATTTTGATCTTATTTTATATTTGTGTGTGGTTTTCTCTGGATGACGTTATCTGAGTTTGCTCTTTGTTTGTTTGTTTTGAGTTGTCCTGTTATTGTATCTTAGTTTGGTCATTATAGTCTTGTTTATTATTATATAATATATATATATCCTGTTCAAGTAGTGGTATTATTATTGTTATCGCCAGCACCATTAGCATTTCTTGTTTGTATTTTATCTTGTCGTTGCCTTGATTGGATTATTTTTCTATTATTTGATCTCATTTTATGCCCTCCTGTGCTTTTATTTTGACAGTCATCTTTATTAACTTCCGTTGCTACTAGCTTAGTTTCGCGGTTGTCCTCAGCTGTTTATTGCAGTTCATTATCCTCGCTCGTTTATCATTTGGTTTAATTCCTTTTTGTCCTATTTAAGGATCACCGCACCGCAGTGCGATGCGATGTCCTTCACTCTGTCTCTTAGCATGAATCCCACACTTCCACTCGTTGTATCCGGACATGAGTCCCACGTCTCATCTGGCGTTTCCACACGCCATTTCCTCCCTGTAATCCTGCCTGCATTTTTGTAAGTTCAGTTTTTGCCTTGTTTGGCCTTTTTATGTTTAAGTTTAACTTTGCAAACTCACAGCTTCAGCATTTGGGTCTTCATTCCACCCCTGCCTGGATGTTTATGACACTTTTTCTCATAAATTAGCAACTTTTAATTTAAAATTGGCAACTTTTTGACTTCCGGTCTGGACACCATGGTGATTGCAGCTTAACGCTGAAGCTCCCAGACCCAATCCAGTAAAATACCTTGAAAATCAGATTTAACGGATTTTTTGAAAAGTGAAAATCAAAGGACAAAGTCATCATGCCTAAAGGAAAACAGAAGAAATCGACATTTACCAGGCCAAGACACACATCAGCCGAAGAATCTGATCCGGAGGATTTCCATTCAGAAGACGAGGAGCTGAATGAAGCTAACAAAAAGGTTAGCTTGAAAATGGTTTTTAATGAATTAAGACAATTTCGCCGAGAGTGTTGGGCCGAATTTTGTGAATTCAAAGAAGATTTAAAAAGGACAAACAGCAGAGTGGACCAGGCTGAGAACCGAATCTTGGAAGCAGAGGAAAGAATAAAAGCGCTGGAAGATTCCGTGCTGGATCTACACAAAAGGCAGTCAAGACTAGAGGCTAAGCTAACCGACCAAGAAGGAAGACTGAGAAGAGACAACATAAGAATTCACGGTCTGAAAGAAGGAGTCGAGGATGGTTTCAACACAATGGCGGCATGCATGGAATCCTTACTGAGAGAGAAGTTGGATATTCCCCAATCCACAGACTTGAAGATAGAAAGGGCGCACCGTACATTAGCCCCTAGGCCGGCGGCGGAAGCGCCTCCACGTTCGGTGGTGGTGAAGTTTTCCAACTCCAAAATAAAAGAAGAGGTTATAAGACTGGCTTGGCAGAAAAAAGGATTTATGCACCAAGAGAGAAAAGTTTTCGTGGAACACGATTACGCCCCGGAGGTCCTTAAAAAGCGTCGGGAATACAACGACGCTAAAAAGGTACTACGAGAGAAAAAATTGCGCTTCCAGACGCCATTTCCGGCGAAGTTGAGGGTTTTCTATGGCGATGAGACATGTCTCTATAACTCGGCGGAAGAAGCAACCGAAGATATGGCGAGAAGAGGACTCCCGGTAACGGTGTTTAAACCTGCAGCAGACCCGATCGATAGAATCAAGGCTCAAACGTGGTCCACACAGAGACCCTCAAAACCCACGGGCCAGCAGCGGGAAACCCAGCGTCAGAGCTACAAGGATAAACTGGCCGTTTACAGGAGGGAATAACGTTTTTTTTTTTTTTAGTCAGTCTCCACATCCAACCCCCCTCCTACAAGGTAACAAACATTAAAGGAGATGCAGAATCAGCATGTGGTAAAACATTTCATGGAACAGTCATAATATTAGAAACAAATAAGTCTTTAAAAAAAAAAAAAACTTGTTAAAATAGAAATGTGACAATGATCCACATGTTCTCCCCACACTAACAAATATTGTATTAACGTGAATGTTTGCTGTGATGGTGGTGGGAGGGTGCACACAATTTCATAAGGTATAGGCATAAAAAAAAAATAAATCATTACAAATTCGGATTGGGATCTGAAATTCATGTTAAAAACATGGGACAACTTACAGGGGTAAGAGAGGGCCCTCAACACGTAACAGAGTTTGAGGATTTTCCCTCAGAGCCTACACTCCATCAAGGCTCTTCTAAGGTCACTAAAAAGACCTCAGCTCAGGAAGTTCTTTTGTCAGTTTTTTGTTTTAAAGTTTTTTACACTATGTTCTTAATGTTTTTTATGTTCTTAATGTTCTTTCAGTTTCTGAGTAGCATAAAAGAGGGCCACCACACTGTTATACTAAATAAGACAACACAATGGAGAAACAGGGTGTAACCAAAATAATCTCATATAATGTAAAAGGGATCCTGAATCCAGTTAAAAGATCCAAGATTCTAGGCAAAATGAAAAAAGACAAAGCAGGAGTAATATTTTTTACAAGAAACCCACCTAACAGACGTGGAGCACACTAAACTCAATAGACAAGGGTTTAAAATGATCGCTTCATCTTCATATAAGTCAGGGAGGAGGAGGGGAGTAGCGACATTGATCTCAACCAAAATTACATTTGAAAAAAAGTCAGAACACAAAGATAAAGAAGGGAGATACAGTTTGGTAATTGGGCGGCTAGAGGGAGAAGATATCACCCTGCTGAATGTATATGCACCACCAGGGGCTAACTGGAAATTTTATAAAAATGCATTTGACCTAATGATAACTAAAGCCCAAGGTTTAGTGATATGTGGTGGAGACTTCAATCTAAGACTGAATCCATACTGGGATGCATCAGGTAATTCTCCACATCAAAATAACACTCAAAGTAGAAAAACTCGGATGCTACTAAAAGAAATGGGAATCTGTGATGTGTGGAGGGAATTCAACCCCAGTGTAAAAGATTATACATTTTACTCAGCGCCACATTCATCATACTCAAGGATTGACTATTTTTTTTATGTTTAATAGAGACATTGGAAGAGTAAAAACATGTAAAATAGGACTGATGGATCTCTCCGACCACAGTCTGATCTATATGGACTTAGTTAGTTAGTTAGTTAGTTAATCCCTTCACACCATGAAGGTGTATATGGGCGGCGCCTATCTCCGTTTCTCTGACCCTAGGCCACACAGCTACTGTAAGTAGTGGAAGCTACAGTGGGGGGTCAGTCCTCTGGTAGCTCTGTGTGTAACTTTACTTTCCTCATTCCATTATGCGGAGCACCACGCTAGAAGGCAGAAAGCACCATTTTTATGTGGTCTTTGGTATGACCCGGCCGGGATTTGAACCCCTGCCTCCTGGGTGTGGGGCGGGTGCTCTACCAACTGAGCCACCACTCCGGTTCTATATGGACTTAAGTACCCAAAAATTCACAAATAATACATTTTTTTTCGAGGTTGAATTCAAATGTCCTGAAAGGACCACTGAAAGATGAATTGGAATCAGATATTCTCAGATATTTGGAAGAAAATGATAATGGAGAAGTATCCCCTTTAATACTGTGGGATGCGTGCAAAGCTGTAATAAGGGGAAAAATTATCGCAAAACTGGCAATCCAAAAGAAACTGAGACAAGAAAAACTAACCACATTAGAGTCAGAACTTAAGAACCTAGAAAAAGAACACAAAGGCAACACTCATTCTAATGACTCGCTCAAAATTAAGGAAATTAAAAAACAAATAAATGAGATCTACACAATAGAAATCCAGAAGAAACTTACATTTCTGAAACAAAAATACTATGAAGCAGGCAGCAAATCTGCAAAATTACTAGCCTATAAATTGAGGAAACAACAAACAGAAAGAGCAATCTACAAAATCAGAGACCCAGTATCAAAGGAAATAAAATTCAGAATTCAGGATATTCTTAAAAGCTTCGAGAACTACTATAAGAACTTGTACTCCCTCAAAAAACATAAAAACTCATCCGAAGCATTCCTAAACACATTAAACCTTCCCCAACTTACGGAGTCTCAAAATAAAACACTACTGTCAGAAATACAACCTAAAGAATTAGAAAAAGCAATTATGAAACTTAAAGCTAACAAATCCCCAGGAGCAGATGGCTATACAGCAGAGTGGTACAAAACCTTTAAACAGCAAATATCTCCTCTCCTCCTGAAAACATTTAACTATGTCCTCCACACAGGGGAAATCCCCCCCTCCTGGAGAGAAAGGGTCATTGCAGTCATACCTAAACCTGAAAAGGATAAACTAGAATGCTCCAACTACAGACCAATCAGTGTATTAAATCAGGACTATAAGCTTTTTACCACTATCCTTGCCAAAAGGTTAGAAAATATACTGACAGACTTAATTCATTTAGACCAAACAGGTTTTATAAGACAAAGACAGACACAAGACAACATTAGACACACTTTACACATAATTCATCATATAAAAAAATATAACTTAAATGCAGTCATATTGGGATTAGATGCTGAAAAAGCATTTGATTCGGTTGACTGGTCTTTCTTATATAGAATCTTATCCAGTTTCAATTTTCATAACAACTTCATTAGAACTATCCAGGCATTATATAAAAAACCAACAGCTAAAATAAGGATTAACGGTAATTTATCATCTTCTTTTGAACTGGAAAGAGGATGTCGTCAGGGCTGCCCCTTGTCTCCACTGCTCTTTGCAATCTTCATAGAACCTCTGAGCCAATGGATAAGACAGAATCAAAAAATTCAAGGTATTACACTTGGTCAGAAGGAACATAAAATAGCACTCTTTGCTGATGACATTTTAATATACCTGGGGCAGCCGGACACCTCTTTTCCAGAACTAATCTCAGTTTTTTCAGAGTATGGAGATTTATCGGGGTACGAACTAAACATGCATAAAACCCAAGTTCTAACATTCAACTATGACCCAAATCAATATTGTGACGTAAGCAGGGTTCACACAAAGACAATGGAGCAGATGGTTGTGATCAACGGGATTTATTTTACACACCCCGACCCCCAACCTGGTTCTGAGCACAGAGAGGAGGGGAGGTCATTCTCCCAGACCTCCGTTTCAATCATGGTTACACACACATGATACACCTTGCCCTAATCCTGCTAAACACTGCTGGGTCATTATAATGCAGTTATAATGACACAGCAGTATAACTCAGAAATAACACATTTAACACACATACAGTAACGTTTCAAACTGGCAAAGCATGCTGGGAAATCCCTGCCCCCCTTAACATGGCCCCGACGTTACACTGCCCCCCCCCCTGGACTGGTTTCTGTCCCCAGAGAATTCAAAGTCCACTTTCAGAAATCCAATGCGAGTCAGCCCGGTGCCAGGGCGGCATGCACGGGCCATCTGAGTCTCGGTTGGAGTATCTGGTTGGGGTAGGGTTCCGGTTTGGCCACCAGCGGGCGGATGGGCACATCTGACAGCCTCTGTAGGACCACACACAGTCCCTTCCCTGGCAGCGGGAGTCCCAGGCCCGCTCCGGCCGACTCCCACCGCTGCCAGGTTTCCCAGGCGGCCGCTGGCCCGCGTCCATGCGTCCAGCCCTTGCCGCGCCTGGAAAATGGCCGCATCTTCGTCCTGCTCGCTCCGCTGCGTCGCTCCTGCGCCGAGGGCCTCCGTGACGTCACCGAAAGGGAAAGCATCTGCAGGTGGCGGTAGGACTACGCACAGTTCCTCCTCTGGCAGCGGGAGTCCCACGACTCCCACCGCTGCCAGGACCTCCCAGGCGGCCGCTGGCCCACGTCCCGGCGTCCAGCCCTGCCGAGCCCGGGAAAAGACCGGATCTGTCCTGCTCGCTCCGCTGCTGCTGCGCTCCAAAGGCCTCTGTGACGTCACCGCCGAGGGAAGCATCTGCAGGAGGCGGCTTTTTCTCCGTCCATGCCACCTCGCTCTAATATAACGTTGGCGAGGGGCCAGTTTGTCGTGCGTTGTGTGCGGGGCAGTACCATGCGATGTACCCTGGCTCTCCGTAGCGGAAGCACCCTTCCTCGCGCCGCGGCCGTCTCCTCCGTGGACGCGCCGCCGTGGTCTGCCGTAACTCCTCCTCCTCCCCCCTCGCTGTCAGCCGTGGCCTGGAAAGTTCTTGGTCTCGGCGTTGACGCTTCAATGGTGCGATTTATCAGCGGCTCCACCCGCTCTGCTTCTGCCACTGTAGTCTCCCTCGTGCACGCACTGCCGTGGCTCCTCCTCCCGCTCGCTTTCAGCACGGCGGCCAGCTCGACCTGGAACAGGTGGTTATCAAACAGGTTCTCGCCGTTGTAGCGGGGAATCTTGGCCCGCTGCCGGATGAATGGGACGGTCACGTCCCGGTCGATCACCGCTCCTGATCGCCCTGGAATCGCCAGCCCCTCCTGCCCTGAAAAGGGCGGGAAGCGTGGCTGGTTTGCTCTCCTCGGCCTGTCGGGTCCGCTGCTCCGTCCATCGCGGCGAACCTCTCCGGGGTCTGGCGTCTCAGCTCTACGCTCCGTCCCCAGCCAAGCGATGAACCGCCCCGGCCGCAGGACCTCCTCCCGGGTCCTGGCTATCATCTTGCTCCATATCCCACTCCTGACACTAGTGTGACGTAAGCAGGGTTCACACAAAGACAATGGAGCAGATGGTTGTGATCAACGGGATTTATTTTACACACCCCGACCCCCAACCTGGTTCTGAGCACAGAGAGGAGGGGAGGTCATTCTCCCAGACCTCCGTTTCAATCATGGTTACACACACATGATACACCTTGCCCTAATCCTGCTAAACACTGCTGGGTCATTATAATGCAGTTATAATGACACAGCAGTATAACTCAGAAATAACACATTTAACACACATACAGTAACGTTTCAAACTGGCAAAGCATGCTGGGAAATCCCTGTCCCCCTTAACATGGTCCCGACGTTACAATATTTACTAAGCAAACTCAAAACTAACTGGGAGATGGAATCTGTGAAATATCTGGGGGTCAATATCCCGAAACAACTCAACAAAATTATAACACTAAACTATGATCCACTGGTGGCAAAAATAACATCTGATCTAGCAAGATGGAATATGATACCATTCTTGGGTACTGCACAAAGAATTGAAGCAGTCAAAATGAATATACTTCCACGTCTTCTATACCTTTTCCAAACAATACCAGTAGAACCTCCCAAAAAAACATGGCAGGAGCTGGACAGAAGGATCTCAAGATTCATATGGCAGGGCAAGAGACCTAGAATCAGATATAGAACCCTACAGCTAAACAAAGACAAAGGTGGGCTCGCGCTGCCAAATATCAGGGACTATTTTAAAGCCGCATAAATTAAAACTTTAGTAGAGATATGTAACCCAGTCTACACTGCACAATGGAAGGAGATGGAATGCTAAATAACAAGTGACATCCCCCTACAGGCGATAATAGGGAACAATGCCTTACCTAAACTTTTGAATAACACTAACCCGTGGATAGAGACCTCGCTAAAAATTTGGTTTAAGATAGTCAGAGAGAATCAAACTAAAGAGCCCTATCGACTTCTGCAATGGATTGCCTATGATCAAGACTTTACTCCTAATAAAACAGACACCAGATTTATAAAGTGGAAAGAGAACGGACTGATAAAATATTACGATTTTTTTAAAGGGCAAATTTTAAGAAGTTTTGAAGACTTGAAAAAACAAGGTCTAATAAATCAAGATCTTTACAGGTTCTTTCAGCTTAGACACCACATAAACAATATACTTAAAAAGGAGGATTTGGAAAGGGCCCAGTCAGGTGTTCTGAAGGTCTTCTTAATGGCATATAAAGGGATCCCAGGGATCAGATACATTTCTAAAATATATCAAGGTCTTCAAGACTTAAAAGGAGACAACACATCATATATAAAAGAGAGATGGGAAAAAGAGGGGAATTTCACTTTACAACTGGAAATATGGGAAAAGCTAAATAAACAGCAATGGAAAAGTACCTCATCCCTGCAGTGGAGAGAATTTGGATGGAAAAATTTGGTAAGATTTTTCAGAACACCTGCACAAAACAAATTTACTCATAAGGGGTTGAATTGTTGGCGCTTGTGTGGTGAAGAGACTGCAAATCATTTTCATGTGTTTTGGTCATGCCCAGTTATCCATCAATATTGGACCAACGTACAGACAATATTGGGGAAAATATTCAAAATAACAGTTCCCTTTTCTTTTGTAACTTTGTATTTGGGTTTACTACCGGACTCACTGGAAAGACGAGGAGAAAAATACTTATTCAGTGTTTTAATATTGGCAAGTAAAAAAGCTCTAACTAAAAAATGGATGCTGAAGGACTGTCCTACACCTGAAGATTGGATTAACGTGATCCAAGACATTTACTCGATGGAAAAGTTGACATTCGCACTGAGACAGGACATGGATGGGTTCTTGAACTTTTGGCAACCCTGGATGGCATATGTGTCTTCCATTAGATCTAATCTTTGACAAATATCATTTCAATAATGGCACCTCTCTTTGTTCCAACGCTACTCGGATGCTCTTTTATTTTTATTTGTTTATTTATTTTTTGTTTGTTAATTTTTTGCTCTTTTGTTTGTTTGTTTGTTTTTCTTTTTTTTCCTGTTCTCTTTAATTTCACTTTTTCTTTCACTTTAAAAAAAAGGGGTGTTGTTATAATTATTCTTCCAGTGTTGTCAAATAACAAAAAATAAGGGAACATGTGATGAAAATGTAAACAATGCAATGCTGTAATGACCTGTATACCCTTTACAAAAACTTAAATTAAAAAAAAATGGCAACTTTTTCTCATTTATTTGTAGCTTTTGTTGTAAATTTGTAACATTTAATAAATTTGCCACTTTTTATTGTATTGTTGCAAGCTTTTCTCATAAATTTGCCGCTTTTTCTTTTAAATCTGCATCTTTTTTCATATACAACCAGGAAAATAAGTATTGAACACATCAACATTTTTCTCATTAAACATATTTCTGATAGAGACGTTGACCTGAGATTTTGACCAGATATCAGTAACAACCCAAGTAATCCATACATACAAAAAACTCAAAGCAACTGTGTTCACAAAATAAGTTATATTTAATAAAGTGGAATGACACAGGGAATAAGTATTGAACACACTTGGTGAAATTCATTTAATATTTAGTAGAAACACCTTTGTTGGTAATAACAGCTTCCAGATGCCTCCTGTATGGAGAAACTAGGTGCCGGCATCACTCAGGACTGATTTTAGCCCATTCTTCCACACAAACTGTCTTCGAATCTTGAAGGTTCCGTGGATGTCTTCTTTGAACTCTGATCTTCAGTTCGTTCCATAGATTTTCAGTTGGATTCAGGTCGGGTGACTGATTAGGCCATTCTACCAGCTTTATTTTCCTTCTCTGGAGTCAATTGAGAGTTTCCTTGGCTGTGTGTTTGGGATCATTGTCTTGCTGAAATGTCCACCCTCATTTCATCTTCAGCATCTTGGCAGATGGCAACAGGTTCTTATCAAGGATGTTTCTGTACATTTGTCCATTCATCTTTCCTTCAATTATATGAAGTCTGCTTGTACCATGTGCTGAAAAACACCCCCATACTATGATACTCTCACCTCCAAACTTCACTGTTGGTGTGGTGAGGCTGATGTGCAGTGCCATTTCTCCTCCAAACATGCTGTGTGTTGTGGCATCCAAAAAGTCCAATTCTGGTCTCATCTCACTAGACTATATTCTCCCAGTATTTTACTGGCTTGCCAAAATGTTGTGCAGCATTTTTAAAACTTTTTATTGCTTTTAAATATAATCAAAGCTTACAGTACAAATTTAGTTTCAGGGGTTTTTACAGTGCTTGTTAAGGATTAGATACAAAGTGTCTGCCCAAACATCAAAAACAGTGTGGTCATCATCATCATCATCATCATCATCATCATCATCATAGCAGTCTGTTGTGAGCGACAAAGACTGTTTCATTTGGGTCTGATCAGATAACAAGGTCCCTATACTAAAACATCATTGAGATCAGCAGCACCATGAAACAGCATTACATATTCAAAAGAGAAAAAGAAAAAAAAACACAAATAAAGGTAAGAGGCAGCCAACTTCACTGTGATATATCGATGAACTGTGATGTCTTTATGTGATTAAGAAGATGTTTCCATGTCATGGAAAATTTTACAATTGAGCCACAAAGAGTATATTTTTTCTTCTCCAGCTTATTAAAGTAAAGAACATCTCTAACCCAGGACTCATATGAGGGAGGAGAGTGTGATTTCCACCTCAATAAAATCAATCATCTCGCTAACAAAGTTAAAAAAGCTAAGAAATCTGCCTTGAATTTTGGCAGTTATTTCAGCAGGTGAAACCCCAAGTAAAGCAACTGAGGGAGTTGGATGTAAATGTACTTTAAGTACCTTGGACAGAGTGCTGAAAATTCTTGTCCAACAGTTAAAAAGGGAGGGACATGACCAGAACGCATGAATTAGTGAGCCTGCAGTTTGTTTACACCTATCGTAGGCCGGATCAATGTTCGGGTAGATCTTAAGAGAGTTTCAGTTTTGACCAGTGGGCACGATGCAGCACCTTACACTGGAGAAGACCATGCCTGGTGCTAATAGATGAGGAATGGAACCTGGAGGAGTATATCCTCCCATAAGTTCCGGGTAAATTCCTGGTCCATGTCGTGCTCCCAGAGAGACCTGATGTGTGAAAGTGGGGCATTCCTGAGAGAATGGATTCTATCATAGCTGGTTGAAATGACACCTTTTTTAATTGGAGATGGAAGCTGAAGAGTATCACTAGATGGAGTTAAAGGCTGAGATGGAAAATGGGGAGTCATCCCTCTGACAAAGTTACAAACCTGTAAATATCTGAAAAATTGGGTTTTAGAGAACCCATATTTAGATAAGAGTTGTTCGAAAGATGAAAAAACACCTTCAGTGTACAGGTCATTAAATGAATATACACCTCGGCCAGATCACAAAGCAAATCCTCCATCCCCTACTGACACTTTAAATTTGTGACTTTTACAAATAGCAGCTTGCAAAGAGAATGTCTGTAGGCCAAAATGGTGTCTGCATTGGTTCCAAATTTTAAGAGTTGTCTTCACCAGAAGGTTTCTACTACACTCTGCGCAATCGGGACCACTAGAGGCATAGACCAAAGTAGCCAGAGATGATGGTTCACAGGAGGAGCTCTCAAGTCTTAGCCATGCTGGGATTTCTGGTGAATTATTTGTATGCAGCCAGTGGTGTAACGTGCACGAGGTTGCTGCCCAACAATAGCAGCTGAAATTTGGCAAAGCCATTCCTCCCTGCCTCCTGGGACTCTGTAAAAATATTTTGCAGATCCTTGGGGGCTTTTTATCCAAAACAAACCTTAAAATAAAAAACACACAGGCTTATACAGTGTGTCCTAATTTTTTCATATGACTGTATGTAAGTGTGATGGATGGAAGAAAAGAGTGAGCATGCTTTACCCATAGGATTTAAAAAATGGCATATGTCGATGATAGAGAATTCCTGGAGGAAGTTCTTAATAACTTTAGAGGATTTAGATTGGGGGTGGCATGGTGGAAGAGTGGTTAGCACTGCAGCAGCACAGTAACTCACCCTTGGCTGGGGGATCCCTGGTTCGATCCCAGCCCCCGACCAACAGTGATCTGTGTGGAGTTTGCATGTTCTCCCCGTGTCTGCGTGGGTTTACTCCGGGATTCCTCCGGTTTCCTCCCACATACCAAAAACATGCAAGTTAGGTTAATTGGCATCAAACTGGGGATTCTAACTTGTCCTTAGGTATGACTGTGAGAGTGAATGGTTGTCTGTCTCTCTGTGTTGGCCCTGCGATGGACTGGCGATCTGTCCAGGGTGGACCCTGCCTTTCACCCAAAGATGCTGGGATAGGCTCCATCCCCCCATGACCCGAAAAGGATTAAGCGGAAGAAGATGAATGAATGAATGAATGAATGATTTAGATGGGGTACTAGGTCTGTTAGAGGAGTGATCTGAGGGGTTCAACTAGCAGTTAAAGTCGCCCACAAGGATGAGCAAATGCTTGGACATATCAGAAAGTTTTACAAAGAGGGAGCGGAAGAAATCTGCGTCATCCCAGTTAGGTGCAAATACATTAGTTCATCAATACATCAGTTTAATATTGTGTGTACAGTTAGGCCCAAAAATATTTGGACAGTGACACAAGTTTTGTTATTTTAGCTGTTTACGAAAACATATTCAGGATACAATTATATAATCAATATGGGCTTAAAGTGCAGACTCTCAGCTGTAATTTGAGAGTATTCACATCCAAATTGGAGCAAGGGTTTAGGAATTACAGCTCTTTAATACGTAGCCGCCTCTTTTTCAAGGGACCAAAAGTAATTGGACAATTGACTCAGAAGGCTGCAAAAAAAAAAAATAACAAGGCTGCATGGGCTCTTCCCTCGTTAACCTGTCATCAATTAAGCAGTTAAAAGGTCTGGAGTTGATTCCAGGTGTGGCGTTTGCATTTGGAAGCTGTTGCTGTGAACACACAACATGCGGTCAAAGGAGCTCTCAATGGAGGTGAAACAGACCATCCTGAGGCTGAAAAGAAAGAAGAAATCCATCAGAGAGATAGCAGAAATGTTAGGAGTGGCCAAATCAACAGTTTGGTACATTCTGAGAAAAAAAGAGTGCACTGGTGAGCTTGGGAACTCAAAAAGGCCTGGACGTCCACGGAAGACAACAGTGGTGGATGATCACAGAATCCTTTCCATGGTGAAGAACAACCCCTTCACAACATCCACTCAAGTGAAGAACACTCTCCAGGAAGTAGGTGTATCAGTATCTAAGTCTGCCATAAAGAGAAGACTTCATGAGAGTAAATACAGAGGATTTCACCACAAGGTGCAAACCATGAATCAGCCTCAAAAACAGAAAGGCCAGAATTGACTTTGCCAAAAAACACCCGAAGAAACCAGCCCAGTTCTGGAACAGCATTCTTTGGACAGATGAGACTAAGATCAACCTGTACCAGAATGATGGGAAGAAGAAAGTTTGGAGAAGAACTGGAACGATCCAAAGCACTACATCTTCTGTAAAACATGGTGGAGGCAGTGTGATGGCATGGGCATGCATGGCTTCCAATGGCACTGGGTCACTTGTGTTTATTGATGATGTGACAAAAGACAGAAGCAGCCGGATGAATTCTGAAGTGTATAGGGATATACTTTCTGCTCAGATTCAGCCAAATGCAGCAAAGTTGATTGGACGGCGCTTCACCAATGACCCAAAACATACTGCAAAAGCAACCCAGGAGTTTTTTAAAGCAACGAAGTGAAATATTCTGCAATGGCCGAGTCAATCACCAGATCTCAACCCAATGGAGCATGCATTTCACTTGCTCAAGACAAAACTTAAGGCAGAAAGACCCACAAACAAGCAACAACTGAAAACAGCTGCAGTAAAGGCCTGGCAAAGCATCACAAAGGAGGAAACCCAGCGTTTGGTGATGTCCATGGGTTCCAGACTTCAGGCAGTCATTGCCTGCAAAGGATTCTCAACAAAATATTGAAAAGTAACATTTTACTTAGAGTTATGTTTATTTGTCCAATTACTTTTGAGCCCCTGAAATGAGGAGCGTTTGTATAAAAATAGCTACAATTCCTACATGTTTAATCATATATTTTTGTTCAATCCCTTGATTTAAACCTTAAAGTCTGCACTTCAATTCTGTTGCAGTTGTTTCATTTCAAATCCAGTGTGGTGGCATGCAGAGCCCAAATCATGAAGATTGTGTCACTGTCCAAATATTTCTGGGCCTAACTGTATATCCCGTAACAATTATCGATCACTGGGATTTGATATAACATTGGAGGGAGTGAAAGGAATAGACTTATTGATTAAGATGGCAGCACCTCTTGCTTTGCATGTAAACGTGGAATGATAGAGCTGGCCCACCCAACCTCTCCTCAGCTTAGAGTGATCTGAGATGAGAGTTTGTAAGTGGTGGAGATGTTGGAGTACTTTACCTCTCTTGATTGGTTGGTTGAAATGTTTACAGCTCCAGCTACAAATTTTAAGTAATCTCCTGACTAGCTGCCCACAGCTGACTGCTGTGTCATTCCTGAAAAATAAAGAAAAAAAAAGGCTGAGCATAGTACCACATTTCAAGTGTTAGAGGACCAAACATAACAACTGTGGTAACACAAAGGAGATGGCACTCCACCCAGGACTTCAGGGTCTTGGGGGGGAAGGTAGTTAGAGATGGTAAAGGGGGAAGAAACGAGAGATAAAGATGTCTTTCGCCCCCACTGTGCCAGGTTCAAACCTGAGGACGCAGGGGTGTGAATATATTGTATTAAGCCTTGCTCTGTGATGTGTATGTTAATGTGTATGTTGATGTATGTACATGCTTGGTAACTTGTATGTTAATGTGTTTACCGTGGGTGCCAGAAGCGGGAAGAAAGTGTGTAAAGGAGTTCACTTTGGCACTCAGAGTTCACCTGTTCTGAGATGGAGGAGGAATAAAGTTCTGTGTCATCAGCTCGTGTCTTGTCTGCTCGCTTCCTCCACATTGGTGACCTACAGACGTGAAATGGAAAACGAACTGAGCACCACCACGGAGACACTCCTGTTGGCGTCTCCCACTGCTGCATGCGCCGTTGCAGTCAGACTCCCGGATTTTTGGCTTCACGAACCGGCCGCTTGGTTTATTCACGTGGAAGCCCAGTTCACCCTCTGTGGAGTCGTGACAGATGACACGAAGTACTGTCATGTGGTGGCATCTCCGGACACAAGCGCCACACAGCGTGGAATGAGTCTACTCTGAGCCCCGCCAGCCCAAGAAAAATATGGCGCTCTCAAGCAGCTGCTGCTTCATCGTTATACCCTTTCAGACGCAGAGAGGGCAAAAAAGCGCCTCACCCGCTCGGAGCTAGGAGACAGATCGGCTGTGGACCTGATGGAGAGCATGCTTGCATTGATGGGCATGGATGACGGATCTTTCCTTTTTGCCCATCTCTTCCTCAGAAACCTACTGGCTTCTGCGAGAGCGATTCTCGCTAACTCACCACTGCTGGTGGCCAGGGACTACTGCGTGCTGGCAGAGGAGGCAGACCACATCATCCTGGCAGACAAGGCTTTCAGCGTTCAGACAGTGAGACCGGGATCTCCGGTGGCGCCCAGCAAGGTCAAGGAGCCAATGATGGTGGCCGGGACTCGGAGAAACAGGACCGGGACGCTGTGTTTTTATCACCGCCGTTTTGGCAAGGTAGTGCAGCGTTGTTTGCCACCGTGCCACTTCAAGAAGCCAGGAAACGGGACAGCCAGCGATCAGTAGCAGCTGGGACCGCTGGTGACAGGGAGAAGCTGCTTTTCATCATGGACACACGTTCGGGGAGACGTTTTCTGGTAGACTCGGGCTCCCAGAAGAGCCTCATTTTGCCAGTCAGCGCAGACAGGCTGGCAGAAGGCTGTGGGCTGTCTTTAATGGCCACAAACGGATCCCGCATCAGGACGTTTGGAGAAAGGACGGTGACTATACAGTATATTTACATGGTTGCAATTACCAGTGGGACTTTGTGGTAGCTGCATGTTCGGTCCCCACCTTAGGTGCTGATTTTCTGTGTGCTCATGGACTATTTGTTGATGTTGGCAACAGGCATTTAGTGGACGCTGTATCTTTTTCCTCCTTGCCCTGCACAGCTCAGGGAATTGGGCCACAAACACACGCAAATTTCTAGCTCCAGGGGCTAAGTACCAGCATTTGCTTTCTGAGTTCCCAACACTCACGGTGCCCACTTTTTCAGCTACGGTAAACAAGCACGGGGTGGAGCATTTTATCACCATGAAAGGTCCTCCCGTGTTTGTGCACCCTAGCTGCCTAGATGCAGCTAAACTAGCCATCACACACGAGGAGTTTGCTAACTTAGAATGCTTAGCCATCGTTTGGCGCTTCAACAGTCCTTGGGCGTCCCCGCTGCACATGGTGCCCAAGTCAACACCGTACCATTTATTTTAGATATTTGTGCACGCACACACACACAAGCAGGGTACAGGGGACAACAACCTTTATTAGATTTGAACACAAGAGCAAAGCAGAGCAGTCAGAAAAGACCTGGCCATCAGAATGAAGACAAGCCCGTCTCTACATGCACACAAACCTCAGCCAAGTGAACAGAAACATTTCAGCAGCAGCAATTCACTATGAAAAAAAAAACAAACAGATTTTAAAAAATCTTATAAATCCAGAAAAAACATCTTTTTATTTATTTCTTTGAATTGAATGCAAAACTTAAATATTTCTACCTCTGTGGATAAACTTGATTACCTGATAATGTTAAGCAAGGGGGAAAAAAGACATTTTCATGCATTTTCATCAGTTACATATTGCTGTGAAGAACTGTCTGTGATATGGGATTTAATCTGAATTGACTGTGGAACTATTTCATAAGAGAAATTAATCTCTGTCATGTGTGGGCATGTGCATATGTGTATGCATGCGCACAAAATATGTTTTTATGAATGACAATGTAAGTTACACCATATTTTAAGGAAAATTAACCAAATTTTTGATTTCTACTTTTAACACCATCCAACCAGTGATCCTGAGGGACAAGCTGCTGTGTTCAGGGGTGGACCAGCACCTGTCATCATGGATCCTAGACTACCTCACAGACCGACCACAGTTTGTGAGAACCCAGGACTGTGTGTCTGACACTACCATCTGCAGTATGCCCCCCCCCCCCCCCCCAGGGAACAGTTCTGGCTCCCTTCCCTGACATCTACAGAAGTTCTCTGATGACTCTGTGATCGTCGGCCTCATCTCTGATGGGGATGATGCAGAGTACAGAGGACTTAACCAGGACTTTGTGGGCTGGTGCCTGAAGAACTGCCTCCAGATCAGTGTGAGGAAAAATGAGGAACTGGTGGTGGACTACCGCAGGTGAGGACAACCCCCCACAGCACTGGTAAACATCCAGGGAACAGACATTGAGATGGTGACATTTTACAAGTACCTGGGTGTTCACCTGAACAATAAACTGGACTGCACACACAACACCAACGCGCTCTACAAGAAGGGGCAGCAGACGTTGTTCCTCCTGAGGAGACGCAGATCTTTTGGAGTGCAAGGGGCACGTATCAGTGTTCACGTATCAACCTCTAGCCGTGTTTTTGTTTTTATTTGCATTTTTTAAAATTTATTTCAGCCATTGTAAGTGGGAATGAATGTGGGGGTGTCCTAAAAAAGATGGGGGTGTCCTAATTTATTCTTCACTATTTGTTTAGAATTACATTTTACAGAAAATGTGGAAAAAGTCTCGAATTCATTTTTAATTGTTTAGTTGTATTACGTGAATCTCCCAGTATTTTTAACATTGACATTAAGTAATTAAATTAAATAAATAATTCAGTGATGCTGTTCTGTAATGCTTTTGAACTCATTTAAACATGTAAAAAAGTTTATAAAAAGTGTAGGAATATGAAATGGATCTGTTCTTTCATTCATCTACTTGGTTTTTATTTCTTATATATTTGTTTAGATCCTCTGTCATGCAGTTGTGGTATTTTAACAGTCGATAGAAGATCTGAAAATGATCTGTAGGGAAAATAATCAATTTCTTTTAATGTGAATGTGTGAATAGCCTTCAGAGTGACTTAGTCTGTTATCAGAAGTGGTAAAACTTGGTTTTTAATTGAATTTTATAATTATCAAAATCATGACATTTTAAAAATACAGAACAGTTTAAGGTTAACTTGAATTTCATGGGGATGACAAGCAATATTTAAAGGCATTTATATTTAAGGACCAGTGGTTGATTTTGTTTGGACTTGACAAATGTTCAGAGCTGCTAACATTTTGATGAGAACTGTGTTAGATTAATTTTGTATTGAAATTAATCTGAGTCAAAAACCAGGCAGGATCTTGAGATAGGAGAAGATTTATTCTTCTGGTCTGGTGATATGATTCAATGAACAGCCCTTCAGAGTCCATCCATGCATCACTCTAACTCAGTCACCCATTGCTCAGTGTTTTATAGCCCTCAGTGTTGGTGAGAAGCAGAAGAGAACATCCTTGACAGTCTAGCTCAGTACATGTGGAGAACAACAGATACTCTAATCTCCCAGGAACTAGGGAGTCATTCATACAAGAAACTAACAGGATGAACCCAAAACAAGGATAGACAGCATGTCACCTGTATCATCATTATTTTTCTGCTGACCCAATCTCACACACACACACACACACACACACACTGACTCTGGGGCATATTGAAGGCCACATGAAGAATGAACAGTATATATATCAGACATGGACATATAAAACAATAATATAGAATAATAACAGCTGATGAACAAAACCATTCTGATCACATTTCATGAATGATTAATACAATGTAAAGACCAAATCTGCATGAGAAAAGCTCATCATTTCTCAGATCAGCTAAATCCTACCAGGCAGCAGTTATTCAGTGGTGTACGCGAGGCTCTAATCAGAGACATGCTGCTCGCAGACAACGCTGCAGTCGCAACCCACACACAGCAGGAGCTTCAGACCCTGATGGACCACTTCTCCCAGGCATGCAAGGACTTCGGGCTTACCATCAGCCTGAAGAAGACTAACGTCTTGGTGCAAGGCACGGAAGCACCACCAACCATCACCATCGACGACTACGAGCTGGAGGTCGTGAATCAGTTCACGTACCTGGGGTCCATGATCAGCAACAACCTCTCCCTTGATACAGAGATCAACAAGAGGATTGGAAAATCAGCCTTCACACTCGCTCGCCTCACCACACGAGTGTGGGAGAATCCCAAACTCTCTGTCAAGACGAAGATGGCAGTGTACAACGCCTGCGTCATCAGCACACTGCTCTATGGGAGTGAGACGTGGACAACATACGCCCGGCAGGAAAAGAGACTGAACTCCTTCCACTTGCGCTGCATTCGCCACATCCTGGACATATCCTGGCAGGACAAAGTGCCCAACACAGAAGTTCTGTCCCGCGCCAGCCTTCCCTCCATGTTCACTCTACTCAGGCAGCACAGGCTCCGCTGGCTAGGCCACGTTCACCGTATGGAGGATGGCAGAATCCCCAAAGACGTCCTCTACAGAGAACTGGCAACTGGCAGGAGAGACGTTGGCCGCCCACAGCTGCGCTTTAGAGACGTCTGCAAGAGAGACATGAAGGCACTGGAGATCAACACAGAGCGCTGGGAGGATCTTGCAACGGACCGCTCCAAATGGAGAGGCACCCTGACCAGACAGCTCAAGACAGGTGAAGAGAGACTGACTGCTGCAGCAGATGAAAAAAGGACCCGCAGGAAGAACCGCCACAGACCCAGCAGCACGGAGACCACCCACAAGTGCGACCTGTGTGACAGGGACTGCCATTCGCGCATCGGCCTTTTCAGCCACAGGCGATGCTGTTCCAGCAGAGTAGACGTTTAGGATTCTCTTCCATGGTCATCATAGACCGACGGAGGCCGACGACTCCTGTTAGCACACTAGCAACGAGCTAACTTCACACAACAATTCACCAACTAAATCAATAATATGATATTTACCTCGTTTTGGACAGAGGGGTTTTGTTGTATCCACAATTGAGCCAGTAACGACAGAGCGTGAGCACTGTTAATGGAGCTTTATTAACAGAACTATAGGACAAGACCTTACAGACTTTTGGTGCTCTCCTGCAGGCCAGGGCGTCTACTCGGCGATGAGGGCGAACCCCTTTATACTCTGGGTGGCGTCACTACCGGAACCGGCAGTTTGCCACACCCATCTATTCCCCGGCCAACCCTGCCGCCATCTTGCTACTATTAACTATTTTCATATGTAACATTTCACTCCCTTCAAAAAAAAAAAAAATGCAAGCACATGAGTTAGCCCACCCAAATTTATCTCACGACTCACACTCTAATCATAAAACATATGTACAAAACAAAAAGACAACCTATCCATTCACACAACTAAGGCTGGAGGGCTGGGTACACTACCAGCGCCCCCTACACAGCCAGGTGGATTATTCTGCCGCCTTGTCCCTAGCAGTCCAAATAAAAAGAAGCCATGTTTCCAAACCAAGTAATCCCAGAACAACCATAATACACATAAATGCAGCAAATAATGAACAACGCAACCACAAACACATCTAACACCCTGGGTTGGTGGCCCCCACCCCAACACACACACACACACACACACACACACACACACACACACACACACACACACACACACACACCACATTTGGGCACATTTCTATAATAACAGTGTTGGGCAGCTCCCTTTTGAGTAGCAATAATCTTCCAATTCACCACTTAAAGATAAGATAAGATAAGCCTTTATTAGTCCCACAATGGGGAAATTCCAGGATTGCAACAGCACAGGGATAGCAACACTCAGAGCAACAATCAGAAGGCAAGAAAAAACAAGAGCAGCTAGTATACATATGTATATATTAATATAAATATATATATCTATAGACACACAGTGCGGAGCATTGTGGTTGATGGATGTGCAGCAGAAAGTCTAAGCTCTCTCTCCGCAGATGCGGCGGGCCAGCTGGATGTCTTTGGGCATGATGGTGACCCTCTTGGCGTGGATGGCGCACAGATTGGTGTCCTCGAGGAGACCCACCAGGTAGGCCTCGCTGGCCTCCTGCAGAGCCATGACGGCGGAGCTCTGGAAGCGCAGGTTGGTCTTGACGTCCTGAGCGATCTCCCTCACCAGGCGCTGGAAGGGCAGCTTACGGATGAGCAGCTCCGTGGATTTCTGGTAGCGACGGATCTCTCTCAGAGCCACGGTACTGGGCCTGTAACGGTGAGGCTTCTTCACTCCGCCGGTGGCCGGAGCGCTTTTCCGAGCAGCCTTGGTGGCCAGCTGCTTCCTGGGGGCTTTTTCCTCCAGTAGATTTACGGGCGGTCTGCTTGGTTCTTGCCATCGCTCTTTATTATTCTGTCTTATATTTCTTGCACGCCGCCTAAACTCCAGCCCGGCACCCGCATCGTTTTCGCTTCAGTTCCCCGGTATGTCGAGTTTCTCCGTTAGCACCGGGTGGCGGTTGAGTGCTAGTTAGCTCTTCCCTGCTGTATTGTCTCCTGCTGTAAACAGAGGCTCCGTCCGCTGACTCGGGAGACCTTTGGGGCGATCTGTGTGTCCGTGATATATATAGAGTGAAAGGTGTGCTGGATCAGAAAGTTATCACCGGATCAGAAAGAAGAAGGAAGATAAAAAGACTCAGAATTGAGCCGCTGTTGCAAAAGGCAGCCGACTCGTGTGGCGCCTGAAGTAAAAAAACAAAACAAAAAAAACAAAAAAACAAAACAATTCATACATTTACATATTCAAATCAAACAGCTCAGTGTTTTCCCTTCTTTTATCAATATACACATGAATTAATCACCCCGTGATTTTCTACTCTCCTTACTTTTAATACAATTTACACAATATCTTTAATATAATCAACACCTCCTAAAATTTATCCGTTAATACCAGTCAATTACTAAAATATCTCTTTACTTTAACTGCAAATAGTCGGGGCCTACTCCAATAAAGCTAGAAAACTATATACAACATGACACAGGGGCAAACTCAAAACATGCTAACAAACACACTCCCCAGTCATTTAACACAATCTGCGGAGCGCCCTCCCCCTGGATTGCCATCTCGTGGGTCCCTCCCAGAGCATCTCCTCTTCCTGGCCTCTGGGGATGAACTGCGCTGTCTCCTCTTCTCCTCTTCTCCCCTACACACCGCAATTCGTTGGGGTGCCTCCACATTTTGTCTGATAGGCCCAGAAGCCCATCAGCTCGGGCAGCTACTACCTGGAGCCGCCCCTGGTCCTCGTACCGTTCATGCGTCCCGTATGCCACTCTCAGACGAGCTTCAACCCTTGGGCGGACTCTATCACCAACCATCAGGGGAGGCCTGTCATGCTTCCTTGGGCCACTGTGATGCAAGCGAGTCTCCTCCTCAGAACCGGTCGTTGTGCGAGTCCAGTTCGAAGACCTCTTGGAGGGCCGTTGCTGGGAGCGCTGTAACACTGCGCTCAGTGGTCTCGCCCCCTCAGTTCTCAGCGCAGGTGGCTTGAGCTTACAAGCACCGACATCAAGGATACCATGGACACTGGCACTGGGTCCATCCTGGGACGGTGTTGCGTGGCGACGGGTGTGCTCTTCTCCAGAAACACCGGACCAATCAGGATCCCACACCTCCTCATCTTCCACACACGGAACAGGTCGGGTCCACAACCCACAACCCAACCACTCCTCTCCGGTGTTGTTGGCGATGGAAAAACCCAGTCCATAAAACATGTTGCATCCCATTATGGTGGCTCCATAGGCGGTGACAATAACATGAACATCTGGCAGTGTCACAGATTTGTACAGTACCTCGCCTCCATCTCCAGAAATCCCAAGACAGCCAGCCTATTCATACTGTAGCCAAAATAAGGTACAACCCGTTTATTGATATGGTGGTGGGGAAACAGACTCCTCACTGTTGCTAGGTTTAGAACGGAGATTACTGCTCCAGTGTCCACCAAAAGTGGCACCTTGACGACCTCCAGCGACACAACACAACTGATCCGTCCATTCGTCTCTGGTGAGACCGTATGAACTATCGTTGGAGTCTTTGGCAAGGGACTTGCCTCACGCTGTCAATCCCACCGCTCAAAATTTTTGCAAGTCCTGGCAAAATGATTTAATAAGCCACACCTTGCACAATGCTTGCCCTTCGCTGGACATTCCCTGGACTTATAGCAGTGTTTAGGAGACCCACAGCCATAACATCTGGGCATACCTGGGGCGGACCTAATCTTGACCACGGAGATGTAATCGTCATCTCTGCTGTCCTCTTCCTCAGGGTCCAAATTCAGCGCCTTCAAGCAAGGCTCGTCTTGGGTCGGAGAAGTTCTCTCTCGGAGACCTCTCGCTATTGTCTCAGCTGCCTCAAATTGCTGGGCTAGCTCGATAACAACGGCCAACGTCAGCTCACCTGGGTGGGTCAAAAGCCTTGACCAAGCAGTGGTAACAAAAACCCAGCTTACTGGCATTTGTAGATCCGTCTACACATTTGCTATCCAGACCATCCAGACATGCCAAATGTGTTGCAAAAGTCACATGTTCTTTGACAGCCAACTGAGACACAGCTGTGGTCTTTTCAAGCGTTTTTTAACTAAGTACCCAAATACAAAATCTTTTCACACATTTCTCCATCTTTTTGCATATTTGTGGATCTGTGTACACATTTGTGGAACTTTGCACACATTTGTACATCAGTGCACACATTTGTAGATCTGTGCACGCATTTGCACATATTTTTTACACATTTGTGGAACTGTGCGTATGCCTACAAATAGTTTTGCAACAATAATAGCTCCATACGGCATTAGTAGACAGAAACTATTAAGGCACATACTGTTGAAGCACAGTTCAATATTTTTTAGAAAAGTTCTTATTTTGAGAGATGAGCAAATATAGTTCAGGATACATTCGGGATTCCAAGATGTCAGTGCCGTCCGTCCAGTCACTCTGTGACTGAGGAAGTGGATCTCCTCAAGTCTCTGTTGACAAAGGCAACTGCAGCATCTGGATCATTAAACTTGTGGAATGTTCCATTTGGCAGGATCAGCTGGATAAAAAAGACCAAAGTTGATACCCGGGCAGGTGCAAAGAAGACATTTGGTGTTCCTCAACTCTAAGCATTTCTTAGCCACTGCTGGAGCAAAGTCAAGGAAAATGGAAAATTTTTTGCCTTGGTGGAGAAGAGGGGACAGCTCCAACACCTGTCGCAGGATATGCTCTTTGGTATGAAAATAGTGGATTCTGATAATGATGGGACGTGGAGGTGCCCCATCTTTAGGTCTTGCTCGAAGTGATCTATGGGCCTGGTCCAGGAGAGGTGTCTCATCCAGATGGAAAAGATCTTGCAGAAGTTTGGAGATGAGCTCTCTGGTATGAGGACCTTCCAAGCCCTCAGGAAGACCAACCAGGCGAACATTGTTCCATCTGGACCTGCTTTCTAGATCCTCGCACTTAGCTTGAAGTGCTTTAATTTCACCCTTGAGTATGATCACTTCACTGGAAATGGTTGTTATGTCATCACTGCAGGTGGTAGCCGACACGTCCAGATCTTTCATGGTTGAGCTATGAAAGTCCACTATTAGCTGGAGGGCAGTTACAGATGATTTTAACTCTTCTTTCATTTAGGTCATTTCAGCACAGAGGGTTTTGGTAAATGTGTCAATTTTTGAGTCCAGTTTATCACAAATGTCCTGTTTTAACCCCTCAAGTGTGCTGGTAAACATTTCCACAGTGAGTGGGGCACCCTTGTCAACAGTACTCTTCCCACCTGCCGGTGCAACAATTTGTGGAGGTGAGTGTCAGAGGGAGGCCGAGGCTCCGCTGGGGTGCGCTTCTATGAGATTTCTCTTAGACCACTGCTTGGATGTTTCTTTTTTATCAAACACTGGGACGGCTCACAAGGCACACAGTGTTCAAAAAATAATGAGTGTTTAAAGGGCTACCTGATGGAAGACGTTTGAGCTGGAAAACATTAAAGTCCATGCAAGGCGTACTTGGAGGATAGCTCCGTTAGTAGCAGCAAGAGTTAGCTAGCTGAGTTAGCGTTGAAGCAAAGTTTTCATATTGCACCGGTATTTACTCACTTCTTTTGCAGTAAGGTTGGAGGGTGTGGATGAGCGCCCAACGCAGTGGGATCAGGGAAAGTAATAAAGACTCAAAGAGCTTGATAAAAAGGACAACTCTGGATGTATCTGAACAAACTTCTGCTACTGCAATGCTAGTGCTAGCTTGTTCGGGAGCTCAGAGGCCCATGCACCGTCTTGCTGAAATGCTCCTTCAGTAGAAGTTAACGGCTGTTTGGATGAATTCAGCTGGGTGACAAGGATGGACTGTTGTGGATTTTTAGTTGTTAATAAATAGGTCCTTATTAATCTGGTGAAAGAATAATGAAAGATGAAAAATAAAACAGCTGAATGCCTTTTCAGTACTTTATTATCTTTTGCAAAAGGGAAGATTTCAGCATAAGTTACAGTGAGCATGATTCCGCAGAAATGTTCAAACAACATCCTTGTGTGCAGGCTTTTATTGGAACAGGAAAAGCAGAGATAACAGATGTGGGGGGGAATGGGGGCTTTCCAGGATTTATGGGAGAGCTGAGTCTCTCTGAGGCTCCAGCCTTGAGGTCCAGAACAGGAAGGTACTTGATAAAAAGTTGTTTTGAGTATCATAGAATAAAAACATAAAGAATTAAATATAATGAGAAAGAAATCTTTCACAGGATGGACGTCGACAAAGGATTTAGGATGAAAGGCAGATAAAATAAAGTTGAACTGTGCTTCGAATAAATATATTTATGCCATTTCTTGGCGGAACCATGGGAGATGCGACCTCACTCCGTGTTGTCCAGACACAACCCTGTGACGCAAACTTTAAACTTCAAAATGCTTTTTCTTCAACAATGGAGTCTTGCGAGGTGAGTGGGCATAGAGCCCATGTCGGTTGAGTGCATTAGTTATTGTTTTCTTTGAAACAGCAGTACCTGCTAACTCCAGGTCTTTCTGGAGCTCTCCATGAGTGGTCTTTGGCTCTTGGATAACTCTTCTGATAATTCTTTTGACTCCTCTGTCAGAAATCTTGTGAGGACCTCCTGGTTGTGGTAATGTTTATGGTAAAATGATGTTCTTTCCACTTCCGAATTGTCATGATTTATAGTAAGACAGCCCACGTGCCGAATGCAACAACAACAAAACACTCCAAATACAAAAACTCGTTTACGAATTTTATTAAATCTCAAAAGGAACCAGAGCACAACTACAGAAAACATCACTCGCCAGAGGAAGTGGCCTGTGGAGACAGAGATGAGAGCTGTTAGCAGGGAATGGAGACTAGGCTGTGGGAAAACTAGATTACCACTTACTTGGGCTGAACAGGTGAACCAACCGAAACCCTCAGCGGGGAGAGACAAACCAGCAGGATGAAGTGGATCGTGAGAAGAGGAGGGATTGAGCTGGTTATGCCTGACCCGGTGGAGAGTAGTAGCTGCTGAGTGTGTATGATGGGGTTGGTGAGCGCATACAATCCCCAAAGACACACCCGCACAGATGGCAGCAACTTGGAGAAGAGGAAAGACAAAGAGGGTGAGTGTGAAAACTTCACTGGACATATACAACAATACTTGTTGTTAGCAGAGGCAGTATACCCAAATGAGCCAGCACTGAGGCACAGAACAGCAGATCCAATAAGCGCTGGCTGAGTAGGGGTAGCAGGTGCGTCCAATCTCCCAGGTGTGTTGATTGCCTGGGGAGAAAACGGGAAGGAGGGGGCACACACTCACCAGAACATGACACCGAATGATGGCTCCAACAATGCTCACTGAAACATTCAGCAGTTTAGAAATGCTTCTGTGACCAATGCTATCATTATGTTTTGCAACAATAAGGTTGCGAAGGTCTAGAGTCAGCTTTTTGCTTCTACCCATCATGAGTTCTTTGTGGTGTGACAATCTGATATTAACAGACCTTTTAAAGGCTATCAGTCAGGACTTATTCTACTGAAATTAATTTTCACTGATGGGGGATGGGATGGCTTCCTAAATTCTGATGGATTTCAGCTGGCTTCTTGGCTTTCTATGCCTTTTTGCACCTTTTTTCTTCATGTGTTCAATACTTATTCCCTCTGTCATTCCACTTTATTAAATATAACTTCTTTTGTGAACACAGTTGCCTTGATTTCTTTGTATGTATGGATTACTTGGGTTGTTACTGATATCTGGTGAAAATCTCAAGTCACTGGCTCCATCAGAAATATGTTTAATGAAAAAAATGTTGATGTGTTCAATACTTATTTTCCCTGCTGTAAATCTGCACCTGTTTTCTCATACATTTAAAACTTTTTTCAAAAGCTTTCCATGTTTTTTGTACATTTGCAACTTTTTAATTTTTTCTTAATAAATTCACTACTTTTCATCATAAATGTGCAAGTTTTGTGTGATATTTTTTCTTCTAAATTTGCAACATTCATATGGATGCTGATTTATTTTTTTTATTCTGATTAAATTTTCTTTGTTCATCCAGATAATGGCTCAAGTTTTTATAATGTTTTTGTTTTTAAGAGTTTGAACTCTTCTCTATTCTAAACATAGGAGCCAGTCTTTGAATGAATGAATGCTGTCAATGAAGGTTCCAGTGGGGAGTAATTTTATACTGAAAAAGTCCTTCCTTTGTCTAGTTGGGTGATCTATGTTAAAAATAGCCTGAACTAATGCTCAATATATGCACCACCACCCCCGGTTTGTGAAAATAGCCTTATCTGTGTAAAGGTGGCTCTCAAGGGGTCACCTTTACCACATGTATATGCAAGTGTTTCCACCGCCTGTGGGAAGGAGAAAGGCGTGATATAATGCGATGGGAGTCTGGGATCAGCTGGGGACAGGAATAGATGGTACGGAAGCCATGATGAAGGTTACAGTGGTGTTCTGCTGCTAACTCAACGATGAACAAGACGTGCTGGAATGAACCTGAAATAGATCAGCAAACGACATTCCACTCCAGCCCTGTAAAACATGAATTTCTTTCTGAAATCACATGAATGAAATATAGCACTCTCTTTGAAAGCAGCCACATAGTGCTTTATTAGCGATAACACACACATAAATCATGAAGTAATAGTTGCAAAAATACCCAGTTCAAATAGGAAGCTGTGGCTCAGCTGTTTGGCCACTATACTTATATACTTTTATTATTATTATTACTATTATTTTTATTATACTTCTCCTTAAACGATGAGAAGACCAAGGAGATGATTATCAACACGAGGAAGAGGAGACACCATAACGCCGCACAACACATCAACAAGACTTGGGTGGAAACGGTGAAAGACCTTGAAAGTCTTCGACGCCATATCAGTGAGGATTCCACCTGGACTCACAACATGTGGCGAATCGTCAAGAAGGCTCAACAGAGGCCCTTCACCCTAAGGGAGGTGAGGAAATTTGGATTGTTCTCCAAGTTACTCAGCAACTTTTACAGAGGAGTGGATTCTGACACACTGCATCACAGTGTGGTGTGGGAACTGCACCATTCAGGACAAATTTGCAGTTCTGAACATTTAAAGATGATTTCAATGCTGCATATGTACATACAGTATCTGTGACAATAAGACATGTGCACATATCTTTTGCATATTTATACAATATGAACAATATGTGCACATTTTATATTTTTTACATATTTGCACATTTTAACATATTTCACAACTGCACAACTAATTTCACTTTATATTCTGACCACAGTCTACCCTTTTGTATATAGTAGTCACTTTATTTATTCTTAATAAATGTCTACAGATAAGGAAGAGTCGATAATTTGACAAAACCTTTTCAGATCAACTCAAGTTTGCTGTGGCTGTGGTGCCTGCGTAGAGTGTGGCCGATCTGATCAGAGGGTCGTGGGTCACTTCCTGCTCCTGTCGCCATGCCCACACCATTTTAGCTGACATGAGATGGAATTTAGAACTAAAATTAAGAGGTTAGGGGACTTCGGGTTTGCAGCCACATGGAGTAGAAGCAGCCTCAAGGGCTCCTGCAACTTTTCACCGTTTTCGTACTCTTTACTCGATAATACTTTAAGTAAAAGTGTGATATATTGTTTTGCTCATCATTTAAGATAAGATAAGATAAGATAAGATAAGCCTTTATTAGTCCCACAATGGGGAAATTCCAGGATTGCAACAGCACAGGGATAGCAACACTCAGAGCAACAATCAGAAGGCAAGAAAAAACAAGACAAGCTAGTAAACATATGTACATATTACTATAAATATATATATATATACAGTATATATATATATATACACAGTGCGGAGCATTATGGTTGGTGAATGTGCAGCAGAAAGTCTAAGCTCTACGTCAAACAGGTTCATTTTGTCTTCTTTCAATTATTTATCCCTTTTTTTTTTTTCCTTTGAAAGACAAAAGTAAAATAGAAAGATGTCTTTACCTTCTTTACATGTTTCAACTGCACTGCAGCCTTCATCAGAAGAGTCAGCTGATTGCTGCCAGGTGACATTTATCAGCTGATTTTCATAGGCGGGGCCAGCTCAGCAGATCTGTCAGATCCGCCGAGCCGGCCCCGCCTCCCGCCGTCAGATGGTCTCTGGAGAATGTGGTCCCAGGTGTGAGAAAGCATAAAGGCCCCCTCATCTCGGTTCATGGTGTCTTTTCCCCGCTTTCTGATCTCTATTGCCTCCTTGATCCAACGTTTGTGTCTGTTGCTCTCCGATCCAATAATTTTTGTGTTGTCCCAGTCCATGATGTGATTATTTCTTTTGCAGTGGTCCGATATAGCTGATTTTAATGTTTCTTGTTCTGCTTTTTCTTTTTGTGATCTTGTGAGTCGTCCTTGCGTTTCCTTCTCACATTCCTTTTGGTGTTCTTTTTTTCTTGTGGTGAATAATCTTCCGGTTTCTCCAATGTAGGTTTTGTTACATGATCTGCATGATATTTCATATAATACATTGCATTTATTGTCTTGTTCTATTCTGTCCTTGGGGTGTACTAATAACTGTCTTAATTTTTTGTGTGGTTTGACTGCTGTGTTTATTTTGTATTTTTTCATGATCCTTTGAATTGGTTCCGTGATCCCTCGTATGTATGGTATAGTTAGGGTTTCCTTGTTTTTGATTTCAGCTTTTGTTCTGTGTCTTGTGTCCTGTTTATTTTCTTTGTTTTTGACTTGCTGTTTCCCTTTGTTTATGGCCCATACTGGATATTGGCAGCGTATAAGTGCATGTTTTATGTGGTTTTCCTCTTCCTGTCTGTCTTCTTGTTCCGTGATGATGGTGGCTCGTTCATATAATGTCCTGACGACTGATAGCTTGTGTGCTGTGGGGTGTTCCGATGTCCAAAGTAGGTATTGATCTGTGTGGGTTGGTCTGACGGCGGGAGGCGGGGCCGGCTCGGCGGATCTGACAGATCTGCTGAGCTGGCCCCGCCTATGAAAATCAGCTGATAAATGTCACCTGGCAGCAATCAGCTGACTCTTCTGATGAAGGCTGCAGTGCAGTTGAAACATGTAAAGAAGGTAAAGACATCTTTCTATTTTACTTTTGTCTTTCAAAGGAAAAAAAAAAGGGATAAATAATTGAAAGAAGACAAAATGAACCTGTTTGACGTATTACGTGGAAGTTATGGACAAGTTTGCATTAAAGACTTCCGCCGGCTGGAGAAATTGGAGAAAACACGGGCACGCTTCAGAAACCACCTACGATTCAACCTCCGTTGCAGAGATGAGGAGGTCACACCCCAAAGCCTCAATATAAGAAATCCAATCCCGACCAAGAACGCAGAAAAAATCATCAACAAAGCACGGAAAGACCTTATAAAAGAACGTATAAGAATAACGGCAAATAAAGTAGACAAAATAAACAACCAAATCAAAGAGGAAACGGACATGTTTAAGCAACGCTACCCGACGGACCAGAAAACGCAGGAGCAGATAAAAGCACAACTGAAACACGCACACGAACAAGAATTCATCACAACGAAAAACCGCCAATTGAAAAAATTAAAAAAACTCACAGAAAGAAAGAACGGACGAAGACAAACACACACGGAAAAGAACGATAAGTGGGTCAAAAACCTATCACAACGCACACTCACGGACACGGAGAAAACAGTGCTGAACAGAGGACTGAACTTCGCCATCACACCAGCCAGAATCCCCCATGAAGAATACATCCTCGCAACAGAACTGGCATGTGAAAAAATCCAGGACCAAGGAGAAAAAGCAGCACTCCGGAACGCAGTCGCAGGAATCCTCAAAACGGCCAAATTACCACAAAGCAACGTTACAAGAAAAGAAGAAAAAGCATTAAACTCACTCAAGACAGATAAAACGATCACAATACTCCCAGCAGATAAAGGCAGAACAACAGTAATTTTGGACACGGAAACATACGAAAAACAGATGGAAACCATGTTGGCAGACAGTAACACATACGAAATCATTAAAACAAACCCGACAGAAGAAAAGAAAAAAATGCTCAAAGCCCTTCTAAAACCTCTATTAGAAAGCAATAAAATCACAAAGGACGCATATGATCACCTGATCCCCACAGCCAGCATCACCCCTCGGATTTATGGAACACCGAAAATACATAAAAAGGATATCCCACTGCGGCCAATAATAGACAGCATTGGATCAGTCACATACAACTTATCAAAAGCCCTAGCTGAAATCATCAAACCCCTCCTTGGACTATCAGACTTTCACTGTAAAAATTCAAAAGAGCTGGCACAAGAACTCAAAGACATAAAAATAGAATCAGACGAGATCCTCATCTCACATGACGTCATCTCTTTATTCACAAAGACTCCTATTGACGTCACACTACATATAGTGCAAGAACGCCTCAACAAGGACAGTACCCTAAAAAGACGCACCAACCTCACAGTCCATGACATATCCAAATTACTACAGTTTGTTGCAAAATCCACTTATTTTCAATTCAGAGGAAAAATCTACAAACAAAAAGAAGGATTTGCAATGGGAGACCCACTATCAGCCATCATGAGCAGTTTTTTTATGGAGGATCTGGAAAATAAAGCCATCAACACAGCACCCACAATATGCAAACCCACCCTTTGGAAGAGATACGTAGATGACATTCTGGAAAAAATAAGGAAAGGACATACACAAGAACTTACTGACCATCTGAACAGTACAGACAGTACGGGGAACATAAAATTCACACACGAAGAGGAGGAAAATGGCACCATAGCCTTTCTGGACATGAAAATCCACCACAACGAGGATGGCAGCATAAAAATCACAGTCTACAGGAAACCAACCCACACAGATCAATACCTACTTTGGACATCGGAACACCCCACAGCACACAAGCTATCAGTCGTCAGGACATTATATGAACGAGCCACCATCATCACGGAACAAGAAGACAGACAGGAAGAGGAAAACCACATAAAACATGCACTTATACGCTGCCAATATCCAGTATGGGCCATAAACAAAGGGAAACAGCAAGTCAAAAACAAAGAAAATAAACAGGACACAAGACACAGAACAAAAGCTGAAATCAAAAACAAGGAAACCCTAACTATACCATACATACGAGGGATCACGGAACCAATTCAAAGGATCATGAAAAAATACAAAATAAACACAGCAGTCAAACCACACAAAAAATTAAGACAGTTATTAGTACACCCCAAGGACAGAATAGAACAAGACAATAAATGCAATGTATTATATGAAATATCATGCAGATCATGTAACAAAACCTACATTGGAGAAACCGGAAGATTATTCACCACAAGAAAAAAAGAACACCAAAAGGAATGTGAGAAGGAAACGCAAGGACGACTCACAAGATCACAAAAAGAAAAAGCAGAACAAGAAACATTAAAATCAGCTATATCGGACCACTGCAAAAGAAATAATCACATCATGGACTGGGACAACACAAAAATTATTGGATCGGAGAGCAACAGACACAAACGTTGGATCAAGGAGGCAATAGAGATCAGAAAGCGGGGAAAAGACACCATGAACCGAGATGAGGGGGCCTTTATGCTTTCTCACACCTGGGATCACATTCTCCAGAGACCATCTGACGGCGGGAGGCGGGGCCGGCTCGGCAGATCTGACAGATCTGCTGAGCTGGCCCCGCCTACGAAAATCAGCTGATAAATGTCACCTGGCAGCAATCAGCTGACTCTTCTGATGAAGGCTGCAGTGCAGTTGAAACATGTAAAGAAGGTAAAGACATCTTTCTATTTTACTTTTGTCTTTCAAAGGAAAAAAAAAAAAAAAAAAAAAAAAAAAGGGATAAATAAGTCTAAGCTCTCTCTCCGCGGATGCGGCGGGCCAGCTGGAAGTCTTTGGGCATGATGGTGACCCTCTTAGCGAAGGAGAGACCCACCAGGTAGGCCTCGCTGGCCTCCTGCAGAGCCATGACGGCGGAGCTCTGGAAGCGCAGGTTGGTCTTGAAGTCCTGAGCGATCTCCCTCACCAGGCGCTGGATGGGCAGCTTACGGATGAGCAGCTCCGTGGATTTCTGGTAGCGACGGATCTCTCTCAGAGCCACGGGCCTGCAACGGTGAGGCTTCTTCACCGCCAGTGAAGAAGCCTCACCGCCTCACCAGCGGTGGCCGGAGCGCTTTTCCGAGCAGCCTTGGTGGCCAGCTGCTTCCTCGGGGGCTTTTTCCTCCAGTAGATTTTACGGGCAGTCTGCTTGGTTCTTGCCATCGCTCTTTATTATTCTGTCTTATATTTCTTGCACGCCGCCTAAACTCCAGCCCGGCACCCGCGTCGTTTTCGCTACAGTTCCCGGTATGTCGAGTTTCAATCCGTTAGCACCGGGTGGCGGCTGAGTGCTAGCTAGCACTAGCTCTTCCTGCTGTAACGTCTCCTGCTGTAACAGTGGCTCCCTCCGCCGACTCGGGAGACCTTTGGGGCGATCTGTGTGTCCGTGATATATATACAGAGTGAAAGGTGTAGAAAGAAGAAGGAAGATAAAAAAAGGCTGTTGCAACGGGCAGCCAACTCGTGTGGCGCCACCGGTCCGGCGGAACCAGAACAAAAAAATTTACTCGAAATTATCACTAAAATGGCTGCTAAAAGCACTAAAACAGCAAAAAAAAAAAAAAAAAGACTTATTGTCCGGACTGATGATGGGGGCTTTATCCGAGTTACTTGACCAGCACCGTGAAGTGCTAGCTGCCGACTTTAAAACTCTTTCACCTCGCTGAAAACAAAGTTTGACCAGGTCCAACTGACTATACAGGAACCCGATCAATGAATCTCATCCTTGGACCTTGCGACACACGACCTGAGCCAACATGTACAGTGGTGTGAAAAAGTGTTTGCCCCTTCCTGATTTCTCATTTTTTTTGTATGTTTGTCACACTTAAATGTTTCAGATCAAACAAATATAAATATTAGACTGGAGGTAAAAGATCAGGCGAGATGTGATGAGCTGGAAGGTTGCAGGGTTTTATTTCCTCCAACATAATGAGACACACATTGTAGCTAAGTGAGCTACTGTGCTGCTGAGGCATGTACTGTATAACAAGCTCTTTTATACACGTTATACAGATAGAGAGAATGCATGGCACATTAGCATAGTGATATACATATCAGTCAATACATATCACTAGCGTGACCAACTGGCACCCGGATGCCCTCTCCCTCATCCCGGGATGTATTCACAACAGTCCATTGTTCTGATTGCCCCCCTGGGGCTCTCTGTCCGTATGTAAATTGTCCTCCGTTTCCTCCAGCCCTGCTGAGTGTGAAATAGTATCAATCTGCAGTGTGCTGGGTCACCACACGGCTCCCCCCAGAATGCTCAGAAGGGGCTGTGACCCCCCCCCCCCCCGGTCGTTTGGGCTCCAGCTCCGGTAGAACTGTCCTGCTGTAGAGGAGTGTTGGAGGGCATGTCAGTCCATGGGGGGGACGGGGGAGGGGTGGAAAAGACAGTGTGCTCTGCTCCGGGTCCCAGCACATTGAACAGCCGTGGATCATGGGGGCACGGGGCTGGTGTGCCTCGTGCGTAATGGAACCAACCGGCGATTGGCCGGCTTTAGGGAGTGAGGTTCGGGAAAAGCGCTGTGGAGGAGGAGGGGGAGGGGGTGGGAGTAAGTGACTGCCGGCCCGGGACGTCAAAGGTGTCTGGGCCGCGCAAAAATTGCATGTGGTCCGCGATGGTGAGGAACTTTCCCGGTCAACCTGGCAGTGATCTGCAGCGGCTGTGAAAAAATTAAGTCTCTGACTCCTCTTGCGGCTCGGTCCAGTGAGGATGTGGGGAAGGCGAACGGCCAAGTTCCCCGAGGATGTGTAGCGGCTGTGAAACAACTGCAGCTGTGTGAGGGACTTGGCGGTTTGGCTTTTAGGTGCGGAAGCAGCCCTAAAGCCATCGGGGACAGCAATCGGCTAAATTCCTCTTGTGCGCCGTGGCCGAGAAACCCATACAAAGTCCTGTGTGAGGGCTGCGTGTCTGCTTCAGGTGCGTGAGCAGCCTTGAAGGTTCCAAGGATGGCGGTCAGCCATGTTTCTCGGGCATGTGCAGCGGCGGAGGACAATGTATCAGTCTGTGGAGCCGGTTTGTTCCTGTGCGTGGTGCGTGCTTGGCGCAGTGACCACGTAGCTGGAAGTTGCGCTGTCCTTGTAATCCTGCAGTGTGCGTGCGGGGCTTCTGTGCGTGGGAGGTCCGCTGTCCGGAGTGAGTCAGGTCGGGGAGCTTGGTGGAAATCAACGCAGATGGCACCGATGATTTTCTCTGTTCAGGCTGCTTCCTTTGGTTCGCTCGTGTCGCCGTTCATGGTGCGTGTCGGTCCCAGTGCTGCCCGCTCCGGAGAGTGCGCTCCAGTGTGGATGAAGAGGATGCCGGTGTCACCATGACACATCTAGGGTCACAACTGTGGAGGTAAAAGATCAGGCGAGATGCGACGAGCTGGAAGGTTGCAGGGTTTTATTTCCTCCAACATAATGAGACACACACTGTAGCTAAGTGAGCTACTGTGCTGCTGAGGCATGTATAGCAAGCTCTTTTATACACGTTATAAAGACAGAGAGAATGCAGGGCACATTAGCATAATGATATACATATCAGTCAATACATATCATTAGTGTGACCAACTGGCGCTCGGATGTCCTCTCTCTCATCCCGGGATGTATGCACAACAGTCCATTGTTCTGATTGCCCCCTGGGGCTCTCTGTCCATATGTAAATTGTCCTCCATTCCTCCAGCCCATCCTGAGTGTGAAATAGTATCAGTCTGCAGTGTGCTGGGTCACCACAAGACAAAGATAACACATGCAAACACAAAATGCAGTTTTTAAATGAAGGTGCTTATTATTAAGGTAAAAAAAAAAAAAAAAAAAATCCAAACCTACATGGCCCTGTGTGAAAAAGTGATTGCCCCATAAACCGAATAACTGGTTGGGCCACCCTCAGCAGCAACAACTGCAATCAAATGTTTGCGATAACTGGCAATGAGTCTTTCGCAGCACTGTGGAAGAATTTTGGCCCACTCATTGCAGAATTGTTGCAATTCAGCCACATTGGAGGGTTTTCCAGCATGAACCGCCTTTTTAAGGTCATGCCACAGCATCTCAATTGGATTCAGATCAGAACTTTGACTAGGCCACTCCAAAGTCTTCATTTTGTTTTTCTTAAGCCATTCAGAGGTGGACTTGCTGGTGTGTTTTGGATCATTGTCCTGCTGCAGAACCCAAGTGTGCTTCAGCTTGAGGTCACGAGCAGATGGCCGAACATTCTCCTTTAGGATTTTTTGGTCAACAGCAGAATTCATGGTTCCATTTACCACAGCAAGTCTTGCAGGTCCTGAAGCAGCAAAACAGCCCCAGACCATCACACTACCACTACCATATTTTACTGTTGGTATGATGTTCCTTTTCTGAAATGCTGTGTTACTTTTATGCCAGATGTAATGGGACACACCTTCCAAAAAGTTCAACTTTTGTCTCGTCAGTCCACAGAGTATTTTTCCAAAAGTCTTGGGGATCATCAAGATGTTTTCTGGCAAAACTGAGACAAGCCTTTATGTTCTTTTTGCTCAGCAGTGGTTTTCATATTGGAACTCTGCCATGTAGGCCATTTTTGCCCAGTCTCTTTCTTATGGTGGAGTCATGAACACTGACCTTAACTGAGGCAAGTGAGGCCTGCAGTTCTTTGGATGTTGTTGTGGGGTCTTTTGTGACCTCTTGGATGAGTTGTTGCTGCGCTCTTGGGGTAATTTTGGTTGGCCGGCCACTCCTGGGAAGGTTCACCACTATTCCATGTCTTTGTCATTTGTGGATAATGCTCTCACGGTGGTTTGCTGGAGTCCCAAAGTTTTAGAAATGGCTTTTCCAGACTGATAGATCTCAATTACTTTGTTTCTCATTTGTTCCTGAATTTCTTTGGATCGCAGCATGATGTCTAGCTTTTGAGGATCTTTTGGTCTACTTCATTTTGTCAGGCAGGTCCTATTGAAGTGATTTCTTCATTGAGAACAGGTGTGGCAGTATTCAGGCCTGAGTGTGGCTAGAGAAATTGAACACAGCTTTCCAAAGCTGTGATAAACCACAGTTAATTTATGTTTTAACAGGGGGCAATCACTTTTTCACACAGGGCCATGTAGGTTTGGATTTTTTTTACCCTTAATAATAAACACAATCATTTAAAAACTGTATTTTGTGTTTACTTGTGTTATCTTTGTCTAATATTTAAATTAGTTTGATGATCTGAAACATTTAAGTATGACAAACATACAAAAAAATGAGAAATTAGGAAGGGAGCAAACACTTTTTCACACCACTGTAAGCGAGCTGAAACATTTGTGCTGTAGCCTACGTGAAACCAACACCAAGCTAACAGCTAAAGTGACTGACGTCAAAGGACGGAGTTGGGGGCAAAACCTGCGTATCCTCGGGCTGGCAGAGTCCACTGAAGCTGGTCGCACTACTGAGTTCTTCCCTGGTCTACTATGCGAGGTTTTTGGCAGTAATACACTTCCATCTACGCCAGAGACTGATAGAGCTCACCGCTCCCTGGCAGCCAAGCCAGGGAAAGGACAGCGGCTGTGTCCAGTTATCATCCGCCTGCACAGCTACCAGGTAAAGGAGCTCCTTATCCATGAAGCCCGGCGGAGAGGGAGACTGGAGTACCGTAGACAGCAGATTTGCGTGGTGGAGGATCACTGTCACGAATTCCTTAGCCAGCGAGCAGAGTACAGAGAAGTGATGTCAGAACTGTGTAACTGAGGACTCAAGCCATCCCTTCTGTATCCCGCATGGCTCCGTGTCACCTTTTCAACTGTGGAAAAAAAGTGGCTTCGCCTGGCAGATGAGGCGAACAAATTCATAGCTGGATTACCTGCTACAATGCAGCCAACTGACTAAACGTATCCCTGGCTGAATGTTTACAGCCAGCTACCTTCTGAGAAACACCTGCCATACAGGTATGAGCTGGGGAACAGTGCATCACACCAGCTGGTCCTCATGCTGCTGTGACTGTTACCGATTATTGCTCCCATCAACACACGGTTAAAGCGTACCTCTGGTGGTCGTGAAGACGCATTTAACTTGAAGACATTATGAAAAAGTATTTCTTATTTTGGTAAATAATTCTTGCCAGCCATATACCACCAGGCATATATTCAAATAGGACCTTGGCCATGGGCAGCCAATGAAAACTGTGGGCACAGCCATGACACTTGCGGATGTGACGTCACTTCGTGGATAGGAAAAGACAATAATAAGCACTTCCCCGCGATTACGGCGCTGTTGTCCGTTGTTTTTGTTCTATTATGGCCGAATTTTCTGACTGTGCGGAAGAATTCGGGCGACATGGCTACATGTTTGAGCCAGAAAGGTCTTCCGAGGGTTAAAGTGACGAAGTGGTCCTCACACACAACGCAATTTCGTCTGAAATTATTCGTCTGTACCCTGTTTCCGCTCCGATCTTCTGACAAGGTGAGCTGGGTTTGGGTACACAAAAAAGTGTTTCTTTGTTTTTTTTGCTTATTATTCAGACATCCAAAGGCTTTACATTCCGCCATGTTGCGATATCCATATCGCATTGTATGTTTTTGTTTTTACAAGAGCACCGAGTGTCTGCTGCTCTGTATATAGTTTTAGAATCATCTTCCGTGTTGCAGCAGTTACGAGATCAGATGAGACAAGCCGCTGAATTTAAGCATTTATTTATTTATTTTCTACTCGTTTCAGTTCTGCATTTAATATGAACCCTGAGTTTGAAATAAACGTTTGAATTTGAATTTGAATATCCCCGAAGCCGCTGCACATCCGGGTACTCAGATTGCAGTTTTAGAATCATCGGCATTTACGAGCTCAGATCAGAAAAGACGGCCCGCTGAATTTAAACATTTATTTATTTATTTTCTACTCGTTTTAGTTCTGCATTTAATATGAATCCTGAGTTTGAAATAAACGTTTGAATTTGAATATCCCCGAAGCCGCTGCACATCCGGGTACTCGAGGCTCAGCCAATACTGATCCAGATCGCGGTGTCAACGAAATTACATCACAGGAAGCGTCCTGGAAGTCCATGTAGCCGCTAGTATGGCTGTACCCATGTTTTGCTGACATAGCTGAACCAGCACATCAGCAATGGATTTATATCAAATTGCTTTGAACGTGAATTTCAACTTAAACTTGAACTAAAACGTGAGACAGGGGCTCAATATAATATCTTTTTTTCACGACCACCATAGGTACGCTTTAAGCGTGTAACTGTATAAGTCACGATAACTATAATGTTGTATACCATTTGAGTTTAGTTTTACTCTGAGTATTGAGTGAGTTTCTTTTTCATTCACGGAGCAGAAGACTTGTGTCTGAACAGGAAGAAGTTTTTTTTGTGTGCGATGGATGTTTTAAAGAGCTTGCTGCTATGTTCCTGGACAGCCATCTTGTTGCTTGGGTGGGGGGAGGGGATGTTCTTTTAACGCCGGTGTAACAGGCCACAGTATTCCCCCAGTCCAGACTATATCCGTGGTTAAAGTGGCCTAAGTTAGACTATACTCCGGGCATATTATGGTCTAGGCCAATTCATACCCCTCAGGATTACAAAAAAAAAAATACTGGACAGATTTTGGTGAAAATTTCACCAGCGGTAGCGCTTGGGCCAAGAATGAATCCGTTAAATTTTGGTGATGATCTGAGAGTGCATACCTCCACCAAGGAGCTTTTTTGTATTTGTGCAGCAGGATTACACAAAAACTACCTTATGGATTTGGATGAAATTTTCACCAGAGGTGGTTCTTGGCCTGCAGAGAAACCCATAACATCTTGGTGATGATCCGAGAACGCATACCTCCACCAAGCCTCTTATATTCTCACAGTGTGTCAGCAAGAATACTCCAAAACTACTGGATGGATTTGGATGAAATTTTTACCAGAGGTGGTCCTTGGCCTTATGCAGATTCAAAACTCTTTCCCAGTTTAGTTGATAGGGCAAGTAAAACCAGAATTATGATAAACAATTTCCATCATGTTTTCCGACTATTTTCGTCACGTTTGGTGTACACTGGATTGGCGGTGTAGTTCATAGAGCATCCGACCCACAACCGGGAGGTAGTGGGTTCAAATCCCACCTGGGTCATACCAAACACCATATAAAAATGGTACTTTCCACCTTCTAGCTTGGTGGTCAGCAAAACAGAACAGGGAAAGGAGAGTTAATGCACAGAGCTACCAAGGACTGACACCCTCCCCCCCCATAGCTTTCACTACTCAAAGTAGCTGTTTGGCCTAGGGTCAGTGAAACGGAGATAGGCCCCACCCCATACACCGCATGGTGTCCTACATGCTGTGGAAAGGATTAAGTTGGTGTACATTTGGAGCGGCAAAAATGGTAAACACGGAAAGTGAAATGGAAAGTAAAACCGGAAGTGCGGATTCTAAACGCTGTTTGTTTGATGTTGATAAATGATGTAAACACTGAGATATGGTTTAATATTGTAGCACTGCCACAAAAAGTGCTTCATAAAGTGCAATGAGTCAACATAGTATGTTGATGTATATGTTATCCATATTTCCGGCAAGGCTCTTATCTTCTCACAGTGTGTTAGCAGAAAGAAAACTGCTGGATAGACTTTGAGGCAATTTTCACCAGAACTGCCTTGGGGCTTACACATGAACCCATTAGGTGATCCATGAGGGACGGAAGGCGCCTTGGCAGAGCTATGTGCTCTCTGAGTGCTTCTTTAGTTATCAGTTTATTCCTTGAAGCGATTGTCACAAAGATTCTTATGAATGATGGGTTCCTAAAAATTTCCCAGTTCCTACAAATTCTGGAGTTTGCAGACATTCATGGAGGGGGGGCCTAGTTTTACAGCTGCTGTTCAATCCGCAAGAGCAACTTGAGGCATTCTTGAGAAATGAGGTGCTTTTCTGTTGTACGATGGCCCTAGAGTTTTTACTTTCTTTGTAAGGTTGCCTTGAGATCTTCCTACGGCATACTTACTGCCTTCTTACAAACATTGCTGTACAACTCACAGCACTCTCAAGTCATTGGTAGGAAGATCTTATGGCTCTCAGCACATTTTGTCGGCACAAATGTTGCACGAATGACGTACTTCCGCCTTATGAGCGCCTCACTACCGCCTTACGCATGCTGTACGAATCTCTATATGAACAGGGATTTGTACGGTGTTTCCTACGACCACTGTAAGGGGCCCTCAAGAACAACTTAAGGTGTTCTTGAGGGAAAATTATGGCCAAGATATTGGGTAGTTCTTACATTGTTCCTATGGCATTCGTATGCCACCCTACGATACGGGTTTTCGTGTGGCATTCGTAGAAATCTTGGACAAGACCATCAACCTGGCCACAAACTTACAAACACTGGATTCTCTTACGGCCACTTTAAGAAGGCTGTACGAAATGGTCCAAAAATCATTCGTATGGTGTACTCAGTCGTTCGTAAGGGTATTTGTGACTGTAGTCTTTGCTACAGGGTTTTCTCTGCTACAAATTGCAGAGAAAACCCCACAATTTCAGAAAGACCCAGCAATCAGACGATCCCCTTTGCGCTGATTAGCCACCTGTCTCATTAACTACAGCCTTTTTAAGTGAGCGTTTCCTCTTCCTCTCTACAGGAATGTTGGACTCTACATGCCAGCAGAGTGGTGTCCTCTCCTCTCTCGTGTGCCATCCTGTAGCGCTCTCATGCCTACCTCCTCCACCTTCTCCCAGCATTGGAATCCGTAACAACAAACATTTCAAAATCTCACCATATCTCCTAGGATAAAATACACTAGACATTTCCCTGGAAGGCTTGGATCTAAACCTGGTAGAACCACAACTCGGAAATCAACCATCTCAATCCAAGTAAGTTCCATCCTCATCATTTACAATATTCTAACCTTCTAAATCCTTGGGCCTGGGGAACCATCTCCTACCACACTCAGATTGTCTGCCTACCCAGCCAGCATGTCCATGTGGGTGCCACCATAGGTTTACTCTGGGCTGTCTCATGGGTCCCATGTGAGTTTGTCCACGGGTTCCATGTTGGCCCCATCTGTTTGCCCACATGGACTTTACCTGTTTATTTATTTTACACTTATTTTCTCATAAATTTGCCATTTTTTTGTAATTTTCTTTTTTACTTTTTTCCTCTAAATTTAACACATTTTCTTGAAAAATTGAGTTTCTCATGAATTTGAAACTTTTTTTTTACTGAACACTTGCAACTTTTTCTATTATATTTGTGATTTTTTTCTTGTACATTTTGAAGGGTTTTTTTATATCATAAATGTGTTGGACTTTTTTCTTGCATATTTGCTAACCTTCTTTTAACTTTCTTGTAATTTTGGAATTTTCATCAATTTGTCACTTTTTGTTAACTGTAATCCTACATTCCGGTCTGGGGGTCCATGGACTGGGGCAGGCCCCCTGACCCATGTTGTTCTCCGGTCCAAGGGCCCATGGACTTGGGTAGACCACCCGACCTGGTTTGTTTTGGGGTTTGAACTTTATCTCGCCCTCGAACTGCATTTTCATTTTGGACACCACAAGAGGGTAGAGGATTTGTTTTGGCCTGCCTGGTCTTGTGGCCCCACCACCCACCCTCTGAGGTTTTTGTTTTGTTTTTGTTTTTTTCTTCATTTGGCATTACCCTTGGGGGTCATCTGAAAGCCGCCCCTTAAGAGGGGGGTACTGTCAGACATGGACTGGGCCCCATGTCCTCACCCTGAGTTGCAGTATTATTTCTTGTTTCCAGGGCATGGGCTCCAGCCCACGTCGTCACTTTGAGTTGTATTTTGGGATTTTCTGTGTTCACTGTTATTATTATCATTATCCTAGGTTGATTATTGTTCTGTCTTGTATATTCAGTCCTCTGTTGGTTTTCTTCTTTATTAGCATTATTATGATTGTCATTATTGCCATGGTCTTGTCTCCCCTGATCCTCTGTTCATGTCTCCTGTGCATCCCCTGTGATTATTTGTGCAGCCCTGTCAGTCCTGTTTTCTGTATCTGTAACCATGCCCTGCCGTCTCCGCTTGCCCCCGATTGTACCCACCTGTTCTGCGTTTCTTTGATTACCCATGTCTATGTCAACCCCAATCTATGTTCTGTATGGGTGTCATCGTCATATCAGTGTGAGCCACGCACTTCTGTTCGTGCTTGTATCCTGCCTTGTATCCTGTCAAGCCTTTGTGAGTTTTGTTACAGCTTCTGAGCTGTTATTATTTTTGTGTTTTTTCTCCAGCTGCGCCTGTTTGGCCAGCTCTTAATAAATCAACCATGAACTTTAAGTACTGCGTTTGGGTCCAGTCTCTTCAAATTGTGACATTTTCTTCTTCATAAATTTGCAACTTTTTCTCATAAATTTTCACATTTTCTTCCTCTTAAATTTGTGACTTTTGTCATAATTTGGCCTATAGTGCCACTGTTACTGAAACCTGCTCACCCATGTTAAACCCATGTGTGGCCCAGATGGGGTTAAAGCAGGTAAGCACCTACACCACAGGTAAAGTCCATGTGGGCAAACACAAATGGGGCCAACATGGAACCCGTGGATAAACCCATATGGGACACATAAGACAGCCTTTGGTGGGGCCCACGTGGACATGCTGGCTGGGCACTGAAGATAAATCTGGACAGACCCTCATCTGATGAAGAACAGCCGCCAACCTGTAAGAAGAGCGAGAGAAGGTTAATTCAATGTTGTCATTATCAGTCACACCATCCAACATACCCTTCTGTTTTTCCTTCTCCACAGGGCTGCCACTTCTTATCCTTGCACATTTTCATAGTCATAATATTGTTAAACCTCCATTTTTGTCTGTTCATCACAAATATGTCACACAGGAACATGAAGCTGCTTGGAGATGCTGCTATAGCCTTTCCATTTAACATGGTCATCTGTAATCTTCTTCCTGAGCTCCTCAGACAGCTCTCTGCTTGGCTGTCTCTGGTCCGTCTTCCGTGTGGTGAACACAATCATACCAAAACACACAGCAGCACGTTTTTCCCTTTAAACAGGACAAATGACTGATGAAAAGCTTGGAGGCTCCTGTGATACTAATAAAGATTGATTGCTGCAAAAGGTGGAGCCACAGCATATAAAATTTAAGGGTACCATCTTTTTTCTTGTTCCATTTTATTTTGTTTAATTACTGTATATAATACATTCATCTGAATCAATAACCAAAAGCAAAAAGTTTGTGTTAAATATGATATGACATTAAACTTTTGTCATAACCCTCAGTTAGACTGGCTTATCACAGACAGATTTCCTCCCACAGATCAGAGGCACATACTGTACGTTAAGTTAATTGATCAGTTATCTAACATTCATGTTTCTGGATTGTGGAAGGAAACCAGAATTCCCAGAGAAAACCCTTACAAGCAGAGGGGAAAACAAAGGTCTCCACTTCTGCCAACCTGGGGATTCAAACCAGTAACCTGATAGACGTGAAGCAGAATCAGAATCAGAATCAGAATAAACTTTATTGCCAAGCATGTAAAAAACACACGAGGAACTTGACTTGACATTGGTGCGCATGCGCGCGACACAAAGACACGGCAGCCATAATAGGCGCCTCATCAAACAGAGATAGATAAGAAAGGGAGGGGAAGGGAGGGAACGACACAAGGGGGGAGGAGAAAAAAAAACTTCGTTATCAAAATACAGCTTATTTTTAAGCAGATTATGATTACAATGAAAAAAAAATCTCTCAATAGCACAGAGCAACAACTCAGAATTCACAAGACACAAGAGAGCAGTGTACAGTATATCTTTAATCAGTTCATGAATCAATGTGTGTGCGGTGTTGAGCAGTGTTGATGATAATAAGAGAGACCCAAGGACCCTTGGCAGAAGATGTTTTGTCTGTCTGGCGCCCAGTCTTATCTGGCGCTGCAGCTGGCTGTCCAAGGCCTTGTGCTCATGATTTTGAAAAAAACACAATCTGCAGACAGCCAGGAGGAATTTTCATGGGGAATAATAATGCCAAATAGGACTGATCACAGAGAAGACTTGTATTTCTTCTGTAGATTCAGTACATTAATCCTTCATTGCGCAGCTTTGAATTCGTCGTGGAAAGACCTGAGCGAACCCATGATGTAATCCACCTTACGAGACAGTTCTCCAGTAGTCGCTATCAGGGTCTTCTCCAGTTTCTCAATTTGTTGGATGCACCTCGCCTGGCCAGCATTTTGATAGGTTGAATCCATCTTCAGCAATTTGCGGTAAACCAAGACAATTCCCGTCCCAATCAGAATTATCCCAATCACCAAGATTACGAAGATAAACAAATCTTCAATATCTTCGATAGAAAGATTAGAGAGACACAGCATTTTCCAATTACCTGTGTCACATAGATAGCCCACTGGAGCCGTTCCAGCGGGGCAGACAGCTTCCCCCGGAGCACTTTTCCTTGTTGAAAAAATAGTGTCAATTGTGTTCAAAGCCCAGCTTATTAACTCCATAATTTCTTTTCAAGCAGCAGTGCTACCCACTGTTTCTCTGTACGCCATCACACACACAGCAGTGTGAAGCCGGGGTTAGTGTCTGCGCTCAGGGAGCCCAGCCCATTTCTGATGGTTGACGTTCACTCAGAGCTGTGCACACGCTGACACTTCCTGTATGAAGTTAATGTTCTACACACATTACCAGCGATGCCACACCTGACCTGTGCCCATAAGCTATGTGGAGCTATGTGGGAGTGTGTCTTAATCATGCTGCTTCTTATATGGATGCCGAGAGAAACGCAATTTCATCTTGCCTGCACTACAGTTGTATGTACAGCAATATGACAATAAAGTTTGATTTGATTTGATTTGATAAACGATCATGGGCTTCTTCTAGAGCTGCAAACGGAAGGGGAGATATAGACACCACACATGGAAGAGGGAACTGACAAAGGCCCGCAAATGTTACCATGAGAAAAAAGTTGCACATTTCTCAGAAAAAAAGTCTCTAATTTACAAGAAAAAAATCACATTTTTGAGAAAAAGTTGCAAATTTAAGAGAAAAAAGTTGCAGATGTGAGGAAAAAGTTGCACATTTGTAAAAAAAAAAAAATCAATTTTTTGGAGAAAAACAGTTGCAACTCTCAGAAAAAAGTGCAATTTTTCAGAAAAAAGTTACAAATTTACAAGAAAAAAAATCAAATTTGAGAAAAAAGTTGTAAATTTAAGAGAAAAAAGTTGCAGATGTGAGGAAAAAGTTGCGCATTTGTAAAAAAAAAAAATCAATTTTTTGGAGAAAAACAGTTGCAACTCTCAGAAAAAAGTGCAATTTTTCAGAAAAAAGTTACAAATTTACAAGAAAAAAAATCAAATTTGAGAAAAAAGTTGTAAATTTAAGAAGAAAAAGTTGCGAATTTGTAAAAAAAAAGTGACAAATTTGAGAAAAACAGTTGCAAATCAATGAGATAAAAGTTTCAGATTTATGAGAAAAAATGTTGCAGGTTTGTGAGGAAAAACATTGCAAATTTGCAAAAAAAAAAAAAAAAATCTGACAGAAATTGCAGATTTGAGGGAAAAAATTACAAATTTGTAAGAAAATTTGCAAATTTGCAAAAATAAGTCAGATTTATGGGGAAAAAGTTGTAAATTTTTGACAACAGTTGCAAATCTGAGAAAAAAGCTGCAGCTTTATGAGAAAAAAGTTGCACATTATTAAGAAAAAAATAGCAGATTTATGAGAAAAAAAACACTGATTTGCAAGATTTGTTACGTTAGCTAGGCGGCTCTAGGGGATGAGGGGAGGTAACAATATTAAACCGTTACCAGGTTAAAGGGGAAGGAATAAGGAACTGAGGGGGGGGATAAAGGAAAACTTCCATCCAACATAAACTATAAACTAGTGACCCTCAACAACGCCCACTACACACTGATTGGAGCAATATAAAGAGGAAGTGGTGAGCTGTGGATCGAGTGCTGTTTCAGCACGCCCACAGTCACGTGACCATAGCGAGCGAGGCCTTATTATGTCACATCATGTGACTCGAGGGCTTGCGGGAAGTTTGAGAGTTGTTTTTTTTTTGAAAAAAATTTACAAAACACGTGGCATAAGTCCAGTTATAAACTCATTATAAACAAGGCATAGTGGGAGAGAACACGTGAACAGGATGGAGTAAAAACTAGCAAAACCTGAAAAAAAAATTGTTTATGTCATGAATGCTCCTTCAGAGCAGAAGGACGAACCCAGGCGCTGAATGGTGCTTTGTGCAGTTTAATATCAAAAGAACATAAAGTGTCCAAAAACTGTGCAGAACATACAAAAATGTCAAACAAGATAACCAGAGAGGAGAAACTTAGAGACTGGGGCTCTCCTGAGCCAGCCGGGCCCAGGAGGGAGTAAGGAGAGATCAGAGTAATGATCAACAGGAGAAATAAGCAGACATGCAGTTTAACCGCGCTGACCCAGAGGAAAGCCAGTGCTTAAACATACAACAGTTAATGAGCTGCAGGCGTGAATAACAGGCGAGCAGTGAGCCAGTCACCAAGCTGCCACAGCTGAGCTGGCAGAGAGGCAGGCAGTGGCAGCTGGTGGGGAGAGTCTGGAGAGAGAGGGAGGACTCTGTCACGACCCCAACAAATATTCAAAAACTAACCACAAAATACTGACAAGAGACAAACTAAGAAACAAAGTGACAAAATTTAAAAAAATGAAATTAAAACAAATACATTCACCAATCAATCTAGAGGTCAGGGAGGTTGTTGAAAATGTTCAGATCATAATAAGCTTTCAGGAGAGATTTGGCAGCTTTTCCTTTCATCAGTCTCGGGGGAGTGACATGGTTGTCCTTGAGGTCCTTTTGGAAAGATGGTGAAGGCGGCTTGTTTTTCTCCAGCTGGATGCACGGATAAAGAATTTTTCTCGTGTTATCAGGTTGTTCAAGATTAAGTCACATTTACTGTCATTTGTGTTGATACCAAAAATGGTGTTTTCTCTTTTTTTTGTGGGGGGGGGGGGGAACTGGATCTTGGTTGATAGCCAGTAAGTCCTCTCAGAATGTTCCAGAGTACATACAACAAACCCCCCCCCCCCCCAAATGATCAGTGGTTTCAGTATCTTTATCACAGAAGCTGCAGTTATGTTCAATATTTCATCAACATTTCACTGATGGAAAGATATTGTTCAGGGTTTTAAAGTGAGCTTCCTTTGTTTTGGGATTTACTGAATAGGTGAGGTAGTTTCTTCTAAATCTCCTGAGATCTGACTCTGAAAAGAGCTGGATAATAATGTAGTATTGTGCTTTATTATAAGATAATATAAGATAAGATAAGATAAGCCTTTATTAGTCCCACAATGGGGAAATTCCAGGATTGCAACTGTAACGGAGTCGAAAATGCACCTTAAACATTCCTTTTCTCAGTCATGTTTTCCTTTATATTATTGTGAATTTTATTTACTTGGGTGCTTTTATTTTGGCGGTACACTGCCCACATCCGCTCTTCCCGTACCTCCGAGGCTCCGGTAGTTCCTCCTTTCCCCCACAGTACCGCGTTGCTTTGCTGGGGATAAGTCGTGCTTAAAACGTTGCTGGCATTAAATGATTGTTTTACTCATCAGTTTTATCATTTAAACTGCAACCTTGGTTTGTAATTGTTCTTTGTTAATTTGACATGCTACTGTAATATATTTTTCGTTGTTTATATTGTAAATAAGAGTTTGATGGATGTTTTCGGCACACCTTAGAAGTCCACTAGTCGCCATTTTAGAATTGCGCGCCAATATAAACTCTATGGTGACTCTGGCAGCTTGTGCCGTTGTGTAACTTATATCTTTGTAAATGTAGGAGCCTGTGTGGGATCGAGGTACAGATGAAGAGTGATGTGTATTGTTTTATTTCTCCAACAGGAGCAAATAAATTGTGGGAAACATCAGTCTGGTGTCATCGTGATCCATATGCCGCCTACACGCATACACTAGTGTCCCCGATCACAGCCGTTTAAGGGTGCCCAAAAAGGGGACCCGTTACACAACAGCACAGGGATAGCAACACTCAGAGCAACAATCAGAAGGCAAGAAAAAACAAGAGCAGCGAGTATACATAAGTACATATAAATATATAAACACACAGTGTGGAGTATTGTAGCTAGATGGAATGAACAGCATAACCGTCTACTTAGTTATCCTACATGGTATGATTATGTACCCATACATATTGTCACCCTCCATAGCGACCGGTATTGTCCTAGTTGTATACCGGAGGGGACCATTGTGTAAGTCTGTTGCATCTTTTGCATTCAATACTATTATGTCGTCACATTTTTTTGCTATCTCTGCGAGCAGCCCTGCTTAGGTTGTACAGTCTGACAGCCGTAGGTAGGAAGGACCTGCAAAACCTCTCAGTTGTGCACCTAGGATGATGTAGTCTACTGCTAAATGAGCTCCTCAGTGCGTTCAATATGTCCTGCATAGGGTGGGACTCAGACTCCAGCAGAGATGACAGTTTAGCCACCATCCTTCTCTCTCCTATCTCCTCCACTGGGTCAAGGTGCTGCCCCAGGACAGAGCTAGCTTTCTTGATTAGTTTGTTCAGTCTCTTCCTATCGGCTGCTGTGACGCCACTGCCCCAGCAGACCACTCCAAAAGTGATGGCTGATGCCACCACCATGTCATAGAATGACTTCAGCAGTGCCCCTTGTACACCAAAAGACCTGAGTCTCCTCAGTAGGAACAGCCTGCGCTGTCCCTTCTTGTAGAGTGCGTCGGTATTGTGTGACCAGTCTAGTTTATTGTTCAGATGAACACCCAGGTACTTATAGGATGTCACCATCTCGATGTCTGTTCCCTGTATATTTACAGGTGCTGTGAGGGGTTGTCCTTGCCTGCGGCAGTCCACCACCAGCTCCTTAGTTTTCCTCACGTTGATCTGGAGGCAGTTCCGATGGCACCAGTCCACGAAGTCCTGGATAAGCCCTCTGTACTCAGCTTCATCTCCATTGGAGATGAGGCCAACGATCGCAGAGTCATCAGAGAACTTCTGTAGATGGCAGTGTGTTGTGTTGTGTGAGAAGTCCGCAGTATAAAGGGTGAACAGGAAGGGAGCCAAAACCGTTCCCTGGGGGGCCCCCGTGCTACCGATGATCGTGTCGGACACACAGTCCTGGGTTCTCATAAACTGTGGCCAGTTTGTGAGGTAGTCCAGGATCAATGATGACAGGTGCTGGTCCACCCCTGCGCACAGCAGCTTGTCCTTCAGGATCATCGGTTGGATGGTGTTGAAAGCACTGGAGAAGTCAAAGAACATGATCCTCACTGCATTCCCGGGCTTCTCCAGGTGGGACAGAGAACGGTGAAGGAGGAAGATCACTGCATCCTCTACCCCAATGCCATGCTGGTAGGCGAACTGGAGTGGATCCATCGCTGGTCCCACCAGGGGGCGGAGGTGAGCAAGGAGCAGTCTCTCCAGGGTCTTCATCATGTGGGACGTCAAGGCCACTGGTCTGTAGCTGTTCAGATCTTTGGGGTGGGAAGTCTTTGGTACAGGTACCACACAAGATGTTTTCCACAACTGTGGCACCCTCCCCAACTTCAGGCTCAGGTTGAAGATGAGCTCCCCAATCCCACACAGCTGGTCTGCGCAGGACTTGAGGAGCTTTGCGCTGATGCCGTCCGGTCCCGACGCCTTCCTCGCCTTGATCTTCCTCAGCTCCGTCCTCACCTGGGTCTTAGTTAGGGTCAGGTTGGGGGGCTGTGTGTTGGGAGTGGGGGGGTGTTGGTGGAGTGGGGAGTGGGCAGCAGGACTTGATGTCTTCAGAGGCAGCAGTGGTTGTTGTGCAGTCGGGGGGGGGGGGGGAGGGCGGTTGGTCAAACCTATTGAAAAACAGATTCAGATTGTTTGCCCACTCCCTGCCCCCCGTGGCCTGGGGGGATGTATTCTGGAGCCCAGAGATGGTTTTAAGGTTTCTCCAGACCCCGCTGATGTTGCTCTGTTGCAGCTTGTCCTCCATCTTCTTCCTGAAGCTGTCCTTGCCTTCTCTGATCTTTCTCCTCAGCTCCCTCTGTACGGACTTCAGCATCTCCCTGTTCCCCGACCTGAAGATCCTCTTCTTCTCTCTCAGAAGTGTTTTTATCTCAGGGTTGATCCAGGGTTTGTTGTTTGAGCAACACCGTATGGTTTTGGTGGGAACGGTGTTGTCCACACAGAAGCTGAGGTAGTCCGTGATGGTGTGAGTTAGGCCATCGATGTCTTCACCATGTGGATGGCAGAGCTGCTCCCAGGCAGTGGTTTCAAAACAGCCCTTTAGAGCGTCCATTGCCTCCTCAGACCATAACTTCACTGTGCGCATGGCCAGAGGTTGTCTGTGCACTAGGGGTTTGTACACCGGCCGGAGATGAACCAAGTTGTGATCCGATCTCCCGAGTGGGGGGAGTGATGATGAGGTGTACGCCTCCTTAGTGTTTGCATAGAATAAGTCCAGTGTTTAATTGTCTCTAGTGTGGCATGTGACATACTGGGTAAACGTGGGTAGAATGGGAGACAGTGAGACATGGCTGAAATCACCTGAGATGAGGAGAAGAGCATCTGGGTGTTCTGTCTGCAGCCTGCCGGTTACTGAGTGGACGATGTCACGTGCTGTCCCAGCGTTCGCCGTCGGATTTGCATAAATAACAATGCAGATCACGTGTGAGTATTCCCTCGGGAGATATGTAGGCCGCATGCTAACAGCTAGCAACTCAATGTCTTTGCTGCAGTGCTGTTGTTTAACCGTGATATGTTCCGGTCTGCACCAGTTGTTGTTAACATACATTATCACTCCACCGCCCCTAGTTTTGCCACTGTCTGATGTTCGGTCTATATACTGTAAATACACCCAGAACAATAACATTTTAGTCATTTTGTCAGTTTTTGTCCAAGTCATACAAAGCAAAATTAGCAACTAAAACCACACAGAGAGAATCATGAAAAACCAGAAACATGTCCTACACATATAGGGTTTGTCTTTTCAAACAGCATTAGCATGTAATAAGAATCTGAAAATGCTCCTTAATACAGCCACTTTGGCATTTTTTTGTGTTCCTCATCTTAATATTTGTAGCCACACCAGACAATGACATTTTCTCAGACTTATAGTACAAAACAATTCCAAAATGAGCTGCTTCTTCTTATATTTTTTCTTAACACATGCAAACATATGAACATTAGGACATTAGAACTCTTTTTCTTCTCTTCTTTTTTTTCCTTCTGGTTGAAAGGGGTAGAAGTGGCTTGTGGGGGCCCAGGGCAGCTCCTCAGTAAACCCGCCCTTGGAAGTGGCATGCCACCAGGATCGCAGCTGACACCATAGACAAGAGTCTGTCTTCTCCTCGCCGTTGGCCACTTCTCCCACTTCGCCCCTTGTACACCAAAAGACTCAGGTCTTTTGGTGTACAAGGGGCGCTGCTGAAGACATTCTATGACACGGTGGTGGCATCAGCCATCACTTTTGGAGTGATCTGCTGGGGCAGTGGCATTACAGCAGCCGATAGGAAGAGACTGAACAAACTGATCAAGAAAGCTAGCTCTGTCCTGGGGCAGCGCCTTGACCCAGTGGAGGAGATAGGAGAGAGAAGGATGGTGGCTAAACTGTCATCTCTGCTGGAGTCTGAGTTCCACCCTATGCAGGACATATTGAATGCACTGAGGAGCTCATTTAGCAGCAGACTACATCATCCTAGGTGCACAACCGAGAGGTTTTGCAGGTCCTTCCTACCTACGGCTGTCAGACTGTATAACCTAAGCAGGGCTGCTCGCAGAGATAGCAAAAAAACGTGACAACCTAATAGTACTGAATGCAAAAGACGCAATAAACTTATACAATGGTCCCCTCCGGTATACAACTAGGAAAATACCGGTCGCTATGGAGGGTGAGAATATGTATGGGCACATAGTCTTACCATGTAGGATAACTAAGTAGATGGTTATGCTGTTTCATTCCATCTAGCTACAATTCTCCACACTGTGTGTCTGTATATATATATATATATATAAGATAAGATAAGATAAGATAAGCCTTTATTAGTCCCACAACGGGGAAATTCCAGGATTGCAACAGCACAGGGATAGCAACACTCAGAGCAACAATCAGAAGGCAAGAAAAAAAACAAGCAAGCAAGAGCAGCTAATAAACATATGTACGTATTACTATAAAATATATATATATACACACACACACAGACACACAGTGCAGAGCATTGTAGCTAGATGGAATAAATATGTAAATATATAAACACCCACAGTACGGAGCATTGCAGCTAGGTGGAATAAATATGCAAGTATATAAACACACACAGTGCGGAGCAATGTAGCTAGATGGAATAATATGTAGATATATAAATATATAAACACCCACAGTACGGAGCATTGTAGCTAGATGGAATAAATATGCAAATATATAAACACACACAGTGCAGAGCATTGTTGCTAGATGGAATGAAACAGCATAACCGTCTACTTAGTTATCCTACATGGTATGATTATGTGCCCATACATATTCTCACCCTCCATAGCGACCGGTATGTTCCTAGTTGTATGCCGGAGAGGACCATTGTGTAAGTCTATTGCATCTTTTGCATTCAAAAAACTATTAGTTTGTTACGTCTTTTTGCTATCTCTGCGAGCAGCCCTGCTTAGGTTGTACAGTCTGACAGCCGTTGGTAGGAAGGACCTACGAAACCTCTCGGTTGTGCACCTGGGATGATGTAGTCTGCTGCTAAATGAGCTCCTCAGTGCATTCAGTATGTCCTGCATAGGGTGGAACTCGGACTCCAGCAGAGATGACAGTTTAGCCACCGTCCTTCTCTCTCCTATCTCCTCCATCGGATCAAGGCGCTGCCCCAGGACAGAGCTAGCTTTCTTAATCAGTTTGTTCAGTCTCTTCCTATCGGCTGCAGTAATGCCACTGCCCCAGCAGACCACTCCAAAAGTGATGGCTGATGCCACCACCATGTCATAGAATGACTTCAGCAGCGCCCCTTGTACACCAAAAGACCTGAGTCTCCTCAGCAGGAACAGCCTGCGCTGTCCCTTCTTGTAGAGTGCATCAGTATTGTGTGACCAGTCTAGTTTATTGTTCAGATGAATACCCAGGTACTTATAGGATGTCACCATCTCGATGTCTGTTCCCTGTATATTTACTGGTACTGTGAGGGGCTGCCCATGCCTGCGGCAGTCCACCACCAGCTCCTTAGTTTTCCTCGCGTTGATCTGGAGGCAGTTCCGATGGCACCAGTCCACGAAGTCCTGGATAAGCCCTCTGTACTCAGCTTCATCTCCATTGGAGATGAGGCCAACGATCGCAGAGTCATCAGAGAACTTCTGTAGATGGCAGTGTGTTGTGTTGTGTGAGAAGTCCGCAGTATAAAGAGTGAACAGGAAGGGAGCCAGCACCGTTCCCTGGGGGGCCCCCGTGCTACTGATGATCGTGTCGGACACACAGTCCCGGGTTCTCACAAACTGAGGCCGGTTCGTGAGGTAGTCCAGGATCCATGATGACAGGTGCTGGTCCACCCCTGCGCGCAGCAGCTTGTCCTTCAGGATCATCGGTTGGATGGTGTTGAAAGCACTGGAGAAGTCAAAGAACATGATCCTCACCATATTCCCGGGCTTCTCCAGGTGGGACAGAGAACGGTGAAGGAGGAAGATCACCGCATCCTCCACCCCAATGCCATGCTGGTAGGCGAACTGGAGTGGATCCATCGCTGGTTCCACCAGGGGGCGGAGGTGAGCAAGGAGCAGTCTCTCCAGGGTCTTCATCAAGTGGGACGTCAAGGCCACCGGTCTGTAGCTGTTCAGGTCTTTGGGGTGGGAAGTTTTTGGTACAGGTACCACACAAGATGTTTTCCACAGCTGTGGTACCCTCCCCAGTTTCAGGCTCATGTTGAAGATATACGTCACAATCCCACACAGCTGGTCTGCACAGGACTTGAGGAGCTTTGCGCTGATGCCGTCCGGTCCCGGCGCCTTCCTCGCCTTGATCTTCCTCAGCTCCGTCCTCACCTGGGTCCTGGTCAGGGTCAGGTTGGGGGGCTGTGTGTTGGGAGTGGGGGGGTGTTGGTAGAGTGGGGAGTGGGCAGCAGGACTTGATTTCTTTAGAGGCAGCAGTGGTTGTTGTGCAGTCAGGGGGGAGGGCGGTTGGTCAAATCTATTGAAAAACAGATTCAGGTTGTTCGCCCACTCCCTGCCCCCTGTGGCCTGGGGGGAGGTATTCTGGAGCCCCGAGATGGTTTTGAGGTTTCTCCAGACCCCGCTGATGTCGCTCTGTTGCAGCTTGTCCTCCATCTTCTTCCTGAAGCTGTCCTTGCCTTCTCTGATCTTTCTCCTCAGCTCCCTCTGTACGGACTTCAGCATCTCCCTGTTCCCCGACCTGAAGATCCTCTTCTTCTCTCTCAGAAGTGTTTTTATCTCAGGGTTGATCCAGGGTTTGTTGTTTGAGTGACGCCGTATGGTCTTGGTGGGAACGGATTTGTCCACACAGAAGCTGAGGTAGCCCGTGAAGGTGTGAATGAGGCCATCGATGTCCTCACCATGTGGATCGCAGAGCTGCTTCCAGGCGGTGGCTTCAAAACAGCCCTTTAGGGTGTCCATTGTCTCCTCAGACCATAACTCCACAGTGTGCATGGCCGGAGGTTGTCTGTGCACTAGGGGTTTGTACACCGGCCGGAGATGAACCAAGTTGTGATCCGATCTCCTGAGTGGGGGTAGTTGTGATGAGGTGTACGCCTCCTTAGTGTTTGCGTAGAATAAATCCAGTGTTTTATTGTCTCTAGTGTGGCATGTGACATACTGGGTGAACGTGGGTAGAATGGGAGACAGTGAAACATGGTTGAAATCGCCTGAGATGAGGAGAAGAGCATCTGGGTGTTCTGTCTGCAGCCTGCTGGTTACTGAATGGATGACGTCACGTGCTGTCCCAGCGTTCGCCGTCGGATTTGCATAAACAACAATGCAGATCACGTGTGAGTGTTCTCTCGGGAGATATGTAGGCCTCATGCTAACAGCTAGCAACTCAATGTCTTTGCTGCAGTGTCGTTGTTTAACAGTGATATGTCCCGGTCTGCACCAGTTGTTGTTAACATACATGATCACTCCACCGCCCCTAGCCTTGCCACTGTCTGGTGTTCGGTCAGCTCGTATCATGTGAAAACCCTCCAGCTCAATGTTAGCATCTGCTGCTAGTTCAGTTAGCCACGTCTCAGTAAACAAAAGGAGAGAGCACTCCCGGTATGTGCTATCATAACGGGAGATAGCCGCTAGCTCATCTAACTTTCCCAGTATCGACCGTACATTTCCCATGACAACAGATGGAAGGGAGGGTCTGTACCTTATATTTTTTGTCCTCCGCCTTACTCCAGCCCGGCAGCCGCGGCGTTTTCGCCTCAGTTCACTCGGTATGTCGAGTTTTTCCAATGGGACCGGGTGGCGGTTGAATGCTAGCAGCTGTTCTCTGCTGTATCGTATCCTGCTATAGACAGTGGCTCCGTCCACCGGCTCAGGAGACATTTAGGACGATCTGTGTGTCCGTGATATAAGTGGGGTGAAAAAAAAAAGACGGATCAAAAGAGAGAGGAAGGGAAAAAGACTCGGAATCGAGCCGCTGTTGCAAAAGGCAGCCGACTCGTGTGGCGCCGAGAGAAAAAGAAGTAAAGAAGTATATATATATATATATATATATATATATATATATATATACTGTATATATATACTGTATATATATATATATATATATATATATATATATATATATATATATATATATATACAGTATATATATATATATACAGTATATATATATATACAGTATATATATATATATATATATATATATACATATATATATATATATATATATATATATATATATATATATATATATATATATATATATATATATATATATACATACATATATATATATGTATTAGGAAACATGGCAGTGTTTTAAGTTGTTAATGGACTTTTAGTTATCTACAGGTGGCAGAATAATCCACCTTGCCGTGTGGGGTAGGACAGTAGTGCATCTGTCCTCCCTAGCTGTAGGTTTGTTGTGTGAATGTGACAGGCCATTTAGGGATTTCAGTTCTAGTTTTCTTCGTGCGTGATTCAGGTCCTAAATTGGGGAGGGTCTCTATTGTATGAGGGGTTCTGGGCTTTCTACGGGGGGAAGGGGGGGTGTAGTATTGTGTTTTATTGTGAAGTGCGGTGTAGTGACGGCCACTTCCTCTTCCGCCACTTCACCGCCCTATAAATCCCAGCGGGCATCTCCATGCGGCCTCTTTGCCGATGCCTGGTGGCTGTACTGCGTTGCCAACCCCTAAATAAAGCTGAGTTCAGCCGTGCACCTGACCTCGTCATTATGGAGGGAATTCCAAACATAACAAATACCATTCCTGTTTGCTCAAATTGTTATGCATCACTTTGTTCTTGATTCCTTCAGCTAGAAATTCTTTATCATTAAGGCAGAGAGGCGGAGGTTCTACTTTATATAACCGTGTGTCTGTGTTTAGAGCCAGCAGTCTAACTGTGGCAGTGCTTTGACCACTTTATTGAACTGAGCACGTGTACAGACCAGGCCATATTTTGTGCAGAAGTTCTCATAGGATAACCAATGACCCGGTCAGTTAGATGGGCTACAGACCAGATATTTTTATCCATCCACTGTTGTAAGAAGAGAGATCTGCCACCCAACAGCACATTTCTGTTATTCCAGATTGGAGTATAACATGAGGTGAAGTTGTGTGTGAACATGAGTTTCCAACTTAATAAAACTTTTTTATGGAATGAGGACAGTTTGACTGGCAGTTTTTCAACCTGAAAATCACATTTAAGGAAAAAACTAGCCCCCCTAACGTTAGGTTTGAGAGGGTTGGGCATTTGAATATACAGTAAGTCAGGGAGAGCTTTACACAAGTTAGGTTTAGGTTCAGTAACATTAAATGAAAACACACTACATTTACTAAATATTACACAGAGATACATGCAAACACGCTCATTCACATAAGCACTAGAAGATGATTTTGGAGCAGGACATTCAGTTAGGAGGACGAGGAGACAAGGTGGATGCGGAAGAGGACAGCTGTTGAAAATCTAGAAGAAGTGGATATAATTCAGCTAGGAGGAATGGAGGTGGGAAGTGGGGACGAGGAAGTCTGGAGCTTGGTGGAGTCTAAAACAAGCAAATGTAGATGTAAAGAAGCTCAATCAAGACCGTTATCAAGTGCTGAGGAAGCAGAGGATGAACGATCCTGGAGTGAACAGAAGGAGTGGAAAGTAATCGTTAAACTTACTCAGGAAGGGGCATCGTTTCGTGAGTGGAACCCAATTAAGCCCACAAATGCAATTAATGGGTTACATGGAGAAGTTTTAAATGCAAGAGTTCTTCGTAGTGGTTTGTTGCATATTGCTTATTGTCTTATTTGTGGTAGATGTGATAAACTGCACTGCGTAGACTTCCAAGAAAGCAGAAAAAATCAAAATCACTGTGAAAGTAGCACAAAAATATCTTGGCATTAAGAGGCTACATTGGGAAGCAGTTGAGGACTTGTTAAGTGGTGGATCTTTAAGTTCAAAGATGTCCTGGGCTGGTGGATCAACTGCCAATCAAGTTTAAAAGAAGAAGAAGAAGAATGAGATGCGACGCAGATATGGAGTTTTAGAGCAGCTGGTGGCAGTAGGACACTTTAAAGAGAGAAGATATAACGCCAGATAGAGTGATGATATAGAGTGAAGTACGTGGTGGTAATGCACCTGTAAGCTGGTTGCCAACCGCCAATCAAATCTAAAAGAAAAAGAAGAAGATAAGAGAGTTGTTGTGTGGTTGAGTGTCATTTTTTGAGAGTGTAAGGTGTGTTTTTATGAGTGAGTGAGTGAGTGAGTGAGTGAGGGAGGGAGGGAGGGACATGGAGGAACAACCTCATTTTTGGAGCCACAATTTAAAACATTAGGTTTTTGGCCATGTCAAAACTGACTGCTGAATGCGCTGCAACCATGAGGACTGAGAGGACAGTGCCATCAACATAACAGGGAACCATTTATTATTCCATATCATGACTGTGTTTTCCAAACCTCTCCTGCCACATGTATTAAAATGTTCTCAACTCCATCAGTCAGCAGCAGAGGAAGAACCTGGGCCTTCAGCAGAAGACAACCTGTGGGACCTTCTGGATAGCAGAGTTGGTTTGTATTGTGTCATTACTTTAAGCATCATTTTATTATTATGTGTTATTGTTTGTTTAGGTGAAACACAGCGCTCTCAAAGTGCAACAGCAGATGCCACAGTGGAAGTTCAACCTTATTTGTCTGAGCCCTGCCTCTCCAGAGGAGAAGACCCACTCTGTTACTGTGAAACACACAAAACCATAAACCCAAACCTTTACAACATGACAAACAAGTATCTCCACATGCCAGCAGCATCAGTGCCATGTGAGGGGGTGTTCTCCACAGCTGGAGCAGACTGAAACCACACACTGTTGAAATGCTTCAATAAAAATCTTTAAACACTCCCCAGTTGCAGAAGCACCAGCAAGTTCCCTTATGTTCCACAACATAGATTTTCCCATCTTCCTCTACATACTATATATCAGAGGTTTCGTTCACTGAAAATTGCCCATTGACAGAATTTATCCAGCAATGACTAAAAATTCTGAAAGCTGTCTATCATTTGACAGATTACACGGAGGGTGATCTAATTAAAGTCAATTAAAATGACTGATAACAGACTGACAGAATTTTTACAAGCCTGTCTGAGAAAATGACAGATAAAAAAGTGTAGTGCAACCTGTGATATATAGTATTGAGACTTTTTCAGGTCTTCCACTCAGATGCAGTTCTGACATTCAGTCAGCAGATGGCACCCTTCATTAAATGCTTCATAACACAGTGTAAATCATGGAGCAATTGTCTCAAAGTTGTTCATTGTTTGATGAGGCCTCAGTTCCGCCATCACTACTAAATCCCACAAATACCCAGAGATGCTGCCTGACTGGGGGCAAGATGGTAAATACTAGCCAGAGCAGTTTTTTCCCCTCAGCTTCTACGCTCTTGCTGCCAATTGTTGAGTGAAGCCAGGCGTGGCCTCATTCACCTGAGCAATCAGCAGCAGAGGGGGGGTCAGCTGAGGAGCTCTGAGTGAGCATGCAGGGCCAAACAACAAATGAATAAAGGGAAGACCTGCTGGGGCGCCGCAACAGAAAACAGGTGCAAATCTGCAAAAACAGTCACAAATTTATAGGGGAAAAAGTTGCACATTTATGAGAAAAAAATGCAATTTGAAAAAAAAAAATCAGAAATTTTTTGAAAAAAGTTACAGATTTATGAGAAAATAAAAGTCATGCCTCATCACAGGTAGATGATATGACGTGCATGGATTGTTTCTCGGACTACTCTAGAGGCAGGTTAAAAATAGCCACCAGCCTGTTATGGTTCACACACTTCATCTCCCCCAATGAGTTATCAAGTGAACAGGATGTGTCTGAGTGGTTACAAAGGTGAGACTTACACTGCTATTTTTGGAAAAGTTAGTCAATGACCACTGAGATTTTAAATGAGTAAACCATGGGTTGCATGACGGCAAAGAAGCAAGTTAAAGTGACACTCCGCCAAAAATCAAGTTTTTTCTGTTGTTAACATGTCTGTAACTTGTTTATGTGACTTCTTCTTCTTCTTTTAGATTTGATTGGCGGTTGGCAACCAGCTTACAGGTGTATTACCACCACTGACTTAACTATCATCACTCTATACCTTTGTATAAGGAGTTCTGAACAACTCCTTATGTGTGAAAAAATTATTCATCCTCGGATTGCGTCCGAGGTGCAGCTACTGCCACCAATCCGCAATACTTACAAGACATATCAAGAGCAAAATCAGTCCCAGATTCCAAGTCTGTGTTTTTCTGCTGTGAATGTCCAGTTAAGCTCCGCCCCCCACAAAAATGTGACTTTGGACAGAACGTTTCTATCTACATAAGCAGGGCTTGACATCAACACCCGGATTTCACCGGTGGTGGGTAAGGCAGCCACTCTCACTAGCCACTTTGGCAGGTTGAGGTTTTCTCAAGCAACATAGGAGTAACTTCACAGTGTGAGACTATAAAACTACAACTCCCAAGAACACTATCTGCACACACACAGTGCATTCTCATTGGTCCAACTATCACCATGGGAGTGGTCTGGCTCCACTTTTGGCGCAGTACACAGGACTGCTCCAGGACAGGTTGGAGTACAGGAGAAACCACGGATGTTGTGCTCTGCAGGTTGGTTCATTTTGTGGCCAGAAACGGCGACAACTGACAGCAGGCCAGCTGGTGTTGGTCCATGTGTTTTATCAAGTCCAATGTCAGTGCAGCCATCAACCAGGAAATTTTAGAGCACTTCATGCTTCCCTCTGCTGAAAAGTTTTATGGAGATGCTGTTTTAATTTTCCAGCAAGACTTGGCACCCCCCCCCCCCCCCCACACACACACACACACTACCAAAATTACTAAAACCTGGTTTAATGGCCATGGTGTCACTGTGCTTGATAGGCCAGCAAACTCTCCTGACCTAAACCCCATAGAGAATCTATGGAAGATTGTCAAGAGGAAGATAAGAGACACCAGACCCAACAATGCAGACGAGCTGAAGGTCACTATCAAAGCAACCTGGACTCTCATAACACCTCAGCAGTGCCACGCTGCACTGATGCAGTAAATCATGCTAAAGAAGCCCTGACCAAGTATTGAGTGCATACATGGACATGCTTTCCAGTTGTCCAACATTTCTATCAAAAATCAATTTTTAAAAATTGATGTTATGTAATATTCAATTTTTTTGAGAAACTGAATTTTTGTTTTTCATGAGCTGTAAGCAATAATCATCAAAATTAAAAGAAATGAACACTTGAAATATATCACTCTATGTGTAATGAATCTATACAGTATAAGTGTTTCACATTTTGACTTGAATCCAGCCATCCATCTTCTAACAATTAACCCCTTTTTTGAGTCACGGGCGGGGGGGTGGGGGTACACCCTGTCTTGAATCGAATTACTGAAAGAAATAAAAGCGGAAGAAGATGGATGGATGGATGGATTCTAATTTATTGAGATGCAGCAGTATACTTTATTTATATCTTCATATTGGATTACTGTAACCCTACCCACATTGCATATCAGCCCCATTTAGGAGTTGAAGATGCTGTCATCTACCTGCTGCAACGAGCCCATCCGCACCTGGATGGTGGAGGAGATACTGTGAGAATCACTTTTTTTGATTTCTCCAGTGCCTTTAACACCATCCAGCCACTGCTGCTGGGTGAGAAGCTGTGGGTGATGGGGGTTGACAGCTCTGTGATCTCCTGGATTACTGACTACCTGACAGGCAGACCACAGTTTGTCCGGCTGGGCAGTGTCTTGTCTGGAGTGGTGTCTAGTGATACGGGAGCTCCACAGGGGACTGTGCTCTCTCCTTTTCTCTTTACCTTATACACCACTGACTTTCAGTACAACACAGAGTCATGCCACCTGCAGAAATTCTCGTGATGACTCAGCTGTTGTGGGGTGTATAAGAGGAGGGGGGGGGGAGTACAGGGCACTGGTAGACAGATTTGTGGAGTGGACAGAGCAGAATCACCTGAGGTTGAATGTCAGCAAGACCAGAGAGATGGTGATTGACTTCAGGAAGAGGAAGATGCCTTCTCAGCCACTGCAGATTAGGGGGGAGGATGTTACGGACTACAAATAGCTTGGTGTCAGGATCAGCAGTGGGTTGGACTGGAGATCCAACACCGATGCTGCGCACAAGAAGGGGATGAGCAGACTCTACTTCCTGAGAAAGCTGAGATCCTTCAACGTGTGCAGCAGGATGCTGGAGCTTTTCTACCAGACCGTTGTCGCCAGCACCATCTTCTTTGCTGCTGTCTGTTGGAGTAGCAGTATCAGGGCCAGAGATGCCAACAGACTTGACAAGATTATCAAGAGGGCTGGCTCTGTAACTGGTCTCAGACCGGAGACCTTTGAGACTGTGGTGGAGAGGAGAACACTAAATAAACTGTGATCCATCGTGAACAATCCTGATCACCCCCTCCACCACACTCTAGACAGACAGCGAAGCACTTTCTCCAGCAAACTGCTACAGCTCCGCTACTGAACAGCCAGGTACAGGAAATCTTTCCTGCCACATGCAATTTCACTGTACAATAACTCATTATGATGTTGTATTCTGGTCATAGCTATGCTGCCACACTGCACCTTACAGTCTAACTGGTACCTCACATTTTCACTCTGCTCCTGATAGTCCTTCTTTGTGCAACGGGATGAATGGGTCATCATATATTAAGCTGTGATGTATATAGGTTTTATAGTCGTGTTAGTTTTACTTTCCATGGGTAATCCCTTTGTCTGTCATGTGTGTTTCTGTTGTTTGGTTGTCTACTGTCATGCTGCTGTTACACTGTAATTTCCCAGTTTGGGATCAATAAAGCACATCTATCTATCTATCTATCTATCTATCTATCTATCTATCTATCTATCTATTACAAGACCACGGAGTCTTACATCAGACTAGTTCACAATTCTGATTATGTAAAAAATGCAACATGGAATCTAGCATCATCATATTACAGTATATCCGCAAAGTGAAAACTAGTATGTATGTCTATTGTGTGTGTGTGTGTGTGTGCGTGTGTGTGTGTGTGTGTGTGTGTGTGTGTGTGTGTGTGTGCCCGTACACTTCAAGCTTCCAATTTCCAACTTTATTTACTGTATACAGCACCTTCATGCAACAAATTGTAACTCAAAGTGCTTTACAGCTAAAAACAGACAATTCCAGCTAAAACAAAAACAAAACAAAACGACAAAGAGAGCCCTCCCACCCTGCCCCTACTCTCGTCCATCCACCCAACCCCTCACCACACCCCAGACCCCACCCTGACCCACCCCGACCCACCCCACTCACAAGTAATAATAGGCATAGCTAAAACATGGCTGAGCACTGAGGACCAGAGTGAAGAAATGCCATCATAGGGGGACCGTCAGCACCAGGAGCCGGTCTCAGCCCACAGCTGCAGAGACACTGCCACAAGGGCCACCCCGGCCCAGGCGGACAGAGGAGTCCACACCACAACCAAGAGGCTGTGACTCAACTCCCCCTTCCCACCGAGCCAGGGCCACCACTGTAGCAGCATCCCCACCGCCAGAGCCAACACGTCACACACACGTCACATGCACCTGAGGGTCAACCTTGAGCTGTCGTAAAACTCTCCATAATAATAACTTTCTGTTGGCCTTGTCCCCAAAAATGTCTATGACAACACCTAAATGTTGGTTGTTATGCATCTTCTGTCTTAGAAAATGAATTCTAACAGGCCCAAAGATATTCAACATGTTGCACAGTAATCATAAGAGCCAAGGCTGGCATCATAACTCTGAACATGGATCACCTGGCTGCAGCAGGCGGAGTGACTGGCCCCTGCTCAGTGCCTGCTGTGGCAGAAGGGAGCAGTCACCACTAGTTGTGGGCGGATTGATCCAAATATGGATAATATCAATACCAATGTTGGTACTGATATTGATCAATACCATTGTGATGAGATCAGTACTCAGTGACTGTGTGTGCCGCTCCCGTCACAGCACGGAGCAGGCGCGCTTTGCTCCTCTTCTTCGTGGTTTTATGGTGGTTGGCAAACAGCGTTTAGGTGCTACTCCTTACTACCACCACGTGACTCAGCAGTGCCAGGTAAACAAGCTAGCAAGCAGCAGCCACTGGCTGCCAGCGCGCACACATGAGCCGCACAGAGACGGAGCAGAAGAATGGTAGAGAGGAAGAGGAGCGCCCGGTGCCTACATTTTCAAATGAAGCGAGACATTTTATTTAATTTTTGAATTGTAGGTTCTGAACACTGTATCTCAAAAAAGAATTTGTTTTAATTTGTTCTTGGTTGATAATTTTGTGCAGTTTGTTTATTTAAGCAAAAAATCCAGACATGACAATGCATGGGGAAAACCGTTTTGTAACTGTTCTATTGTTTCTGAACAAAAAGTTTTATGATGATAAAATATTTTCTATTTACCTCTAAACTTGGCCCAAATTCTGTCCTGGGTTTTGACTAATTAAAAATCCAAAGGAAAAATCACGTAACACTTACAGGTCATGGAAATTCATTCAGATTTAGTCATCTGATGATGCAGCCACCTTAATTATTAAACAGTACCAGTATCGGCGATACTGGCCTGTATTTACTTGGTATCGGATTGATACCAAATCTTGCAGCATCCACGCCACTAGTTGGCGCCTGCGCTGCGATGTTGCTTTCAGGTACACTCAGAAATCTGAAGTTTCATAACCATACATTATTAAGCAATAAAACAAAGTTTCTTGCCAAAAGCTGAATCTGGGGCTTTTTGGGGTGGGCAGGTGGGGCTGAGGGTACTGAATTCAGGATAACTGGATCTCTGCAGCTCAGAATACTGACTGCTGAAAATTTAACTCTTGCACTTTAGCATCTCCACTTTGTACAGTTTCATTGCAGTTGATCCTCCTGTGTATGACTGTGGGTTTTTATGACCTGCAGGGGGACTACAGGTGGAACTGGCAGTATTGCTGAATCTGACATACTTACTGATGTGTAGTGTGTGTGTCTTACCATACCTGCCCTGGGTGTGACGTCAGGCGGGCTGTGGCACCACTACAAATAGTTCTGTGTGTCCAATAAAGGGAGTTTGCTGCATGGCAAAAGTCTGACTCCGACCATTATTACGTACATAACACTTACATTGGTATTAATGTTCATTAGTATGTAATGTCCCTTTCGAATAAACATTAATATTCAACTTAAATGGCCGGTCAAAAGCCCCCCCCCCCACACACACACACGTGTATGTTCTTAGGGGTCATTTTCATCCTCTATCAAGGGCCAAGGGGTAGGAGTAGGAAAAGGGAAGGGTGGGGATACAAGTGAGAACTGGGACGGACCCCAAATTAACCTGTACTTCACCCTCATAATGCAAATATTTTTCTGGACTGTTTTACAGTATGTACTGCTGTTAACAAGTAATTCAACAGTTTTTCTCTTGCTATTTTTATGTGTGTATGAAGGTCATTTACATTTAAAATGGTTGTAAATTTAGTTCAAGTAAATTTTAGCATGCGAGGAAGGTTAAACATAATTTTCCAACCACAAAATTGTGACTAGTGAAAAGGCTGAGTGGCTAGTAAGTTTGGAAAATCACTAGCCACAGTGACTGGTGAGCAAAAGAGTTGATGTCAAGCCCTGTACGTAAGCATTCCTGCTTCACCTGATTGGTTCTGCAAGAAGAGTTGCAAATTTACAGGAAAAACTTGGCAAATTGACAAGAACCAAATATGCAAATTTATGAGGAAAATGCAAATTTTCTTGACAAAAAAAGTTGCAAATTTAATTTTTTTTTTCCATTTCTGCTTGGAACTGGCGGTTCAGAGTCATTCAATTGTGTAACATAGTACAGAACAGTTCGTGATGATATTGGAGGAACAGTTCTCTTTTTAGATTTGAGTACCCTAACTATGACAGGAGCAACATTCTCGGGGACAACTTTCTCCTGTCAGGGTCCATAAAGACAAACTGGTCCTGGATCTCGGGGCCAAACGAAGAGCAGTCCAGGAGGGGTGGGTTGGTTAACAGGTGTAGGCTGCTGGAGGAGACAGTCTTGAGGTGAAAGACCTGAAATGTTCTGGGCTGCTCATCAGTATTAAAGTGCAGCGGAGAGAAGACAAAGTTTACAGTGAAATGGTAAATCCATCCGTCTTCTATCGCTTTTATGGAGGTCCGGGTCTCGGAGGCAGCAGTTCAAGCAGAGAAGCCCAGACTTCCCTCTCCCCAGCCACCTGCTCCAGCTCTTCAGAGAGGATATCAAGGTGTTCCCAGACCAGCTGGGAGACATAGTCTCTCCAGTGAGTCCTAGGTCTGCCCTGGGGTCTCCTCCCAGTGGGATGTGCCCGAAACACCTCAAGTGGGAGGCGTCCAGGAGGCATCCTGATCAGATGCCCATACCACCTCAACTGACTCCTTTCAATGTGGAGGAGCAGCGGTTCTACTCTGAGCCTCTCCCGGATGACTGAGCTCCTCACCCTATCTCTGAGGGTGAGTCCAGCAATCCTACAGAGAAAGCTCATTTCAGCCGCTTGTATCCGCGATCTCGTTCTTTCGGTCATTACAGAAAGCTCATGACCATAGGTGAGGGGAGGAACGTAGACTGACTGGTAACTCGACAGCTTTGCCTTAGAACTAAGCTCCCTCTTCACCACAACAGACCGCTACAATGTCTGCATCACTGCAGATGCTGCTCCAATCCATCTGTCAATCTTTCGCTCCATTCTCCCCTCACTCGTGAATAAGACCCCAAGATACTTAAACTCCTCCACTTGGGGCGGGAGCCTGTCCCCAACCTGGAGAGGATAATCCAACTTTTTCCGGCTGAGGACCATGGACTAGGACTTGGAGGTGCTGATTCTCATCCCAGCTGCTTCACACTCAGCGGAAAACCGTCCCAGCAAGAACTGTAGGTCATTGCTGGATGAAGCCAACAGGACAACATCATCTGCAAACAACAGAGATGAGATCCTGTGGTCACCAAGCATGACACCCTCTATTCCCTGGCTGTGTCTAGAAATCCTGTCCATAAAAATTATGAACAGGATCGGTGACAAAGAGCAGCCCTGGCAGAGTCCAACTCTCACTGGGAATGAGTCCGATCGAGTGTCGGCAATACGAACCAAACTGTCACAACGGTCGTACAGAGACCAAATAGCTCGTAACAACAAGCCCGATACCCCAAACTCTCGAAGCACCCGCCACAAAAAACCACGAGGGACGTGATTGAATGCCTTCTCCAAGTCCACAAAACACATGTAAACTGGTTGGGCAAACTCCCACAAACCTTCAAGAATTCTCAAGAGGGTAAAGAGCTGGTCTGATATGCCACGGCCAGGACGAAAACCACATTGCTCCTCCTGAATCCGAGGTTCGACCAACGGCCGGACTCTCCTCTCCAGTACCTTGGCATAGACCTTCCCAGGGAGGCTGAGGAGTGTGATCCCTCTAAAGTTGGAGCACACCCTCCGGTCCTCTTTTTTGAAGAGAGGAACCACCACCCCGGTTTGCCATGCCAAAGGCACTGCCCCCGACCTCCACGCAATGTTGCAGAAGCGTGTCAACCATGGCAGCTCTACAACATCCAGGGCCTTGAGGTACTCAGGGTGAATCTCATCCACACCCGAGGCCCGGCCACCAAGGAGGTCTTTAACCACCTTGGCGACCTCAGCCCCTGTGATAGGCGAGATGTCCCCCCCCACCCACCGCCATCCACAAGCCCTGCTTCCTTTGTGGAAGGCGTGTTAGTGGGATTGAGGAGATCCTCAAAGTATTCCTTTCACCACCCGACAATATCCCCAGTCGAACTCAGCAGCGCCCCATCCGCACCATACAGAGTGTGGACAGGGAGGTGCTTTCCCCTCCTGAGCCGCCAGACAGTTTGCCAGAATCTCTTCGAGGCCGACCGAAAGTCTTGTTCCATGGCCTCACCAAACTCCTCCCATACCCCAGTTTTTGCTTCAGCAACCACCCGAGCTGCACTCCGCTTGGCCTGTTGGTACACCTCAGCTTCTTTGGGAGTCCAACAAGCCGACCAACCTTGATAGGGCTCCTTCTTCAGCTTAATGGCCCCCCTCACCACTGGTGTCCACCACTTGGTTTGGGGGTTGCCACCACAAGATGCCCCGACGACCTTGCGGCCGCAGCTCTGGGCTGCCGCTTCAACAATGGAGGTGGAGAACATTGCCCATTCAGACTTCATGTCTCCAGACTCCCTCAGAATGTGGTTGAATTTCTTCCGGAGGTGGGAGTTAAAGACCACCTGGACAGGGGCCTCAGCCAGACATTCCCAGCACACCGTCACTATACGTTTGGGTCTACCAGGTCTGAATGGCTTCCTCCCCTGCCATCGGATACAACTCACCACCAGGTGGTGATCAGTTGACAGCTCTGCACCTCTCTTTACCCAAGTGTCCAAGACATACAGTCACAGGTCTGATGACATGATAACAAAATCGATCATCGACCTGCGACCTAGGGTGTCCTGGTGCCAGTTGCACATATGGGGACCCTTATGGTTGAACATGGTTTTCGTTATGGACACACTGTGGTTAGCACAGAAGCCCAATAACTGAACACCACTCGGTTTCAGATCGGGCAGGCCTTTCCTCCCAATCACCCCCTTCCAGGTTTCACTGTCACTGCCCACATGCGCGTTGAAGTCCCCCAGTAGGACAATGGAGTCTTTAAGAGGAGCACTCTCCAGCATCCCAGTCAGAGACTCCAAAAAGGGTGGGTACTCTGAAACATCATTTGGTGCATAGGCACAAATGATGTTTAGGACCCGTTTCCCAACCCGAAGGTTCAGGGAAGCAACCCTTTCTTCCACTGGGGAAAACTCCAATAAAGAGGCAGAAAGGTGGGGGGATACAAGAATACCCACCCCTGCTCATCGCCTCTCGCCCAGGGCAACTCCAGAGTAGGCCAAGGTCCAGCCCCTCTCCAGGAGACTGGTTCTGGAAATGGAGCTGTGTGTTGAGGTGAGGCCAACTACATCTAGCCGGTATCTCTCAACCTCATGCACCAGCTCAGGCTCCTTCCCCATCAGAGAGGTGACATTCCACGTCCCAAAAGCCAGTTTAGGAAGCCTGGGACCAGACCACCAAGGTCTCCGCCTTTGACCGCCACCTAATCCACATAGTACCGGACCCCCATGATCCCTCCTGCAGCTGGTGAGCCCACTGGAGGGCGTACCCATGTAACTCCTTCGGGCTGAGCCCAGCTGGGTCCCATGGGAGGAAAACCAGACGTTATCATGAGAGTCTGTTGGATCGTTCTTAGTCTGGCCCTTCACCCAGGACCAGTTTGTCTTTGGTGATCCTACCAGAGGCAAATTGCCCCGGATAACATAGCTCCTGGGATCACTAGGGCACGCAAACCCCCCACTATGATAAGGTGACGATCCATGAGGGGGAAGTGAGACGGTGATTTACAGAAACATCTCCTGTTCTAGCAGCTGAGGATTCCTTCCGATGGGTTGGAGATAAACATGGGTGTGGATGAAGTGGTGGGACACTGATGATGGGATGAGCATGCATCACTGACTGACTGTCCCTTTTATCAGGTGTCACATTCTCTGTTTACAATTGGTCTCAGGACTGAGACATTATCAGTAAATGTGTCCAACAGCAGGGACCGTCCTCGGTGTCATAGTGTGTCTGTCTCAGGTTGTCTTAAGTTATTTCTTATACGAATCCAAAAAGCCGGTATAGTTCTCAGTGTAGAGCAATACTGATGTCACAGACTGCAACCACATGCAGGTCAAGATCAGTAACTAATCAGGAGAGTCAATGCCAAAAAACTAATTTGTTCAATCAGTTTATTAAATCACAAGTGGCAATTTAATCATGGTTAATCTCGATTAAAACTTTTGCCACAGCACCACTTGAATCACGATTAATCATGGTAGAGCTCTGTTTTATCACATCAAGGTGCTTTAATCATATTAAAGGCATGAAGTGAGATCGGTGTCATGTGATTAACTGAGATTAATAGAGGTTAAAGTGACACCACTTCGTCAGATATGCCTGTATCAGTCATAAGTATTGCAGTAAATGTAGAAAGCAGACTGAAAGTTATTAAAGAAACTGACATGACGCCCGTTCTTCAGGTTGCTGACCATTTGGGTCTTTTAAGACCTTCTTATAGACTTGTGCTGCAACACGGTTGGCCTGTCCTCTTAGGAGAAGAAATCTACACAGAAGTGCATTTTTCTATTCCAAGGCTGTACACTTGAGTTAATTATGTATAAACTTAGGACAGCAGTTTGCTTTTCTGTCTTTTTCAATGACATTGTGAAGGTAACAAGTGAAAAACCTTTGCACTGATAGCTCTGACATACCCCCCCCCATCCCCCGTAGAAGGTAATGGTTACTTCATCTGCTTACATCATGCTGACTTCATTTCACTTCAATCATAAATGGATGACTGTTGTGTTATTTAAAGAAAGGATAACAAAACACTCCCCCAGGCTGGTTTGTCCTGAGAGTATAGGTGTAAATTGAAGGGGGGGTCGCCAAAATTCTCACAAATTTAGAGCTATTTTATCATAAATTTTCTATTTTTTTTCTCATAAATTTACAACTTTTCACTTGTAAATCTGCAGCTTTTGTAAAAATACAACTTTTTTCTCATGCATTTAAAACTTTTTCACAGATTTGCACATTCATTTTTTTACACTGTCCAAACTCAAAAAATTGAATTTTGATTTGAATTTGATTTATTGCCCAGCCCTAGATTAAAGGCTGCCATCGTGGCATGAACTGGGAATAATGAGTTTTTAGAGGAAATCAACAAAAGCAGCCCATTGTGAGGAGGGGCCATTTAACAGGGTGTAAAATGGTACTGAACTAATGAAATCCTGATGCATTTTGACCAAAGCATCCATCCATCCATCCATTTTCTACCGCTTTTCCGGAGGTCCGGGTCACAGAGGCAGCAGTTCAAGCAGAGAAGCCCAGACTTCCCTCTCCCCAGCCACCTGCTCCAGCTCTTCAGAGAGGATACCAAGGCGTTCCCAGACCAGCTGGGAGACATAGTCTCTCCAGCGAGTCCTGGGTCTGCCCTTGGGTCTCCTCCCAGTGAGATGTGCCCGAAACACCTCAAGTGGGAGGCGTCCAGGAGGCATCCTGATCAGATGCCCATACCACCTCAACTGACTCCTTTCAATGTGGAGGAGCAGCGGTTCTACTCTGAGCCTCTCCCGGATGACTGAGCTCCTCACCCTATCTCTGAGGGTGAGTCCAGCAATCCTATGGAGAAAGCTCATTTCAGCCACTTGTATCCGCGATGTCGTTCTTTTGGTCATTACCCAAAGCTCATGACCATAGGTGAGAGTAGGAACATAGATTGACTGGTAAATCGACAGCTTTGCCTTAGAACTCAGCTCCCTCTTCACCACAACAGACCGGTACAATGTCTGCATCACTGCAGATGCTGCTCCGATCCGTCTGTCAATCTCTTGCTCCATTTTCCCCTCACTCATGAATAAGACCCCAAGATACTTAAACTCCTCCACTTGGGGCGGGAGCCTGTCCCCAACCTGGAGAGGATAATCCACCTTTTTCCGGCTGAGGACCATGGACTAGGACTTGGAGGTGCTGATTCTCATCCCAGCCGCTTCACACTCAGTGGAAAACCATCCTAGCAAGGGCTGTAGATCATTGCTGGATGAAGCCAACAGGACAACATCATATGCAAACAACAAAGATGAGATCCTGTGGTCACCAAGCATGACACCCTCCATTCCCTGGCTGCGCCTGGAAATCCTGCCCATAAAAATTATGAACAGGATTGGTGACAAAGGGCAGCCCTGGTGGAGTCCAACTCTCACTGGGAATGAGTCCGACCGAGTGTCGGCAATACGAACCAAACTCTCACAACAGTCGTACAGAGACTGAATAGCTTGTAACAACAAGCCCGATACCCCAAACTCCCGAAGCACCCACCACAAAAAACCACGAGGGACGCGATCAAATGCCTTCTCCAAGTCCACAAAACACATGTAAACTGGTTGGGCAAACTCCCACGAACCTTCGAGGATTCTCGAGAGGGTAAAGAGCTGGTCTGATGTGCCACGGCCAGGACGAAAACCACATTGCTCCTCCTGAATCCGAGGTTCAACCAACGGCCAGACTCTCCCCTCCAGTTCCTTGGCATAGACCTTCCCAGGGAGGCTGAGGAGTGTGATCCCTCTAAAGTTGGAGCACACCCTCCGATCCCCTTTTTTGAAGAGAGGAACCACCACCCCGGTTTGCCATGCCAAAGGCAATGTCCCAGACCTCCACGCAATGTTGCAGAAGCGTGTCAACCATGGCAGCTCTACAACATCCAGGGCCTTGAGGTACTCAGGGCAAATCTCATCCACCCCCGAGGCCCGGCCACCAAGGAGATTTTTAACCACCTTGGCGACCTCAGCCCCTGTGATAGGTGAGTCATCCCCCTCGTCCACAAACCCTGCTTGCTCTGTGGAAAGCGTAACAGTGGGATTGAGGAGATCCTCGAAGTATTCCTTTCACCACCAAACGATATACCCAGTCGAAGTCAACAGCGCCCCATCCGCACATTACACAGTGTGGACAGGGAGCTGCTTTCCCCTCCTGAGCCACCGGACAGTTTGCCAGAATCTCTTCGAGGCCGACCGAAAGTCTTGTTCCATGGCCTCACCAAACTACTCCCATACCCCACTTTTGCTTCAGCAACCACCCGAGCTGCACTCCGCTTGGCCTGTTGGTACACCTCAGCTTCTTTGGGAGTCCAACAAGCCGACCACGCTTGATAGGACTCCTTCTTCACCTTAATGGCCCCCCTCACCACTGGTGTCCACCACTTGGTTCGGGGGTTGCCACCACGAGATGCCTCGACGACCTTGCGGCCGCAGCTCTGGGCCGCCGCTTCAACAATGGAGGTGGAGAACATGGCCAATTCAGACTCCATGTCTCCAGACTCCCTCGGAGTGTGGTTGAAGTTCTTCCGGAGGTGGGAGTTGAAGACTTCCCAGACAGGGGCCTCAGCCAGACGTTCCCAGCACACCCTCACTATACGTTTGGGTCTACCAGGTCTGGATGGCTTCCTCCCCTGCCATCGGATACAACTCACCACCAGGTGGTGATCATTTGACAGCTCTGCACCTCTCTTTACCCAAGTGTCCAAGACATACAGTCACAGGTCTGATGACACAATAACAAAATCGATCATTGACCTGCGGCCTAGGGTGTCCTGATGCCAGTTGCACATATGGACACCCTTATGGTTGAACATGGTTTTCGTTATGGACACACTGTGGTTAGCACAGAAGCCCAATAACTGAACACCACTCGGTTTCAGATCGGGCAGGCCATTCCTCCCAATCACCCCCTTCCAGGTTTCACTGTCATTGCCCACGTGCACACTGAAGTCCCCCAGTAGGACAATGGAGTCTCCAAGAGGAGCACTCTCCAGCACCCCAGTCACAGACTCCAAAAAGGGTGGGTACTCTGAACCATCATTTTGTCCATAGGCACAAATGATGGTCAGGACCTGTTTCCCAACCCGAAGGTGCAGGAAAACAACCCTTTCATCCACCGGGGAAAACTCCAATATAGAGGCAGCAAGGTGGGGGGATACAAGAAAACCCACCCCTGCTCGTCGTCTCTCGCCCGGGACAACTCCAGAGTAGGCCAAGGTCCAGCCCCTCTCCAGGAGACTGGTTCCGGAAATGGAGCTGTGTGTTGAGGTGAGGCCAACTACATCTAGCCGGTATCTCTCAACCTCATGCACCAGCTCAGGCTCCTTCCCCATCAGAGAGGTGACATTCCACGTCCCAAAAGCCAGTTTAGGAAGCCTGGGACCAGATCACCAAGGTCTCCGCCTTTGACCGCCACCTAATCCACATAGCACCGGACCCCCATGATCCCTCCTGCAGATGGTGAGCCCACTGGAGGGCGGACCCATGTAACTCCTTCGGGCTGAACCCGGCAGGGTCCCATGGGTGGAAAACCGGCCACCAGACGCTAGCCATCGAGCCCCTGCCCCAGTCCTGGCTCCAGGGTGGGGCCCCGGTAACCCCATACCGGGCGGGGTACACTGAATCCTTGTTCTAATATTTATCATGAGAGTCTGTTGGATCGTTCTTAGTCTGGCCCTTCACCCAGGACCAGTTTGTCTTGGGTGACTCTACCAGAGGCAAACTGCCCCTGACAACACAGCTCCTGGGATCACTAGGGCACGCAAACCCCCCCACCATGATAAGGTGACGATCCATGAGGGGGAAGTGAGATGGTGATTTACAGAAACGTCTTCTGTTCTTGCAGCTGAGGATTCCTTCCGATGGGTTGGAGATAAACGTGGGTGTGGATGAAGTGGTGGGACACTGATGATGGGATGAGCATGCATCACTGAATGACTGTCCCTTTTATCAGGTGTCACATTCTCTGTTTACAATTGGTCTCAGGACTGAGACATTATCAGTAAATGTGTCCAACAGCAGGGACCGTCCTCGGTGTCATAGTGTGTCTGTCTCAGGTTGTCTTAAGTTATTTCTTATACGAATCCAAAAAGCCGGTATAGTTCTCAGTGTAGAGCAATACTGATGTCACAGACTGCAACCACATGCAGGTCAAGATCAGTAACTAATCAGGAGAGTCAATGCCAAAAAACTAATTTGTTCAATCAGTTTATTAAATCACAAGTGGCAATTTAATCACGGTTAATCTCGATTAATCGTGATTAAAACTTTTGCCACAGCACCACTTGAATCACGATTAATCATGGTAGAGCTCTGTTTTATCACATCAAGGTGCTTTAATCATATTAAAGGCATGAAGTGAGATCGGTGTCATGTGATTAACTGAGATTAATAGAGATTAAAGTGACACCACTTTGTCAGATATGCCTGTATCAGTCATAAGTATTGCAGTAAATGTAGAAAGCAGACTGAAAGTTATTAAAGAAACTGACATGACACCCGTTCTTCAGGTTGCTGACCATTTGGGTCTTTTAAGACCTTCTTATAGACTTGTGCTGCAACACGGTTGGCCTGTCCTCTTAGGAGAAGAAATCTACACAGAAGTGCATTTTTCTATTCCAAGGCTGTACACTTGAGTTAATTATGTATAAACTTAGGACAGCAGTTTGCTTTTCTGTCTTTTTCAATGACATTGTGAAGGTAACAAGTGAAAAACCTTTGCACTGATAGCTCTGACATACCCCCCCCCATCCCCCGTAGAAGGTAATGGTTACTTCATCTGCTTACATCATGCTGACTTCATTTCACTTCAATCATAAATGGATGACTGTTGTGTTATTTAAAGAAAGGATAACAAAACACTCCCCCAGGCTGGTTTGTCCTGAGAGTATAGGTGTAAATTGAAGGGGGGGTCGCCAAAATTCTCACAAATTTAGAGCTATTTTATCATAAATTTTCTATTTTTTTTCTCATAAATTTATAACTTTTCACTTGTAAATCTGCAGCTTTTGTAAAAATACAACTTTTTTCTCATGCATTTAAAACTTTTTCACAGATTTGCACATTCATTTTTTTACACTGTCCAAACCCAAAAAATTGAATTTTGATTTGAATTTGATTTATTGCCCAGCCCTAGATTAAAGGCTGCCATCGTTGGCATGAACTGGGAATAATGAGTTTTTAGAGGAAATCAACAAAAGCAGCCCATTGTGAGGAGGGGCCATTTAACAGGGTGTAAAATGGTACTGAACTAATGAAATCCTGATGCATTTTGACCAAAGCATCCATCCATCCATCCATTTTCTACCGCTTTTCTGTAGGTCCGGGTCACGGAGGCAGCAGTTCAAGCAGAGAATCCCAGACTTCCCTCTCCCCAGCCACCTGCTCCAGCTCTTCAGAGAGGATACCAAGGCGTTCCCAGACCAGCTGGGAGACATAGTCTCTCCAGCGAGTCCTGGGTCTGCCCTTGGGTCTCCTCCCAGTGAGATGTGCCCGAAACACCTCAAGTGGGAGGCGTCCAGGAGGCATCCTGATCAGATGCCCATACCACCTCAACTGACTCCTTTCAATGTGGAGGAGCAGCGGTTCTACTCTGAGCCTCTCCCGGATGACTGAGCTCCTCACCCTATCTCTGAGGGTGAGTCCAGCAATCCTACGGAGAAAGCTCATTTCAGCCACTTGTATCCGCGATCTCGTTCTTTTGGTCATTACCCAAAGCTCATGACCATAGGTGAGAGTAGGAACGTAGATTGACTGGTAAATCGACAGCTTTGCCTTAGAACTCAGCTCCCTTTTCACCACAATAGACCGGTACAATGTCTGCATCATTGCAGATGCTGCTCCGATCCGTCTGTCAATTTCTTGCTCCATTTTCCCCTCACTCATGAATAAGACCCCAAGATACTTAAACTCCTCCACTTGGGGCGGGAGCCTGTCCCCAACCTGGAGAGGATAATCCACCTTTTTCCGGCTGAGGACCATGGACTAGGACTTGGAGGTGCTGATTCTCATCCCAGCCGCTTCACACTCAGCGGAAAACCATCCCAGCAAGGGCTGTAGGTCATTGCTGGATGAAGCCAACAGGATAACATCATATGCAAACAACAAAGATGAGATCCTGTGGTCACCAAGCATGACACCCTCCATTCCCTGGCTGCACCTGGAAATCCTGCCCATAAAAGTTATGAACAGGATTGGTGACAAAGGGCAGCCCTGGCCGAGTCCAACTCTCACTGGGAATGAGTCTGATCGAGTGTTGACAATACAAACCAGACTCTCACAACGGTCGTACAGAGACCGAATAGCTTGTAACAACAAGCCCGATACCCCATACTCCCGAAGCACCCCCCACAAAAAACCACAAGGGACACGGTCAAATGCCTTCTCCAAGTCCACAAAACACATGTAAACTGGTTGGGCAAACTCCCACAAACCTTCGAGAATTCTCAAGAGGGTAAAGAGCTGGTCCGATGTACCACGGCGAGGACAAAAACCACATTGCTCCTCCTGAATCCGAGGTTCGACCAATGGCCGGACCGTCCTCTCCAGTACCTTTGCATAGACCTTCCCAGGGAGGCTGAGGAGTGTGATCCCTCTAAAGTTGGAGCACACCCTCCGATCCCCTTTTTTGAAGAGAGGAACCACCACCCCGGTTTGCCATGCCAAAGGCACTGTCCCCGACCTCCACACAATGTTGCAGAGGCGTGTCAACCATGACAGCTCTACAACATCCAGGACCTTGAGGTACTCAGGGCAAATCCCGTCCACCCCTGGGGCCCGACCACCAAGGAGATTTTTATCCGCCTTGGCGACCTCGGCCTCTGTGATAGCGAGTCATCCCCCTCGTCCACAAACCCTGCTTGCTCTGTGGAAAGCGTATCAGTGGGATTGAGGAGATCCTCGAAGTATTCCTTCCACCACCCAACGATATCCCCAGTCGAAGTCAACAGCACCCCATCCGCACCATACACAATGTGGACAGGGAGCTGCTTTCCCCTCCTGAGCCGCCGGACAGTTTGCCAGAATCTCTTCGAGGCCGACCGAAAGTCTTGTTCCATGGCCTCACCAAACTCCTCCCATACCCGGGTTTTTGCTTCAGCAACCACCCGAGCTGCACTCATCTCAGCTGCTTCGGGAGTCCCACAAGCCAGCCAAGCCTGATAGGACTCCTTCTTCAGCTTAATGGCCCCCCTTACCATTGGTGTCCACCACTTGGTTCGGGGGTTGCCACCACGAGATGCCCCGACGACCTTGCGGCCGCAGCTCTGGGCCGCCGCTTCAACAATAGAGGTGGAGAACATGGCCCATTCAGACTCCATGTCTACAGACTCCCTCAGAATGTGGTTGAAGTTCTTCTGCAGGTGGGAGCTGAAGACCTCCCGGACAGGGGCCTCATCCAGACGTTCCCAGCACACCCTCACTATACGTTTTTTGGTCTACCAGGTCTGGATGGCTTCCTCCCCTGCCATCGGATACAACTCACCACCAGGTGGTGATCAGTTGACAGCTCTGCACCTCTCTTTACCCGAGTGTCCAAGACATACGGTCGCAGGTCTGATGACACAATAACAAAATCGATCATCAACCTGTGACCTAGGGTGTCCTGGTGCCAGGTGCACATATGGACACCCTTATGCTTGAACATGGTGTTCGTTATGGACAAACTGTGGTTAGCACTGAAGTCCAATAACTTGAACACCACTCGGATTCAGATCGGGCATGCTGTTCCTCCCAATCACCCTCTCCAGGTTTCACTGTCGTTGCCCACGTGCGCATTGGAGTCCCCCAGTCGGACAATGGAGTCTCTAAGAGGAGCACCCTCCAGCATCCCAGTCACAGACTCTAAAAAGGGTGGGTACTCTGAAACATCATTTGGTGCATAGGCACAAATGATGGTCAGGACCCGTTTCCCAACCCGAAGGCGCAGGGAAGCAACCCTTTTGTCCACCGGGGAAAACTCCAATATAGAGACAGCAAGGTGGGGGAATACAAGAATACCCACCCCAGCTCGTCGCCTCTTGCCCGGGGCAACTCCAGAAAAGGCCAAGCTCCAACCCCTCTCCAGGAGACTGGTTCCGGAACCGGAGCTGTGTGTTGAGGTGAGGCTGACTATATCTAGCTGGTATCTCTCAACCTTGTACACCAGCTCAGGCTCCTTCCCCACCAGAGAGGTGACATTCCGTGTACCACATGTACCATTCCACATAAATATTTCAGTAACACCTCTCAGAAGTGTGACAACATGTGGAAAAAGTACTGGCGACTGCACTTTCCTTTCTGAGTTATCATGCTTACAAGGTTTTTTGAAAATCTGACCTCTGACTTTGAATTTGAGCTCACCCAAATTCAAACTTGTCCAAGATTTTTCATAAGATACAACTAATGGTATAGATTTGAAAAGCCAACTTAATTTCTTTCTCTAGTTACTGAGTTTACAAGGTAGGTGTTGACACCGCCGCCACCCATCTTCATGGCGGGGTTACAACAATACCCATCCGTCTGTTATATATTAATTATTATTATTATTATTATTATTATTCTGTGTCATGGGTGACGGCTACGCCTTTCCGGTTCTGCCTCCACCCACAGTATAAAAGGTCTACCTAGAAGAGGCACGGTCTCTTTACAACCAGCACCTCTGCCTGTATGGAAGCGCCTCTGGTTAGTGTGAGTCTGTTTAATAAAGTTCTGTTCAACTGCATCTTCAGCCTCATTATTGGAGTACTTGTTATGGACGTGCCATTTGGTGACGAGGATAAAGTTATGGAGAGAGGAGTTTCTAGTATTTGGCCATTTTTGGAGTTCCCAGGCAAGCTGCCAGTTTCCTGGGCGAGGTGGTTTGCAGCATTCCAAAACCATTTGGTGGCATTGAATCTCTGCGAATTGGAGAAACTACGTGCACGAGCGATACTGGTCCATAATCTCGACATGGATGGGCAACGTATTCTCAGTACATTGGGAACGAGTGATCGTTTTGAGGAAGTGGTTGAGCTAATGGTGCGCTACTTTCGCGCTCTTGAGAATGTCATCGTCCGACGGATCCAGTTCCGACAGCAACGCCAGCGGCCGGGAGAGTCGGTGCAATGGTATGTTGCGGACCTGCGCCAGCTGGCTGGAGAGTGCCAATTTGGGGCTTTGGAGGAAGAAATGGTTCATGAGCAGTTAGCGGAGCACACGCTTTGTTCTGCGGCACGGTCCAGGCTCCTCACGCACTCTGGTGAACTGACGTTGAATGCAGCTATGGAGAAAGCTCAACAGTATGAAGCAGCAGATAAACTATCAAAAGACCTTGGTGAGAGAACAACGTTGAGGCAGTCTGACTCACAATCAGCAGTGCAGGCTGTGGACCCGGGTAGTGATGATAGCGCAGAAGATAAAGAAGACTGCGCTACTGCTATTAAAACTAGGTCCACCCCGCGGTTGCCCAGATGTTTGGGCTACGGATCCGCAAGGTGAGAGAGTGTCTAACGAGGGGCAAACGCTGTGGCAAGTGTGGACTCCTCCTCCTACATCATTTCACCAGGGCCTGCAAAAATTTTGAGCAAAGAGAACGGCAACACAAGACGGATTCCCCCACCACAACTCCTACAGTTATTCACACCGTCTCCCTGAGCACAGACAGGCAGATTTATTGTGATGTGATGCTGGACGGCGTGGAAGTGCCATTGTTGGTGGATACGGGCACAGCAGTGTTCGCATTGAACTGGTCTACTGTGAGGAGTTTGTTCCCGTATTACTGTGTAAGAGGACTGTCGATGCCGTATTGTAGCTATGGAGGTAATAGTCTAGCCATCATGGGTTCGCTGGAGCTGACGGCGAGGTACAAGTCGGCTGTGGTCTCAAACATCCAGTTTGTGGTGGCTATGAGGGGGTCAAACGTGATGGGCTGTGATCTGTTCTACGGACTGGGCTTTACAATCACCAGCGGTACAAGAAAGGAGTGGTCGGACCGTGGTTTGTGGGACCAACCGGTTTTGTGCGTAGTGATGCAGTATGGGACGAAAATTTGCCTAGCATTCTGGGAGATGAACAGGACCAAAACCACCCAAGGCTATCACGGGGTGGTTCCGGTGCCAGGGTCCAAGTTTCCCTGGATGTGGGAACTGGGCGGCATGGTGGGATGCTCGCGACGGTGGGTGGAGCTGTGAGGACGGCTCCCTCTGCTTTCGGAGTTTGGCCTGCAGATACTGAGAAGCAAGGGGCTGCAAAGGCTTTGCCGGCATTTAAAATGAAAGAGAGCGGGGCAGGACCAGTAGGCACGGTGGACAGACGTGCCACACAGCAACACTGGAAGCCGAGTTGGGCTTCACATGGGGTCGGTGGAGTGGTTCGATCCAGAGAAGAAGCCCGGTCTAGATGTCGTGGACCTTTGAAGCCGAGTCAAGCTCCCCTGGGGGTCACGGACAGGGTTTGACCCAGGGCGGAGGCTCAGCTAACAGGAGTTCATGGGAAGAGGAAATGGCATGAGGACCAGGGATGGCTGCAGGTGGTGGCCGTCCGGGGCGACGGTTATTTTCAGATGTCTGATGGGTCGTGGAGACACCCCAATGAACTGAGACGTGCTAGTGAGGAGAAGGAGGTGTCGGGGTGCCGACGTGGTGTTATGACTGCCCTTTTGGAGCAGGAATGAGGCAACAATTGCATGCAGTGAGTTTGGAATTTTAATGAGGAAATAATAACAAATACAACACTTGCCTCGAGGGGCGGATTACAAAAAGACTGAAAATGAGACCCCAGTGGGGTGATAACAAAAACATACAAGAGATAAAGAGTCAATATAGTCAACTTACAAATAGGTGGCGAGGACAAACCCTATCGCAGAAGAAAGGCTGGAATCTTGGTTAGGGATTCCAGCCCAGACACAAGGTGAGGTCGCAGCGAGGAATAACACTCGCCAGCGAACTTAAATAGTGATACAGAAACCACTGAACAAACAGGTGTGGAGAGAAAGCAATTAACTAAACACAAACAGCTGTGACAGGCCGAGAGCAGTCCTACCCCGGCACTGTCAAAATAAAAGCACAAACTATAGGGACAGAAAACGTGACAAAAAAAATATACACAGAAAAAGGATAATAATCAGGAGGCCTGAGCACGGTACAGAACCGCACTCGGGATCATGACACGTGATTCATCTCCAGGGGCGAAGCGTAGAAGAAGTTCTGGTCGGGACCCCCCAGACGGGTCTCCGGGGGGTGGTCTCCCCATCGAGACTGTATGGTGGCGAGGGGGCAATATGTTTTGGGGTTGAACTATTAGCATGATAATGTTTGAAATGTTAATGTGTGTATTGGATAGTATATTATATATATATATATACTGTATATATATATATATATATATATATATATATATATATATATATAATATACTATCCAATAAACACACACACACACACACACACACACACACATATATGTGTGTGTGTGTGTGTGTGTGTGTGTGTGTGTGTGTGTGTGTGTGTGTGTGTGTGTGTGTGTGTGTGTGGAGATTAAGAAATGATGAGACTGGTTGCCTTTTTAGTTCCAGTTTATTGCATCTTACATCTCCAGCCTTCTCTCTCTCTCAGACAGAAACAAAGAGGAAGTGCTGCAATAAACCCACACATATATATATCATGCACCCCCACAGACAGAGTCACCCACTCAAGTCAAATCCCTCTCTTCATCCCTCACACCAAAAGTCACACATTCACGTTACATCAAATCTTTCTATTCATAACGTACATCAAAGGCAAAGTCACACATCCATGTTACATCCTTCCATTCACGCTTAATCCGAAGTTCCTTCAGGCTCTCGTCCCTGAGCCTCTGTCCTTCTTCTAAGTCCGCAGGTGGTCCAGACTCATTGTCCATTTGAGGCGTGAGGTCAATCCACATTGCAAGCCCACAGTCCTTCTGTGTTTAAACCTAAGCATGCAAATATGTGAGCTACATACAGTTACATACAGTTATGAATATGGGCGCTACATCACCCCCCCCCCAAACGCCCAAGAATGGACAAGACAGCCACATTATCTCAATGGGTAATACAGCATATGCCACCCCCCACCTGCAGAAACTACAGCACAGTCTGATCAAATCACACATCACCCCACACGTAGCCTAGGTTTCAACCTCCTCCCGAACCTGCTATAAGCAGGCTTCACAATCCGTGTGGCGCCGTCCTGCGGCGAATCTGTGGAGTGAGGGGGAGAAAGGTTATTTGATCCTTGCGGGGGCGCCTGGGGCCGCTCCCTGGGGGGCCTGCCGCGTCGAGGTGCCTGCGCCAGTCGTACAGACTCGTCATGCAACACAAAGGCAGACTTTAATCTATCAATACTGATTGTTTCTTTCCTGCCTCCCAAATCAAGCACAAAATTTTTGTCCCCAGTTTCCAGCACTTGAAATGGACCGTCATATGGTGGGCGGAGACTGTGTCGCTGAGCATCGTGCCTAACAAAAACAAATTCGGCGTTTTGTAGAGCTTTGGGAACAAAAACACGCGGAAAAGTGTGATGCGCGGGGCCGGGGAGCGTCTCTGCCCCCACGCCACTCAGAGGTCCCCGTGCTGGGGGGCGCCCTGGCACCGCATGGCTCGGTAGGAACTCACCGGGCAGCCTGAGAGGTTGAGCAAAAACTAATTCCGCGGGTGAGGCGTTTAAATCCTCTTTGGGTGCTGAACGCAACCCCAATAAAACCCAAGGTAGCCTGTTTACCCAATCTGCATCCGTGAGCGACGCTCTCAGGGCTGCCTTCAAAAACCTGTGAAAACGCTCGCATAACCCGTTAGCCTGGGGATGATATGCGGTAGTGCGGTGGATTGTCGCTCCTAAGCTGCTGGCCATCGCTGACCACAGTTCCGACACAAATTGTGGTCCCCTATCGGACGTAATGTCCAACGGGACCCCGAAACGAGCTACCCCGGCCGTTAAAAAAACGCGAGCCACCTCTGCCGCCGTGGTCGTTGTTAGCGGGACCACTTCTGGCCAACGTGTGGTTCGGTCCACCATTGTTAAGAGGTGTGTGAACCCTTGTGAGGGCGTGGGCCCACGAGGTCCACATGCACATGATCAAACCTCTTAGCCGGGATGTGACAAGGCTCTAAGAGGGCTTTCGTGTGCCTGTGGATTTTGGCCCGCTGGCAAGCCATGCAGGCTGCCGCCCACTCTTTCACGTGCTTGCGCAGGCTCGGCCAAACAAACTTCTCCGCTACCATTTTTACAGAAACGCATACCCCTGGGTGCGCCAGGGAGTGAACTGCATCAAAAACTTGGCGGCGCCAAGCGGCCAGTACCACCGGACGCAGCCGCCTGGTGGATACGTCGCAGATGAGGGGGGGTGAACCGGCTTGTAGAATCCTGCTCTCCAGCCTTAACCCTGTTGGTCCAGACTGGAGTGCGCGCACGTCTGCATCTCCGCTCTGTTCCGACACCATGGCTGCATAATCTATCCCCACGTGCACCGGGGCCGCTTGCGCGTCCGCGCTGCTAACCGGTTCCGCGGCCGTGCAATCTGCATCCACGCGGACAAGTGCTGTTACCGTGCGGGAGAGACAATCCGTTACAACATTAAGCTTACCGGCTACGTGCTGAATGTCAGTGGTAAATTCCGAAATTGCGGCCAGCTGCCTCTGCTGCCGTCCGGACCACGGTTCCGAAATTTTGGACTTTGCAAAAGTAAGCGGTTTGTGGTCGACAAACGCGGTGAAACGCCGCCCTTCCAGCCAGAACTGGAAATGGCGAATGGCCAGGTGGAGCGCCAAAAGCTCCCCGTCAAACGCGCTGTATTTCCGCTCGGCATCGCGCAGGGATCTGCTGAAAAAAGCGAGCGGCTGCCAGACCCCGGTGACCTGCTGCTCCACCACGGCCCCGATGGCCACGTCTGACTCGTCGGTGGTTAGCGCTATGCGGGCTGATGGGTCTGGGTGTGCCAGCAGTGCCGCGTCCGCCAGTGCTGTTTTAACCTCCGTGAACGCGCGTTCCCGCTCCGGGGACCTCTTGATCACATTGGAGGGCTTCTGCTTTTTAAGCGCAGCGTATAACAGCTGCATGAGTTGCGCTGCGTGGGGTATGAAACGGTTATAAAAATTTACCATTCCTAAAAATTCTTGCAACGCTTTAACCGTTTGCGGCTGAGGGAACTCTGCCACTGCGCGTACCTTGGCTGGTAGAGGGACTGCCCCCTCTGGGGAGACGCGGTGTCCCAAAAAATCAATTTGCGCCACGCCAAAATGGCACTTGGCTGGGTTAATTATCAACCCGTGCTCCTCCAACCTCTGAAAAACGGTCGTGAGGTGTTTTTCATGTTCCTCCTCGGAGGCACTGGCGACTAAAATATCGTCCAGGTAGACAAAAACAAAAGGGAGATCGTGCAACACGGCATCCATCATTCGTTGGAAGGTTTGCGCGGCGCCTTTAAGGCCAAAAGGCATGCGTAAAAATTCGAAAAGTCCGAACGGGGCTATTACCGCTGTTTTGGGGATGTCCTCTGCACGGACCGGGACTTGGTGATAGCCGCGAACCAGGTCTATTTTAGAAAAAATGCGCGTCTTCGCTAAGTGCACCGAAAAATCCTGGATGTGCGGAATTGGGTAGCGGTCATGCGCCGTGGCATTGTTCAGCCTGCGGTAATCACCACACGGTCTCCACGAGCCATCAGCCTTAGGGACCATATGGAGCGGGAAAGACCACAGGCTCTTCGAGCGGCAAATTATGCCCGACCTTTCCAGGTTGGCGAACTCCTCGCGCGCAATGGAGAGCTTAGCTGCGTCCAAGCGCCGAGCCTTCGCAAAAACAGGCGCGCCAACTGTGGTGATAAGGTGTTCCACCCCGTGTTTCGCAACCTTAGCTGAAAAAGTGGGAACTGTGAGTGCTGGGAACTGGGTGAGGAGAGTGTGAAACTTACCGCCTGCTGTGGCGCCGTTAGTCTGTACTGGTGGCGGGGACACTCGAGCTGCACAAGGAATAGAATAAAAAGAGAGTGCATTAACCAGGCGTTTATTCCTCAGATCTACCAACAAGCCATGTGAGCACAAAAAATCAGTGCCTAACATGTTGAAACTCACCGCCGCTACAATGAAAGTCCATTCATAGTTGCGGCTGTGTAGGGACAGTTGCAGAGTCCTTTCTCCGAACGTCTTGATGGACGAGCCGTTCGCCGCCATTGCCCCGTCCCCGCTGGGTCCAGCCAAGCGGTCCGCATAGGTCGCGGTGATGAAACTCCTCTGGGCTCCGGTGTCCACGAGGAAATGCCGCCCAGAGCTCGCATCTGTTAGGTAAAGCAGCTTATTCTGCTCGCCGAGATCGAAGCTGCTAACGACCCCCGGCTTTGGCGTTTCCCTGCTTCTTGAAGCTGCACCACGGGATGCATCTGTACGCCCTCTCTGCAAAGCGTCGATGGTAGAAACAGAGGCCGTCCCCTCCTCTGCTTCGGGACCGCGCTGCTGCTGTCGTCACTGGGGTGTCTTCTGCTGCCTCTGGCTCCTCCCTGCCCCCGGCCACTGCGCCGAGGTCTGCTGCTGCCGCGGACATCGCCTGCTTGCCGCAGGCATCCAGGTGCCGCTGCGCTTCTGCGGCCAGCGCGCGGAAGTCCTGGTGGTTCACACATTTCATGCTGGACAGGGTACCTCTCATGTGCGCCGGGAGGGTCCTCAAGAAAATGTGCTTAAACAAGAACTTGTCGTCTTCCGTCCCGAGCAGCTGCAGCATGTCCTCCATCAGCTAGGCCGGCCTGCGTCCTCCACGGTCTCGCAGGTCTAGGAGTCTCCTGGCCCTCACCTCGGCTGAGGGCATGAGACTCGAAATGAGGGCGGCTTTCAGTGCTTCGTATTTGCCAGCAGCGGGCGGCTGCTGCACCAAGCTCCGCACGCACCGAGCCGCGCGGCTGTCGAGTCTTGCGATGACATGGTGAAATCTGGTGTCATCTGCTGTAATTCCCCCGAGCACGAACCGCGATTCCGCGTGTTGGAACCATGAGTGCAGGTCTTCTTGCCAGAACTCGGGGAGCTTGAGTGAGACCGCACTTGTACGGACGGTCCCCGGTGAATCCGGGTCAGAACGCTCGTCTCCTGACATCTCACGTCTTGGTCACCAATGTGGAGATTAAGAAATGATGAGACTGGTTGCCTTTTTAGTTCCAGTTTATTGCATCTTACATCTCCAGCCTTCTCTCTCTCTCAGACAGAAACAAAGAGAAAGTGCTGCAATAAACCCACACATATATATACCATGCACCCCCACAGACAGAGTCACCCACTCAAGTCAAATCCCTCTCTTCATCCCTCACACCAAAAGTCACACATTCACGTTACATCAAATCTTTCTATTCATAACGTACATCAAAGGCAAAGTCACACATCCATGTTACATCCTTCCATTCACGCTTAATTCGAAGTTCCTTCAGGCTCTCGTCCCTGAGCCTCTGTCCTTCTTCTAAGTCCGCAGGTGGCCCAGACTCATTGTCCATTTGAGGCATGAGGTCAATCCACATTGCAAGCCCACAGTCCTTCTGTGTTTAAACCTAAGCATGCAAATATGTGAGCTACATACAGTTACATACAGTTATGAATATGGGCGCTACATATATATATATATATATTATTATGGTGGTGCCCTAGTGTAGAGAGGGGTGGCGCCCTGCCTCTGGAGGGTGGCGTCACCTGGGGTATATAAGCCAGCAGTGGGAGACATCTTGTTTCTTCGCTGTGGCTCCTAGGCTAGCGTAGTGACTCCTGCGGTCTTGGTCCCGTGTTCTAATAAAATCTGTAAAATGTCACCTTGACTCCTTCTTAATTAGAGACACAACATTTGGCGACAGGGATATACGGCATGGAGAGGGCAGCTACCGCGCTTCGTCCATTTTTAGAGGCTCCGGGTGAGCCGTTGGTCCCATGGGCCAGATGATATGCCGCCTTCGAGAACTAGCTCACAGCGCTGGACCTCTGTGACCTCGACAAATTACGCGCAAGGGCTATTTTTTCCACAACCTCGGTATGGAGGACCAAAGAATCCTGAGCATGCGTGGAGGGGGTGACTCATTCGGAGACGTCGTGAGGCTCATGGTGGGCTACTTTCACGCCCCTGAAAACACCATTATGAGTTGCATCCAGTTCAGGCAGCGACGCCAGCAACCCGGAGAAACAGTACAACAGTTTGTGGCAGACCTCCAGCAACTGGCGGGTGAGTGCAGGTTTGGGGCCTTGGAGGAGGAGATGATTCGTGACCAGCTAGCTGAACGCATGGCATATTCCTCCGCGAGGGTTCGCCTGCTAACACATGCTGGTAAGCTGACGCTGCTAGCAGCCATGGAGCTAGCGCAACAACACAAGGTAGCGGAAAAGATTACGAAAAATCTCGGTGACATGGAGACCCTACCCAAGAACGACAAGTGGTGGAAGGCACTGGCCTTGGATCCAGAAAATGGCAGCGACGATGAATACACAGCCATTGTGAAGATTAGGTCCGCCTCGGGGATGCCGAGATGCTTTGGCTGCAGATCCAGCAGTCACCGTTATAGAGCGAGGGAGTGTGCAGCGAGAGGAAAGCGTTGTGGACGGCGTGGGTTGTTCCACCACTTCGCCAGGGTTTGCCGGAACTTTGAGAGGGAGGAACCGGGACCTGGAAAGGGGGCTTCAGTTAAGAAGACACCTACAGTGGTCCACACAGTCTCGCCCAACACAGACAGACGTATTCTGTGCAACATCATGTTGGATGGGGTGCCAATACCGTTGATGGTGGACACGGGGTCAGCAGCCTCCATCTTGAATCTGGCGACAGTAGAGAAGTTCTTCCCCCATTACACCTTGAGTAAAACGAACATTGCCTGTTATGAGTATGGCAACAACCCTCTGGACATTGTGGGCTTGGTGTGGCTATTGGTGAGGTACAAGTGGCCTCAATGTGTGCAGCCAAGTTCATGGTGGCCTGTAATGGTAACAACTTGATGGGCTGTGATTTGTTTTACGGGCTTGGGTTCTCCATCATCTGTGGAGAAGTGGAGGAGTGGTCAGGTGATGGACTTTGGGACTGGCCATTTTACGAGGGAAGTGGCGAAGAAGTATGGGACTTAGGGTGGCCAACTCCAGGTGAAGAGGACCGCCGCCAGCACCAGAGTACACTGACACGACGGGAATTCCGTGCCAGTTTTTGCGGTCCTGTGCACGAGGGACCAGAACGACATGGTTTATCCCCGGTGGAGGCGGATGGTTCCAGAAAGCAGGTGCAGTGAAGCTCTGGTGGCCGATTGAGTACCACCGTTGAGCCGGGTGCTGTCAGTGCCGCTCCAACGCAGGAAATGAAAATGATTGGGGCGAGACCAGATGGCATGAACCCTAGATGTGCCCAGAATGAAAACAAGGGACAAGGCTCGAGCAAGCTTGGCGGGACGCTGAAGAGCCATATGGGTACCGGTTTGCGATGCTGGAGAAGAAGGAAGCCAGTGAATACTCCCCTGGGTGTGGGCGATGGTGTGCGCCCTAGGGTCGAGTCTCAGCTAGGACCTGTGCACAGGTCAAGGGAGCAGAGAGATGGACGGGGTGGCCTGTGGGTGGCACGAACTTGGCGACGACGGTTATCTGGAGCTGACAGATGGGTTGAGACGGCACCCAAATGAGCTGCGGCATTTGGAGGAAAGAAACGCCAGTGTAAGCCTCTGGTTACAAAGAGGCGGAGACGCTCTGGGAGCGGGCCGCGGGACGGACACTCCAGAGGGGAGCCTACGGGAGACCCGGGTTGAGACTGTGTTTTTCTTGGAGCTTATGGTGTGTCTACTTATAGAGTGTTTTGCTGTGTGTTTGCTAAGGTTAATAATTTTTTTAAAAAAAAGGAAAATGTAAGATGTAAACTAAATGAGAAATGTGACCACCGTTGTAAGTTGGGAATGCCACATAGATGTGGGGGTGCTCTGTGTATAATGTATGTGTGTGGGGAGGTGCAGTAACACCTGAGTGTGAAAGTTGGTTAAAGGAGTGTGTGTAAGAGGCAAATGCCCTGTGTTGTGTGTTCTGTAGCCTTATTGTTACTTTAAGTCTTTGTGCCCATGTTATGGGGTGGAAATGCCCGTTTGGAGGGTCGGGTACCACCATTGCTCATATTTGTATATAGTTAGTGATTGTATTGCACATACTTGTTTATTTGGGGATTGATTTATTTTGGTGTGTGGCCCTTCTGTGTTCAGTGACTGTTATTTGCATAGCGGAGTGCTTCGTGGGCCGGTGTGGTGTGAATGGATAGGCCTATATTCATCCCTGTATTAGTGTGGGAGTCGGGTGTAAATTTTAAAGGGGGGCCAATTAGTGTGCTTGTGATTTTTTCAAGGGGGTGGGGGATGTTGGATAGTATATTATATATATTTATATTATTATGGCGGTGCTCTAGTGTAGAGAGGGGTGGCGTCCCGCTTCTGGGGGGTGGCGTCACCTGGGGTATATAAGCCAGCAGCGGGAGACATCTCTTTCTTCGCTGTGGCTCCTAGGCTAGCGTAGTGACTCCTGTGTTCTTGGTCCTGTGTTCTAATAAAACCTATAAAACGTCACCTCCACTCCTTCTTAATTAGAGACACAACTGTGTGCACTACCAGGGCTGCATTATTGTTGTGTTAACGTGGTTTATGCATAAAAGTGGCCGGGTTGAGTGCTCATTTTAAAAAAAAAAGTGAGTGTGGGCTACTTTTATCAGGGGGGTTTGTGCAGAGTTGCCAATAGGTGTGTATTGCCCGAGCCATGTAGATGACACACACCGACTCGCTGTGGGATTGGTCTGTGTGTTTTAGAAAAAAAACAAAAACAAAATGCTCAGCAGTGTCTGTATTGCTGCATTAACTTGCATGTGTGATGTGTAATTTACCTGAGTTGTGGGATGAGGGTGTTGGGTGGGGGGCTGGCACAGCGGGGTGTGGATGTACATATTGTCTGTTCATAAAGCGTTTTGATAGGCTTTGGATTGTCCATATGTTCTGGGATTATTTTTACATGTTATACTAGGAACACGGCAGCTAACTGTGTCCTACGGACTGTTTTATATTTGAGACGGCAGAATAATCCGTCTGGCCGTGTGGAGGTGGGGCAGTAGTCCACCTGTCCCCCTCTAGTTTTAGTTATTTGTGTGCATGAACAGGCCCTTTTATTATATTTACTGTTAGTGTGTGATTCTGATCCAAATTTGGGTGGGCCTAATGGTGTGTGTCCTGGACTTTTCTACGGGGGGGGGGGGTGTTTTATATTAATTATGGTTATATTATTATTGTGTGCCATGGGTGACAGCTATGCCTTTCCGGTTCTGCGCCACCCAACGTATAAAAAAGGCCTACCCGGAAGAGGCATGGTCTTTTTACGACCAGCACCTCTGTATGTACGGGTGCACCTTCGGTTAGTGTGTCTGTTTAATAAAGTTCCGTTCAACTGCATCTTCAGCCTCATTATTGGAGTACTGGTTATGGACATCACACGTGGACAAAATTGTTGGTACCCCTCTGTTAATGAAAGAAAAACTCACAATGGTCACAGAAATAACTTGAATCTGACAAAAGTGGTAATAAATAAAAAGTCTATGAAAATTAACCAATGAAAATCAGACAATGCTTATGAATTGTGGTTCAACAGAATTATTTTAAAAAACAAACTCATGAAACAGGCCTGGACAAAAATGATGGTACAACCTTTGCACAACTTTTTGAGGCAATCACTGCAATCAAACAATTTCTGTAACTGTCAATGAGACTTCTGCACCTCTCAGCAGGTATTTTGGCCCACTCCTCATGAGCAAACTGCTCCAGTTGTCTCAGGTTTGAAGGGTGCCTTCTCCAGACGGCATGTTTCAGCTCCTTCCACAGATGTTCAATAGGATTTAGATCAGGGCTCACAGAAGGCCTCTTTAGAATAGTCCAATGTTTGGCTCTTAGCCATTCTTGGGTGTTTTTAGCTGTGTGTTTTGGGTCATTATCCTGTTGCAAGACCCATGACCTGCGACTGAGACCAAGCTGTCTGACACTGGGCAGCACATTTCTCTCTAGAATACCTTGATAGTCTTGAGATTTCATTGTACCCTGCAAAGATTCAAGACACCCTGTGTCAGATGCAGCAAAGCAGCCCCAGAACATAACAGAACCTCCTCCATGTTTCACAGTAGGGACAGTGTTCTTTTCTTGGTATGCTTCATTTTTGCGTCTGTGAACATAGAGCTGATGTGCCTTGCCAAAAAGTTCCAGTTTTGTCTCGTCTGTCCATAGGACATTCTCCCAGAAGCTTTGTGGCTTGTCAACATGCAGTTTGGCAAATTCCAGTCTGGCTTTTTTATGATTTGTTTTCAACAGTGGTGTCCTCCTTGCTCGTCTCCCATGAAGTCCACTTTGGCTCAAACAACGACGGATGGTGCGATCTGACACTGATGTACCTTGACCTTGGAGTTCACCATGAATGTGTTTAGAGGTTGTTCTGGGCTCTTTTGTTACCATTCGTATTATCCGTCTCTTCCATTTTTCATCAAGTTTCCTCCTGCGGCCACGACCAGGGAGGTTGGCTACAGTCCCGTGGATCTTAAATTTCTGAATAATATGTGCAACTGTAGTCACAGGAACACCAAGCTGCTTGGAGATGGTCTTATAGCCTTTACCTTTAACATGCTTGTCTATAATTTTCTTTCTAATCTCCTGAGACAACTCTCTCCTTTGCTTCCTCTGGTCCATGTTTAGTGTGGTACACACCATGTCACCAAACAGCACAGTGACTACTTGTCACCCTTTAAATAGGCCGACTGACTGATTACAAGTTTGTAGTCACCTGTGATGTTAATTAGAGGACACATCTTGGTTGAACATGTCCCTATGGTCACATTATTTTCAGTCTTTTCTAGGGGTACCGTACCATCATTTTTGTCCAGGCCTGTTTCATGAGTTTGTTTTTTAAAATAATTCTGTTGAACCACAATTCAAAAACATTGTCTGATTTTCATTGGTTAATTTTCATAGAATTTTTATTTATTACCACTTTTGTCAGATTCAAGTTATTTCTGTGACCATTGTGGGTTTTTCTTTCATTAACAGAGGGGTACCAACAATTTAGTCGTGTATAACACCGTCCATCTTCTACCACTAATCCAGAGGTCTGGTTCGTGGGGACAGCAGTCCAAGCAGAGCATCCCAGACTGCTGCCCAGGTCATAACACCATGATCCCTATGATCCCTCCTGAAGGTGGCGAGTCCACTGGACAGCAAACCCATGTGGCTCTTTTGTGTTCTTGCTGTAACCTTTTCATGGGGATCCACTGGAGTGCTCTTGGTCTTCACCCACGACCAATGGCTTGGGGGTGAAAGGACGAGCAGAGTTAAAAAAGAATAGACACATAGAGAACAAACAGCATGCAGGGAACTATGTGAGAGAGCAAACAAATGTTCATAAACTGCAAGTATCTTACCCAACACATCACTGTATATAAGAGGAAAAAAGTTTCAGATTAATGAGAAAAAGTTGCAAATGTACATGAAAACATTGCAAATTAACAAGAAAAAAGTTGCAAATCTATGAGAAAAAAGTAGCAAATTGATGAGAAAAAGTTGCAAATTCACATGAAAAAAGTTGCAAACTGACTAGAAAAAGTTAATGAGAAAAAAAGTGAAAATGTGAAAAAGTGGCAAATTAACGAGAAAAAAGTTACAAGTAAATGAGAAAAAAGTGTTTAATTTACATGAAAAAGTTGCAAATTAACAAGAAAAAAGTTTCAAATTTATGAGAAAAATCCTCCAGGACCTCCGGAAGGTCTTCAACTCCCACCTCCGGAAGAACTTCAACCATATTCTGAGGGAGTCTGGAGACATGGAGTCTGAATGGGCCATATTTCTCCACCACCATTCTTGAAGCACTGGCCCAGAGCTGCAGCCGCAAGATCGTCGGGGCATCTCGTGGTGGCAACCCTTGAACCAAGTGGTGGACACCAGTGGTGAAGGGGGCCATTAAGATGAAGGAGTCCTATCAAGATTGGTCGGCTTGTGGGACTCCCGGAGAAGCTGAAGTGTACCGGCAGGCCAAGCGGAGTGCAGCTCTGGTGGTTGCTGAAGCAAAAACTGGGGTATGGGAGGAGTTTGGTGAGGCCACGGAACAAGACTTTCAGTCGGCCTCAAAGAGATTCTGGCAAACTGTCCAGCAGCTCAGGAGGGGGAAGCAGCTCCCTGTCCACACTGTGTAATGTGCGGATGGGGCACTGTTGACTTCGACTGGGGATATCGTCGGGTGGTGGAAGGAATACTTTGAGGATCTCCTCAATCCCACTGATACGCCTTCCAGAGAGGAAGCAGGGCTTGTGGACGAGGGGGATGACTCGCCCATCACAGGGGCTGAGGTTGCCAAGGTGGTTAAAAATCTCCTTGATGGCCAGGCCCCTGGGATGGACAAGATTCGCCCTGAGTACCTCAAGGCCCTGGATGTTGTAGAGCTGTCATGGCTGACACGCCTCTGCAACATTGTGTGGAGGTCAGGGGGCAGTGCCTTTGGCATGGCAAACTGGGGTGGTGGTTCTTCTCTTCAAAAAAGGGGGCTGGAGGGTGTGCTCCAACTTTAAAGGGATCACACTCCTCAGCCTCCCTGGGAATGTTTATGCCAAGGTACTGGAGAGGAGAGTCTGGCTGTTGGTTGAACCTCGGATTCAAGAGGAGCAATGTGGTTTTCGTCCTGGCCGTGGTACATCGGACCAGCTCTTTATCTTCTCGAGAACCCTCGAGGGTTCGTGGGAGTTTGCCCAACCAGTTTACATGTGTTTTGTGGACTTGGAGAAGCCATTCAACCATGTCCCTTGTGGTTTTTTGTGGCGGGTGCTTCGGGAGTATGGGGTATCGGGCTTGTTGTTACGAGCTATTTGGTATCTGTACAGCTGTTGTGAGAGTTTAGTTTGTATTGCCAACACTTGATCGGACTCATTCCCAGTGAGAGTTGGACTCCGCCAGGGCTGCCCTTTGTGTCACGGAACCGAGCCGGTGTTGTCTTTCAGGCTCGGTTCTGACCGCTCTCTGTGGCTCAGGTTCGGTATATTTGTGTATTTTGTTATCTTTTGAGTTCTTGTAGTTTCTATGTCTTTTGTTCTTTTCTTTTCCGTGCCTTTAGCCACCGCTCTGGCCGGCAGCTGTTAGGCAGCCTCCTTGACCTACATTCGTGTGGGCATTGTCTAACACTTGCTGGTCCGACCACGCCCCCTCTCTCTTGACAGCAAGCTAATTTCTCTCCGGTAATTGTCCTTTCTGCACCTCGCCCAGGTGCACCCAATCTGTTGTCCAGCAGTGCTTGTACTTAGGTGGCGCCTCAGGGCGCCTCTGATCGACCATCTCCTCAGCTTGGTGCTCCGGTGGGTTGGCCCGCTCACCGTGGGTGCAGCATTGGCCCGGTTGGGGTCCACCGCGGGTGCTGCAGAGCTCCACCCAGGAGCCAACGTGGGTGCTGCAGAGCCCCAGTTGGGAGCCACTATGCTTGCAGTGTTGTCTTGGTCGGGGTCCACCGAAGGTGCAGCATTGGCTTGGTCGGGGTCCACCGCGGGTGCAGCATTGGCCCGGTTGGGGCACACCGCGGATGCAGCTGTGTCCTAAGCTGGGACCTCCAAGAGGGCTGCAGGTCGGCCTGAGGATGCCGTATTCTCCTTCTCCTCCCTGTCTGACGGCGTGGGGGTTCCCTTCCTATGGTCCGATCCCTCACCAGTGAGCCTCCAGGTGGGCAGGCTGTCTCCTGCTTCATCTCTTCAGTCCTGGTGGTTCAACAACACTGGCCGGCCGCTGGAAGGACTGAGTCTCTGGGCCAGATGGCCCGTGTTTTCCGGCAGGCCACCGGACTCTGTTCGCTGGACTGTCTGCTGGGCCTGGGACTCTGGGCAGCCTCCGGAGCCTCCATGCCTTTGGACTTGGGGGGGTTAATTGTGGGCCCTGGGTGGGGTGTACTGTGTTCCCTTCTTTCCGGGGGTCTCTGTCACGAACCAAGCCGGTGTTGTCTTTCAGGCTTGGTTCTGACCATTCTCTGTGGCTCAGGTTCGGTATATTTGTGTATTTTGTTATCTTTTGAGTTCTCGTAGTTTCTATGTCTTTTGTTCTTTTCTTTTCCATGCCTGTAGCCACTGCTCTGGCCAGCAGTTGTTAGGCAGCCTCCTGGACCTACATTCGTGTGGGCCACGCCCCCTCTCTCTTGACAGAAAGCTAATTTCACTCCGGTAATTGTCCTTTCCGCGCCTTGCACAGGTGCACCCAATCTGTTGTCCGGCAGTGCTTGTACTTAGGTGGCCTTTGCCAGTCAAGTATTGCTGGACCATTGTGCATAGTCATATGGACGTGAATCGCCGTATGGATGTACTGTCTGTGAGGGAGTCAGGAACTACACTGCCACTACTCCCTTCAGTGTGATTACTGGTTATGTGTGCTCCCTGGATTATCTTGGACTACTCAGACTGCTCCAGTGCTGTGAGTAAAAAACTGTCTGCATTTCTCTGTGCAGTCCGCTGCTACGCTTTGGCACTGTTGCCCAGTTAATTCTCCCTGACCTCTTGAGCATCCTGGAGGAATTTAAGTTAACCTGAGCTGTTATATTATTTTGTACTGTTTTTTGTGGCCACTGTGCATCGTGGTCTGCCCTGCTGCACGTCTAACATATGAACCCTTTGGTGCACCCCGTTGTCTTTATTTTTGGAACTGTTTGCCTTTTGTGTTAATAAATGTAGTTGTGGTGTAACCTGTGTGTAAATCCATTTTTCCTTCCCCTCATCCGTGCGCTGCGTAAAAGCGCACAAGGAGGCTTGTGGCACTTTGTCACCGATCCTGTTCATAATTTTTATGGACCGGATTTCTAGGCGCAGCCAGGGAATGGAGGGTGTCATGCTTGGTGACCACAGGATCTCATCTCTGTTGTTTGCAGATGATGTTGTCCTGTTGGCTTCATCCAGCAATGATCGACAGGTCTTTCTGGGACGGTTTGCCACTGAGTGTGAAGCGGCTGGGATGAGAATCATCACCTCCAAGTCCGAGTCTATGGTCCTCAGCCGGAAAAAGGTGGATTATCCTCTCCGGGTTGGGGACAGGCTCCTGCCCCAAATGGCGGAGTTTAAGTATCTTGGGGTCTTATTCACGATTGAGGGGAGAATGGAGCGAGAGATTGACAAACGGATCGGAGCAGCATCTGCAGTGATGCGGACGTTGTACCGGTCTGAGGGAGCTGAGTTCTAAGGCAAAGCTGTTGATTTACCAGTCAATCTACGTTCCTACTCTCACCTATGGTCACGAGCTTTGGATAATGACCGAAAGAATGAGATCGCGGATACAAGCAGCTGAACTGAGCTTTCTCCGTAGGATTTGCTGGACTCACCCTCAGAGATAGGGTGAGGAGCTCAGTCATCCGGGATAGGCTCAGAGTAGAACCGCTGCTCCTCCACATTGAAAGGAGTCAGTTGAGGTGGTATGGGCATCTGATCAGGATGCCTCCTGTACACCTCCCACTTGAGGTGTTTTGGGCACGTCCCACTGGGAGGAGACCCCGGGGCAGACCCAGGACTCGCTGGAGAGACTATGTCTCCCAGCTGGTCTGGGAACACCTTGGTATCCTCTCTGAAGAGCTGGAGCAGGTGGCTGGGGAGAGGGAAGTCTGGGTTTCTCTGCTTGAACTGCTGCCTCCACGACCCGGACCTCCGGAAAAGCGGTAGAGGATGGATGGATAGATGGATGAGAAAAATGTTGCATATTAATGAGTAAAAACTGACAAGAAAAAAATTGCAAATTTAAGAGAAAACAGTTGCAAATTCACATCTAAAAAGTGGCAAATTAACCTGAAAAAAGGTTTCAAATAAAAGAAAAAAGTTGCAAGTTAATGAGAAAAAAGGCAAATTAATGAGAAAAAAGGAGCAAATTTACATGAAAAGTTGCAAATTAACAAGAAAGAAGTTGCAAGTTAATGAGAAAAAAAGTTGCAAAGTGTCATGAATGGCTCTCGCGAGCCATAAAGGAGACGCTATAGGCGACCAGTGAGTTTGCGTAACTTTATTAACAAAGGAACAGAAAACACAAATGGCAAAGTAAAGAGCCACGAGGGGCAAAAATACGCACATACACTAAGTAGAACTCCAACTCGGGTGAGAGGCTAAGAAGTGCAGCGGGGAAGAAACCCACGCTGAGCAGTAACACTTACAGGTGGGTGAGGAGCAGAAACACCGAGGGAACTGGAGTTGGACGTAGGAACTCCAGTCATGGAAACACGATGTACGTCTTTCCTCGTTTTAGGTCGCAGCGAGGAGTGATTCTCAGCTGCTCCCTTAAATGAGGGACAGAACCCAATCAGGAGTGGGAACGGTAATTGATAATAATGACAGACAGCTGTCCCGGAGCAGCTGGGCTTGACAGCCGGAAGTCTGAGATGCTGTCAAAGCTATGAGCCCCAGAGGAGGCCGTAAGACCAGGCCCAGAATCGGATGGAGCTGGAGCGAAACTGGACAACCTGAGCGCGGATAGCAATCAGCGCTCAGGCGTGACACAAAGTAACATGAAAAAGTTGTAAAGTAAAGAGAAAAAAGTTGCAAATTAATGAGAAAAAAGTAGGAAATTAACGTGAAAAAAGTTGCAAATTAACAAGGAAACAGTTGCAAATTTAAGAGAAAAAGCTGCAAATTCATATAAAAAAGTGACAAATTAACAAGAAAAAAGTTGCAAGTTAATGATGTAGGAGATGACGCTGTGATTGCGAGACATTTCAAGACTGTTGTGCAATAATCCAAGATGGTGACTCGCGTCCACCGAGCATAAACAAACTTTTCCACAGGTAGCTTTTTCTTGTCATTAATCCACTAATTGACTGTTCTTCTCTTTCTGTTTCCATACTGATACTCATTTCTGCCATCTACTCAACGGAACTGGAGAAACTTTACGACTATATCAATGAGTTTTATCACCGCTGCTGTGACATGGCGGAACCTAGCGTTTCTCCTGATAAGCCTACCGTTCCTTTGTCCACTATTAAGCAACCTAGACCCGCGGATTCACTGATAATAACACCCGAGAAATCACGGAGCAGCCCAGAGGTTAGTGACATTCTTTCCTCCACTGAAAGTAAACTTTCCAGCATGGGTGCTAGACTTGCTTTGGTTGAGTTGCTCCATAAAGAATTCCAGGATGTCCGCGAGAGTTTGGAATTCAGCCAGGTGCAGCTCGTCTCTCGCTTAGAAGAAAACAATACACTGAAAAAAATCAGTAAACACACTAATCACGCAACTTGACATTGTTGCAAAAGAAAATCAGAAAATGAAGAAAACCATCCTCGACCTGAAATCACGCAGCATGAGAGGTAACCTGATTTTCTTTGGAACTGCAGAAAAAAACAATGAAAATCCGGAACAGCTGATGTCTGAATTCATGTCTAGGCAGCTGAAAATGCCCTCTGATATTGTGAAATCAATTACCTTTCACTGAGTCCACCGCATTGGAGAGACCACCCCCCCAAACAAACGTCCCAGACCCATTGTTTCCAAATTTGAACATTTCAAACAAAAGGTTCTGGTACAGAAACAGGGCAAAAGGGGCGTCGCCGGGGGAGGGGGGTTGGGGGGCCCTCTGATGTGATTGAACATTGTACAGTAGATAGAAGAAACATGTACATGATTGGCTGTATGGACTGAATGACAATAAAGTTGGCTTCTTTTTCCTAAGATGACTAAAAACTCGTACAGTACAAAGTTTTACATCAAACTCATTACACAGGACAAAGGATGTTCAAAATGAGCCTGAGTTACACACATATCTATTCTCATTGCACCAGCAACGTCCCAGATAGTTATATGCATGCTATGTGGTCCTGTGCATCGGTCCAGAAGGTCTGGCAGAAGACGTGAAGACTTGTGGCATGGCTAGGATAGAATATCCCAGTCTCTCACACACTTTGTATACTGGGTACTTCAAATGAAATAAATATAGAGGTAAAGATGTCACACATGGTTCTCACTGCCTTATACTGTACATTGCATGTGCAAGTGTGGGTGAGTGTGGGTTCATGTATGTGTGTGTGTGTGGATGTGGGAGCGTGCATGTGTGTGTGAACGTGTGGGTATGTGTATTGTGTGTAAATACGCAAGGTTCTGTGTGGGTGTAGGTGGACATATGTGATATTGAGTATGCATGTGTATACGTGAGGGTGTGTGTGTGTGTGTGTGTGTGTTTGTGTGTGTATGTGTGGGTGCAAGTATTTATGGATGGACATGCAGGGGTGGAGGGTGTGTATGTGGAGGGAAAGACCTCGTTGGGTGGCGGGTGTAGGGCGCGCCGTCTGGTGGCCTGGGGGGTGGTGGTTCGGGTCCTGCTCTTCCTGGCCGTACTGCCATTGTGTCCCGAGGTGGGGCGCTTTGTCCACCTTGCCTCTGGTGTCCGTGGTGCCGGGTATGGGTATGTGTGGGTGTTTGGTGGTAGACAGGAGGGACGTTTGGGCCGGTTGGGAGCTGTGTTTCTGTCGCTTTGCCCCAGGGCGGCTGTGGCTACAGGGTAGCTTGCCACTATCGATGTCTGTCTGGGGTGGATGGTTGGTGGCCATGCGATTGGTGCTCTGGGATATTGCTTGGCATGTGGAGCGCCGTGTGGGTCCGGATCATTATTCATTATTATTATTATTATTATTATTATTATTATTATTATTATTATTATTATTATTATTGTTACTATGTTTGTGTGTACAAGATGCGTGAGAGTAAGTGTGAGTGTGGCTGCCCCATTGTGCCTCTGGTGCTGGCGAGCACTGGGGTGCGACACTGGCGGGTCCTAGGCTGCACGGCCTGGTGGCCCTCATCCTGGGATGTGATCTGAGGGCAGTGGGTGGCCTCCAGAGCCAGTTTAGGAGCTGGCTTCTGGGAGGGAAGGGCTCTCTTTGGAACCGCCTCCCTCCCAGTCTCACCTCTCTCCCCCACCCCCCAATCGTGGTGCATCATACATCTTACTGGATACACTTAGGGTTTTGAGGTGAGGGTGTGCCGTACAGTGTCGGTGAAGAGGATCCCTCTGTCTGCTGTGCAGTGGGGCCACCCTCACCTCAATATTAATATCACTGTAGACACTGAGAGCTTGGGGGGATGGGAGTCCTGCTGTCCCTAGCAGTGGCTAGCAGTGTCCTGACACACTATCCCCCCAATTTTAACTGCACTTTGGTAGTTCACACACCTGCAAGCAATCACACCACACAACTAACACTCACCCATCATGATTTGCGCACGGAGGGTGGGGCGGGGGATGGTGTTCTTCCCCCACCCCTGCTGCCCTCCTTCTGCCGGGGGCCTGGCAGGTGTCCTGGGGCTCATCATGTTGTCGTCACCCCTGGGTGCTGCTGAATGAATAGGTGCAAACAAGGGAGTGAGCGAGTGATAGAGTGAGTAAGCAAGTGAGAGTGAGGGAGTGATGAGTGGAGATGGTGATGGTGGTGGTGTGTTGGATTTGTGTGGCGCTTTGCATGTCGGGTGGCATCTCGGACTGCTTGCGGTGGTCCGTTGATCAGTCGCTCCGGGTGGGCATTGGTGATGGCTGTCTGCTTCGGTGGCCGCAGCCGCCCCAGGGCGCGTTGGTGGGGGTGTGGCTGCTGGTCTGTGCTGGCGGTCTCCCTGACTGCTGCCGGGCATTGGTGCTCGTTCATGCCCGCTGTATCTGTGCCCGGCTGCCCCAAGTATTAAGGGTGAATGAGTGTGGGTGATTGTGTGGGGGACAGCACGAATGGATGTGAGTGAGACGGAGCACTAGTGGTTAAGTTAGGTTAGGTTAGGTTACTTTATTAGTACCCATAGATAGACTTGTCTTGCAGCCAGTAAGATCATGACATCCATTAACATACAGGAAAATACAGGCACAACATAAAAAGACCTACCACATATAAGCAAGCGATAAAAGCAATGAAACAATAAAACAAGTGGATAATAAAATTATAGATGTACTCAAAGTTCCCCTAAAACAAGATTAAAAGATAAAATCACAATCAAATAACCTTAGGACAGGATAAGGTACAATAAATAGACAGAAAAACTGTCCAAATGAATAAATAAATGAATATGTGCAAAATGTGATTACAGCTTATTCAGTGCTCTAGCCACACTAGTGAGAATGTGTATGGGTGAGCATGAGTGGAGGTAGGTGTGTGGGTGCGGGTGAGTGGGAGCGAGACTGAGTGGGTACGTGAGTGGCTGAGAGTATGTGGGTCTGGGTGTGGGAGTATAAGTGTGGGTTTGTGTGGGGGAGAGAGTGAGTGAGAGTGAGTGAAGTGCGTGTGAGCGTGTGTGGAAGGCAAATGAGAGCATGAGGGTATGAGTGCATGGGAATGGGTGTGTGTGCTGGTCGGGGGTGCTGGGCTGAGGGGGTGGCGCCTCCTGATGCCTCTTGGCCATTTGGGCTCCCTTGGACTCGGGGAGCTGGCTCCCCGTGGGGCTCCCGCACCTTGCTGCTGCCTTCCTTGGGCATTGGCGCCTGGGTTCTTCTGGAATGTGTGTCGGGGGCACTGGGGTCTCTGGCCCGGAGGGGGGGTGCTGGCCTGCTGGTGCTCGGGCCCGGGGACTGGTGTTGGCCCAGCTGGGTTGGGGGGGGGGGCAGGGGCTGGCCGGTCCAGGGGCGGGGGTGCACTGCACTGGCCACTTGGTGACCCGGCCTTCCTCGGCCGTCCCTCCTGGGGCGGATGCCTGGTTGTCCTGGGGCTTGATGGCTTCAGGACATTTGTGCTCTGTGGGGGTTGGTGGTGCTGTCTTGCTTGCTCAGGGTTTCTGGGGAGGGGGTGTTGCTGTGACCTGTCACCCTCTTTGTTTCGGGCAGCATGGTGGTGCAGTGGTTAGCACTGTTGCCTTACAGCTAGAAGGTTCCTGGTTCAAATCCCCAGGCTGGCAGGGGTAGGAACCTTTCTCTGTGGAGTTTGCATGTTCTCCCTGTGCTGCGTGGGTTTACTCCAGGGTCTCCGGTTTCCTCCCACAATCCAAAGACATGCATGTTAGGTTAATTGGCTGTTCTAAATTGTCCCTAGATATTTGTTTCCTATAGGCCCTTAGAAAACAGGGTTAGTACTAGTGAAAGCACTTTGAGTGGTCTTTGTGACTAGAAAAGCGCTATATAAGTGTAGGTTAGTTAGTAGTAGTTAGTTAGTATGTTTGCTGGCAAAACACGCACATGCACACACTTACTGTCATACACACACACACACACACACACACACACACACACACACACGCCTCTCTGTCCTTTAACGGGCGCAGATACCAGACTCGTGATGAGACCTTTTCAGTAGAAGAAACAGTTTTTCTTCTGTTTGTTTCAGTTGTGTTAGTCTGGTTGTTTTCTCTGTTTGTTCCTCTCTGTTTGCTTTCCCCCCTCCCCACCCCTCCTCTCCCCATTCCCCCCATTGGATCCTTCATGGGTAAAACAATTTAAATAAAGTATTAAAAGTTATTACAAGAAGAGTTTATAAATAATATACAGGACATATACACTGCCGTTCAAAAGTTTGGGGTCACCTCAGATAATTTTGTGTTTTCCATGAAAAGTCACACTTTTATTTACCACCATGAGTTGTAAAATGAATAGAAAATATAGTCAAGACATTGACAAGGTTAGAAATAATGATTTGTATTTGAAATAATAATTTTTTTCTTCAAACTTTGCTTTCGTCAAAGAATCTGTCACGCCTCGCCGCCCATCTGTGGCGCCAGCTGCACGCACACCTGCACCTCATCAGCGGCGAGGGATTTAAGCCGCCTCGCCCTGGGCCTCGGCCTGAAGTCGTCAGTCTTCATTCGCTACAATTGCTGTAAGGAATCTCAACCGCTCAGCAAACATTCTGGTAAGAAGCTCTTACCTCATTCTTCTCCCAGTCTGCTCCCCTGTGCACAGGTGGATTCCCCAGCGGCGGACCACTCCTCTCCACCTCCGTTTCCTCGCTGCTGCACCGGGCGCTCCAGGTCGCTGTCTACCGGACCTCATCCTTGCTGTGCCAGCCACCTGCTAATTCCAAGTAAGCCAGTCACCATTTTCATACCTCCTGTGTTGGTGTGTTGCCCGTCACCCTTCTCCCTTTGCTTCTCCCATAGGGTTGTCCGGCTGTACGGCCTCCTGCCTTTGTGCCCGACGCAGACGCCACCACCAATACATTCACATCCCGCAGACACACATTCATACACACTTGTTGTTAATAAAGCTATTAGATCTACCCTGAGCCTGCGTGTGTGTCTCCTGAGCCGTGCATTATGTCAGTACGGCTTCAGCAGAGCGGCTCGGCAGACGGCGGGCTCACACGCCGACTTTCCACCCTCGAAGCTCGAGTGGACCTAATAGCCCACCAGCAACAGGTGATTCTTAATCAATTAACCATCATTACTAACCGACTGGATCGCTTGGACCCCCAACAGCCGTTCCCCCCGGCTCGTCAGGGCGGCGCGGCTCCTGCTGCTCCAGCGGCCGTCCAGCCTGCTCCGGTAGCACCGGTTCGGCTCACACCCATTCCGACCCCCGCCCGCTTTAGCGGTAAGCTCGGCGGAGCACGGGGGTTTATAATGCAGTGTGAGTCCGTGTTCCACCGTGTGCCCAGAGATTTTCCCTCAGACCATAGCCGAATTGGCTACATAGGGAATCTCCTGGAGGGGCGAGCGCTAACTTGGGCTTATGCCGTAATGGCGAGGCCCAGTTACGCCACCCTCACCTATGGCCAATTCGTGAGACAATTCCTGGAAGTCTTTGATCATTCTCGTACTGAGAGCGTTCAGGTCGATTGGCTTCTCAGCCTCCAGCAGGGAAGCCGGTCGGCAGCTGACTACGCAATCGACTTCTGGGTAGCGGCGGAGGAGTTAGGCTGGGATGAACGTTCATTCTGCGGCCTCTTCCTCTGCAGTTTCAATGATGGTCTGAGGGACAAACTGGCTGGGCGGGACATCCCGGAGACTTTAGCGGAGCTAACGTCCCTAGCCATCAGCCTGGATAACAGGTTTCGCGAGCGCACCTCGGAGCGGAAGTCGTCTTCTTCTCGCTCTCGTGGTGCCTCATCGCGCCTGTCCCAAGCTCGCCCCCTGGCGTCGCTGCCACCACCGCGCCCCGAGGAGTCGGAGCCGATGGTGACGGGGTGGACAAAGCTCCCTCCTGCGGAGAAACAACGCCGCCGTGAGTTGGGTCTCTGCATGTATTGCAGAGACAGCCAACACACGGTGGAGCTTTGCCCACAGAAGACAAACGGCGGGGTCCGCGAGTCACTGTAGGGGGCCTCGCGGACATCAATCGGTTAAATCCCCTCTCCCAATTGAAGCTGCCCGTCCGATTTTGTCACAACTCCACTGGGCACCTCACTCACGCACTGGTGGATTCGGGCGCAGAGGGCAGCTTTATTTCACAAAGCCTGGCAACCCGATTGGGCATCCGTTGCCAAGCCCTCAAATCTCCTCTCGCCCTGGTCAACCTCTCCCATGTCTCCCTGGGGAGAGTTACACATCAGACCGTCCCTGTTCCTGTGATCATCTCTTGGAACCACAGGGAGGAAATCACCTTCTACGTCCTCCCCAACTCTGTGTCGCCCGTCATCCTGGGGTACCCCTGGCTTCGCTTCCATAGCCCCCGTCCTGGATTGGAAGTCCGCCAGGGTATCGGCATGGAGTACCTTCTGCATGAGCACCTGCCTGCAATCCGCTGCCTGCTCTCAGTCCTCTTCTCTAACTCCTATGGACGCTGCGCCCCCAGATCTCTCCCTGGTGCCATCAGAATTTCACGACCTGGGTATGGTTTTCAGCAAGTCCAAGGCGATGTCTCTTCCCCCACACAGGCCCTACGACTGTGCGATAAACATCCACCAGGGGGCACCCTTACCCTCTGGGCGACTCTACAGCCTGTCGGCGCCGGAGAAGGAGACCATGAATTCCTACCTCAAGGAATCGCTGAGTGCTGGAATTATCCGTCCCTCGTCATCACCATTAGGTGCAGGATTCTTCTTTTTGGGCAAGAAGGACGGTTCCCTCCCTCCTTGTATCGACTACCGCGCCCTGAATGATATCACGGAGAAGGATCGCTACACCCTGCCACTTATGGACACCGCCTTCCACTCCCTCCAGGGGGCGACTTGGTTCACCAAGCTGGATCTACGCAGCGCATACCACCTCGTCCGGATCCGGGAGGGAGATGAGTGGAAGACAGCCTTCCGTACCCCGAACGGCCACTTCGAGTACCTGGTGATGCCGTTTGGGTTGACCAATGCTCCAGCCGTTTTTCAGCGCCTAATAAATGACGTCCTCCGGGATTTCATCGGCCTATTTGTGTTCGTCTACCTGGATGACATCCTCATCTTCTCCAAATCCAGGGACGAGCACCGGGTCCATGTGAGGCGGGTCCTCCAAAGGCTGCTGGAGAACCGGTTGTATGTGAAGGCAGAAAAATGTGAATTCTACGCTAAGACAACGTCCTTCCTCGGGTTCGTCATCTCCCACGACCAGGTGCTTCCGGACCCAGTGAAGGTGAAGGCGGTGGTGGAATGGCCTACACCTACATCGAGAAAACAGATGCAACAATTCATTGGGTTTGCAAACTTCTACCGCCGCTTCGTCCCGAATTTTGGCACCATCGTCGGCCCTCTGACCCGCCTCACGTCCCCTAAGGTCCCGTTCCGGTGGACCGAAGAGGCCGCGGCTGCTTTCCAGGCGCTGAAGGCGGAGTTCTCCTCCTCCCGGGTCCTTAGCCAAGTCGACCCGTCGCTGCAATGCATCGTGGAAGTGGATGCTTCGGACACGGGAGTGGGGGCAGTTCTATCTCAGCGGTCGCCAGATGACGGAGTCAAACGGCCCTGCGCTTTCTTCCCTCGGTGCTTGTCCCCGGTGGAACGGAACTACGACGTGGGGGACAGAGAGCTCCTCGCCATCAAGCTCGCGCTGCAGGAGTGGCGTCACTGGCTAGAGGGGGCGGACCTGCCGTTCGTGGTCCTGACTGACCACAAGAACTTGGAATACTTGAGATCTGCCAAGCGTCTGAACGCCCGCCAGGCGAGTTGGTCCTTGTTCTTTGCCAGGTTCCGTTTTAACATCACCTTCAGGCCTGGCTCCAAGACACGGTCCACACCATCCTGCCCAGGTCGTGCATCGTGGGAGCCGTCACTTGGGACATAGAAAGCAAGATCCGGAAGGCGCAGGAAGTGGAACCTGACCCTGGCGGCGGACCGGAGGGGAGGCTTTTCATGCCATCCACGGTTTGGGGGGAGGTCATCCACTGGCTACATACATTGAAGCTCACCTGCCACCCTGGTTCCTCCCGGATGATCGACCTTCTTCAACGGTCCTTCTGGTGGCCGGGCCTGCGGAAGGACGCTGCCCGCTACACCCGGGCCTGCCCTGTATGTGCCACCAGTAAGTCAGGTAATGCCCCTCCAGCGGGTTTGCTCCAGCCTCTGCCCATCCCTGGCAGGCCCTGGTCGCATATCGCCCTGGATTTCGTCACCGGACTCCCAGTCTCTAACACCTTCGACACCATCCTGACCATCGTAGACCGTTTCTCCAAGGCGGCGCACTTCATCCCGCTACGAGGTCTTCCATCTGCCCTGGAGACGGCGGACCTCCTAGTCCAACACGTGGTCAGGCTGCACGGGATTCCGGTGGACGTGGTCTCGGACCGGGGGCCCCAATTTTCCTCAGAGGTTTGGAGGTCATTTTGCAACGCCCTGGGAGCCAAGGTAAGCCTCTCCTCCGGCCATCACCCCCAAACCAACGGGCAGTGTGAGCGGACCAACCAGGAGCTGGAGGCTGCGCTCCGCTGCGTCACTGCGTCCAAGCCTGCGTCCTGGAGTAACCATCTCGCCTGGGTTGAGTACGCCCACAACACCGCCTGCTCTTCTGCCACAGGGATGTCTCCCTTTAAGGCGTCCCTGGGCTACGACCCCCCCTCTTTTCCCAGCGCAGGAGAGTGAGGTAACTGTTCCCTCAGTTCGGGCGCACCTCAGGCAGTTCCGCTCCATCTGGGCGTCGGCGCGTAATGCGCTTTTACGCACGGCGGAGCCCAACAGAACCACGGCGGACCGGCACAGAAGACCTGCCCCAGCGTACCAGGTGGGTCAGCGTGTCTATGTGTCAACCCAGGACGTCATTTTAAAGGGTGAGAGGAGGAAGCTGGCACAGCGTTTTATGGGCCCATACCCCATCACCAGGATTATCAACCCGGTGGCTGTGCGTGTAGCTATTCCCCCCTCCCTCCGCATCCATTCCACCTTCCACGTTTCCAAGGTGAAGCCGGCAGTCTCCGATCCCCTTTGCCCTCCTCCTGCTGCGCAGCCCGCGCCCCGGATGATTGATGGCCATCCGGCCTGGCCTGTCTCCTCTATCCTGGACTCCCGGCGCCGGGGTTGCGGGTTGCAGTACTTGGTGGACTGGGAGGGTTATGGGCCTGAACATCGGCAATGGGTACCCTCGTCATTTGTGTTGGACCCGTCCCTCATTACTGAGTTCCACCGAGCACACCCGGAGAAACCATCACCAGGAGGCGCTGCTAGAGGGGGGAGTGCTGTCACGCCTCGCCGCCCATCTGCGGCGCCAGCTGCACGCACACCTGCACCTCATCAGCGGCGAGGGATTTAAGCTGCCTCGCCCTGGGCCTCGGCCTGAAGCCGTCAGTCTTCATTCGCTACAATTGCTGTAAGGAATCTCAACCACTCAGCAAACATTCTGGTAAGAAGCTCTTACCTCATTCTTCTCCCAGTCTGCTCCCCTGTGCACAGGTGGATTCCCCGGCGGCGGACCACTCCTCTCCGCCTCCATTCCCTTGCTGCTGCACCGGGCGCTCCAGGTCGCTGTCTACCGGACCTCATCCTTGCTGTGCCAGCCACCTGCTAATTCCAAGTAAGCCAGTCACCATTTTCATACCTCCTGTGTTGGTGTGGTGCCTGTCACCCTTCTCCCTTTGCTTCTCCCATAGGGTTGTCCGGCTGTACGGCCTCCTGCCTCCGTGCCCGACGCAGACGCCACCACCAATACATTCACATCCCGCAGACACACATTCATACACACTTGCTGTTAATAAAGCTATTAGATCTACCCTGAGCCTGCGTGTGTGTCTCCTGAGCCGTGCATTATGTCAGAATCCTCCATTTGCAGCAATTACAGCATTGCAGACCTAACATGTTTGCACAAGGGTTTTCTAATCATCCATTAGCCTTCTGACGCAATGAGCAAACACATTGTACCATTAGAACACTGGAGTGATAGTTGCTGGAAATGGGCCTCTATACACCTATGTAGATATTGCACCAAAAACCAGACATTTGCAGCTAGAATAGTCATTTACCACATTAGCAATGTATAGAGTGTATTTCTGATTAGTTTAAAGTTATCTTCATTGAAAAAAAGTGCTTTTCTTTAAAAAATAAGGAAATTTCTAAGTGACCCCAAACTTTTGAACGGTAGTGTATATGTGCTGTTTAAAGCTCCTTTTGGCAAAGCAAATTTGTTTTGGCACAATAAGGGAAGCAAATTTTTGTTCTGCTTACCTAGCTGCTTGACAGGACAAGGGGGAAAAATACATGAAAAAGCTGCAAATTAACAAGAAAAAAGTTTCAAATTTAAGAGAAAATAGTTTTGCAACTTTTTTCTTTTAAATTTGCAACTTCAAATCAAAAAAAATTACAAATTAATGAAAAAAGTGGGAAATGGGAAAAAACTTGCAAAGTAATGAGAAAAAAGCTGCAAATTGACATGAAAAATGTAAGATAAGATAAGATAAGATAAGCCTTTATTAGTCCCACAATGGGGAAATTCCAGGATTGCAACAGCACAGGGACAGCAACACTCAGAGCAACAATCAGAAGGCAAGAAAAAACAACATCTAGCAAACATATGTCCATATTACTATAAATGTATATATATAGACACACAGTGCAGAGCATTATGGCTGGTGGATGTGCAGCAGAAAGTCTAAGCTCTCTCTCCGCGGATGCAGCGGGCCAGCTGGAAGTCTTTGGGCAATGTGGCAAATTAATGAGAAAAAGTTGCAAATTAGCATGAAAAACGTTGCAAGTTAATGAGAAAAAATGACAAATGAGAAAAAAGTAGCAAATTTACATGAACAAGTTGCAAATTAACAAGAAAAAAGTTGCAAATTTAAGAGGAAAAAATTGCAAATCACATCAAAAAAGTTGCAAACTAATGAGGAAAAGATTGCAATTTTACATGAAAAAAGTTGCAAATTAACTAGAAAAACATTGCAAATTAATGAGAAAAAAGTGAGAAATGTGAAACAAAATTGCAAATTAATGAGAAAAAGTTGCAAATTGGCAAGAAAAAAGTTGCACATTAATGACAAAAAGTGGCAAATTAACAAAAAAGTGGCAAATAAACGAGAAAAAATGTTGCAAATTAACAAGAAAATGTTGGAAATTAATGACAAAAATGTTGCAAATTAAAAAGAAAAAAGTCACAAATAAATGAGAAAAGTTGCAAATTATCAAGAAAAAAGTTGCAAATCAAGGAGAAAAAAGTATCAAATTAATGTGAAAAAAACGGCAAGTTGATGAGAAAAATGGCAAATTAATGGAAAAAGTTACAAATTAAAGCCAAAAAGGTGTATATTCACATCAAAAAGTTGCAAATTAACAAGAAAAAAGTTGCAAATTAATGTGGAAAAAGTTATAAATTTATGAGAAACCAGTCAAGTTCACACCAAAAACCTTAAAAATTAATGAGAAAAATGTTACAAATTAATATAAAACATTTTTTAAATTTATGAGAAAAAAGTTGCAAATTGACATCAAAAAGTTGCAAATTAAGAAGAAAAGATTGCAAATTTAAAAAAAAACTTGCAAATTATTTAGAAAAAAGTTCAAAATTTGCATGAAAAAAGTGGCAAATTAATAGAAAAAGTTTCAAATTAATGAGAAAAAAGGGTTTTTTTGTATTTTGTCTTGGGAGTGGATCATTTTCCTCCATCTCAACCTGTTCCTTCATCTTCCTCTGTAACACCAACCCTCTCCATGTCCTCCTTCACTACATCCATGAATCACTGAGCATCACCTTTGTTCTTGAAAGTTGGTACCAAAACATTTCTTCTCCACTCCTCAGCATCCTCTCACTCTCCAAGATTGTGTTAAACAATCTGGTTAAAAAGTCCACTGCCACCTCTCCTAAACATCTCCACACCTCCACAGGTATGTCTTCTGGACCAACCGCCTTTCCATTCTTCATCCTCTTCAAAGCTGCCCTCACTTCTGCCTGGTTAATCCTTGGGACTCCCTTGTTCACCATCTTTCCTTCATCCATCCTCCTCTCGCTCTCATTTTCTTTATTCATCAGCTCTTCAAAGCAGGGGCGAAAATCCCATTTCACTGTGTGTGTGTGTGTGTGTGTGGGGGGAATAAACATGAAAATTTGAGAGCTTAATTTTTGAGGGGGACATAAAAAAATGCCATTTTTGCTGTGTTGTCTGATACTTTGTCTAAATGTCTTCTATAATGATATTAGAGAATTCTGTCATTGTTGCTGGTTAGTCCATATCCTACCTGTCTACAGGTTTTTACACCATCAACCAGCAATACCACAGTTGTACTGGCTGGTCAGTGTCAATTACACCAAATATGATCTAACAAAATGTCTTTGCTCACCATGAACACTGGTCTGATCCCCACCACAGCAGCTTTACGAGAATTTAAAGCTCAAAATAAGTTCCAAAACTAGAAGAAATACTTTAATGAATAACTAAACTACATCAAACTATTCTTCAAAAATATGTATTTATTAACAAGCAACAACGAAACAAAATCTCAATATGTCTTAAAACGAGGGCTGTCAAACAATAAGACTTTTTAATCTGATTAATCATAGTGATACTGTGGATTAATTTACAGTAATCATGATTAATACCCATCCATTATTACTTATGTTTCTTTCTGTGGAGGCAAAAAGACTCATGACTGAAGAAATGAACAAATATAGACAAAAATGCATCAGTTGAGTTTATGGAAAACATGCCAGTGTTATGCCAAGAATTGCTCACTTGCTGAGAATTGCATACCATCTGCCAAAACTATAAAATGTAACACTACAGCCAGGCTTGTAACCTTTTGTGCATTTTTTGAAGTTCACATTATACATTTTTAGAACTAAAAATAGTTATTACCTCTTGTAAATTATCTTTAACTTATGTTTTTTCACCAGACGTTTTAGTGTTTCAAAGAGGGTTAGAAATCATAGTGATCCAACTATAATGTAGTTATTTATTATTCATATATTGTATTTCATATGGAGCTCTTATTTGTGTGGGTGGTGGCTCTGCCTTCTGATCCCAGCCGCATTCAACTGAGCACTGAACTGACTTTATTATAAAAAGAAAATCAATATATTCTCTAGCCGTAGCCTGCCTGACGTTATCACCCTCAACCCCCCCCCCCCCCCCCCCCCCCGGCCAGGCTACGGCAAGCCCCAAAAGTCAAATCCCCACACAACATTCCCCCAGAACGTAAATAACAGTCAACCAAATGGGAGTCTAGGTAGACTACCAGAACGCCTCCCCCGTGTTGGGGCGGATTATTCTGCCGCCCATTCCCAACATGCTTTAGCTAACGCTGTCTTTAACACATAGTCCTCCAGGTACCTGGGCTTCTGATGTGTTCTAGCCGAGCATAGAAGGGGACCCTGCTCCAGGCACCGCTGGCCGCACCTGTGAGTCCTTAACACCCTGATCAAATGAGTCCCAACAAACACCAGCCCATTCTGCCGCAGCTCCTGGACTCTGTTCAGGCGGGGACCTCCTGAGTCGACTGGAGTTCCACCGTGACCCTTCCAAAAGCTCAAACGTATCCCAGCCCTGCCGCCTCACGATTTGTAGGGGCCCCGTCCAGAAAGTTTGCAGCTTATGCATGCAGTTAGGATGTTTGAGCCAAACTCAATCCGACACCTCCAGTTTGCCCTGTACTTCCTGTCGAACCATCGCTTCATCTTTCGCTGTTGAGCAACGATCTGGTCCTGCCGAGAAACCGTGCTCCCTGGAGAAGGGGTCGTGGGTGGTCTCAGTCAGTCCAAAGGCAGGTGGAGTTCGCGCCCCAGGATGAGTTTCGCCAGGAAGCACCCTGTCATAGCATGGGCCGTTGTCCTGTAGTGGAGGAGTGTGCTCTGGAGAGCGTCCGGAAACGTGAAGCCGTCTTCCAAGTGAGCTCTCAGTCCATTTTTCAGAGTTTTGTTGAAATGCTCTATGCCCCCATTGGCTTGGGGGTGATAGAATGTGGTTTTGATGTGTTCCATGCCCCTAGCACCCAAAAACTCCTCAAACACCCCAGAGGTGAACTGTGGGCCATTGTCTGTAGTGATTGCATTTGGGACCCCCATCTGGCAAACTGTAATGAGAGAAAGCTCGTAACCACATCTGTCGTGACTGAATTAGGAGCAACACCTCCAGCCATTTAGAAAACAGATCGTAGACCACAAGCAGAAACTCGCTGGTCGGGGGTGCTGTATGCAGCTCACTGCAGATGTCTAATTGGATGTGCTTCCAAGGGCCCTCCAGGTACGGTAATAGTCCCAGGGGTGGGGGGGAGGTGATCCGCTGATCTTCCCGCTCTCAAAGCACAGGACACAGTTCTTTACCATAGTTTCAATGTCCTTATCAACACCAGGCCACCAAACTGAGTCCCTGCAACGCTGCTTCACCCTGACCACGCCCAGGTGACCCTCGTGGAGCATCGCCAGAACTCATGATCTCGGAGACATCGGGATTAACGTGCAGTGTCCCCTCGCCGCACACACACCATTCCATCAGCTCAGTTCGTCCCTAAACCGGTGAAAAGGTGCCAGCTTGCCCTGCACTTCCGCGGGCCAACCCTCCCTGATGACTGAGCGCAGTTGTGACAACGTGGGGCCCTATTCCAATTCTGTGCGGAGGGTTACCATGTCCCGGAGGGATCCGTGCAGCATGTTGACCAGATCCGCCTCCATGGGATCGTCAGTGTCGTTGTCTGGTTGCGCGGTGTTGGTTGTGGCACGGGACTGGAGGTCTGCCACCACATTGTCTTTTCCAGGGGTGAAATGAGTAGTAAAGTTGTAGGCCCTCAGCCACTCCATCCACCTGTGGATCCATAGGGGTCTGTGTCCTGAGCTTGTCGTCTCCAGTAGTGTTGTCAGCGCCTGTGGTCCATCCGCAGGGTGAAGTGGTGCCCGTAGAGATAGATGTGCCACCGTTCACACGCCCAGACACAGGTGAGCACCTCCCTCTCACCCCCGGCATATTTTTGTTTGGCCGCTGAATGCCATTGGGTGCTCGGTACCATCTTGTACCTGAGACATAACCGCCCCCACCGCCAAACCAGACGCATCACAGGTACAAAAGTCAGCCATTTTGGATCAAAGTGGACCAACACTTGAGGGGAGGTGAGTTGAGACTTCAGCTTAGCGACCGCCGCTGAACAGGCCGAGGTCCACTGCCACGGTGCATCCTATTTCAGAAGGGCCTGGAGTGGTTTGATTGTCTCAGAGTAGCGGGAAAGAAAATGTCCGTAAAAGTTCACCATGCCCAAGAACAAGGAAATCTGTGCGGGTATCATGGGATCTGGAAGGTGCAGGACCACCTCCATGTTCGAATGTAGGGGCCTCAGACCCTCTGTTGCCAGCCGGAATCCCACAAACTTGATGGAGTCCACCGCGAAGATGCACTTTTCCCCGTTCAATGTGACTCTGTACTCCTGTAGCACCTCCATCACCCGGCCCAAATGGCCATCGTGCTCCTCCCGCAATGTGCCGTGCACCACGATGTCATCCAGGTATGCCACCATACCCTTGAGGCCGGCCAGAATCATGGACATGATCTTTTGAAAACAACTGGGTGCTAAGCTCAGACCAAAAGGCATGCCTGAAAACCTACCCATACGTACCTGAAAACGCCCATGTGGGTCACGAATGCTGTCAAATTCCTGCTGGCTGGGTGAAGGGGCACCTGCAGGTAACCCTGGCGAAACTCCAGCTTTGTGAACACCTTTGAGTCACTGAATGTTGCGGTGAGTTCCTCCATCGTGAGAAGCGGGTAATTATCCAGAACAGTCACCTTATTCACGATCTTAAGGTTGATACAAGGCCGGATGCCACCTGTCTTTTTTCTGGCCACCACGATGTTTGGTATCCAGAGTGAAGCGTCCATCCTCTTGATGATGCTAGCTTCAAGCAGTCTGTTTAGTTCCACCATGACACCGTCCCGCAGAGCGAGGGGAAGCCGCTGTAATGCTTGAATTTCCGGTGTCACGCTTGGATCAATGAGCGGGTGGTGGTAGAATGCCTTAATGCATCCAAGTTCCATGAACAACGCCGGCCAGTGGACTTGCCGTATGGGAGACACTGTCAGTACTGTTGAGCCCTCTGGGTCCGAGAATCCCAGTTCACCCAGCAGATCAATCCCCAGCAAGTCGGCCCCTGGCATGAAACCTGGAAGTGTACCCACCAGGAGCAATTGGGGGTGAAGTGTCTTGCCCAGGGACACAACAGCAGAATATCCGGGGAGCGCGGGATTGGAACCGCCAACCATGTGGTTATTGGACGACCTGTTCTACCTCCTGAGCCACTGCCGCTCAGGATTGGGTGGACTCACCAGCTCACTGTCGGCGATCAAAAAATTTAGATCTTTGCGCCGTGATGTTGGAATGGTCCCTGAAGAAACAGTCCATTAGGTCCAAACCTTCCTTCAGTGAGCCGCTGTCACACAGCCCAAAAAATATCCACTGGCCCTCCTCACCAAGGCAGTGAACGAGTAGGGTCCTCCATCTCTCTTCATCGGCGCCGCTTAGACCGGCCGCGGCCACATACACTTCGAATGTCTCCCGCCAGAGGCCCCATGGTATAGCTGGCATGTCTGGAGACTGTAAAAATGGAGGTGGTTGTCTAATGCACGCTCCCATGGTTTATTCTCATCGTCAAAATGTTATGTTGGAATAATGCGATAATGAAGCCGCATTCAACTGAGCACTGAACTGACTTTATTATAAAAAACAACTCAATATATTCTCTATCCATAGCCTGCCTGACATCATCACACTCAACCCCCTGGCCAGGCTACGGCATGTCCCAAAAGTCAAATCCCCACACAAGTATGGGATGCAATTCTCGGCAAGCGAGCAATTCTCGGCATAACACTGGCACCCAGCAAAACTGTATGTCTATACCATACTAGTGGAGTCTCATCAAGCTGCAGTTAAGTTCAATTAAAAGATCTTCTCTGCCTGAACTTTTTGTTCATATGCTTTCTAAAACAGTGAGGGAATCAGAGCAGATCACTACTGTCAGGTCTGACTTCCTCCACCCACTGCAGAGCCGTAACAACAGCCACCATTTCTGCTGCAGACACTGAAAGCTGGTTTGAAAGTCTCTTGGATATCATTATTTTAAAATCAGGGATAAAGATACCTATTCCCACATGATCTTGCTCATTTTTAGAGCTGTCTGTGTATATGTCCAGATAATTGTATAAATTATTTCTTAAGTACAGTCTTGTTTCAAAACCTATTTCATTCAATTGCCAATTTCTTTCTTTTTCTTGAATACTTAAATCTATCTTAATTTCTGGAAATAACCACAAGGGAACACTGCTCACTGTGGGAGGCTTGGTGAACTTTATGGTCTCCATACCATAAGCTCTAACTTTACTATTAATTGTCCAGCCAAATCCCCTCCCCTGGAACTTGGAGTACTCCCAGCATTCCTGAACAGACTTTACTGTTGGATTTTCCTCCCCACTTCCTTTTAGCTTTAGCCAGTAAGCCAGTGTAAGCTTCTCTCTTCTCAGTTGAAGTGGTATTTCCCCAACTTCTATCAACACTGCTTTTACAGGAGTAGATTTAACAGCTCCAATACAAATTCGCAAAGCTCTATACTGGACTCTGTCCATCTTCAGCAATAGAGTCTTTGCTGCTGCCCCATACACAATGCATCCATAATCAATGGCTGATCTCATTACTGCTCTGAAGATACTCATAAGTGACCATTTATCTGCATACCAGTTGTAGCCCGCAACAGCCCGTAGCAGATTGATGACTTTTTTGCATTTTGCTTCCAACTTTGTAATATGAACTTTCCATGTATATTTACTATCTAACTATAGCACCTCAAATTCAAGATGTGTTACGTATTTGCTGTTACAAGTGTGCCCTTCAGGGAGCGCTCCAGACATCTATCACCTGGTGATATGGAGGATTTGAAAAAGCATCTTAGTGATCTCAAGGAGGCTGGGGTAATTTCAGAGTCCAGGAGCCCATACACGTCCCCAATCGTGGTGGTTCGCAAGAAAAATGGGACCATTCGGATGTGTGTAGATTACAGGACATTCAATCGCAGGACAATTCCCGATCAGTACACAGTCCCATGCATAGAGGATGCACTGGCTTGTTTAAATGGTAGTCAGTGGTTCAGTGTTCTTGACTTTAGAAGTGATTATTATCAGATCCCGTTGAGTGATGCGGATAAAGAAAAGACAGCCTTCACCTGCCCTGCGGGTTTTTATCAGTTTGAGCAGATGCCACAAGGGATTTGTGGTGCCCCTGCCACATTTCAATGGGTCATGGAAAAGACCATGGGTGGTAACATGAACTTGTTAGAAATTTTGGTGTATCTTGATGATGTCATTGTGTTTGGGAGGACCTTGGAGGAACATGAGCAATGTCTTCTTAAAGTGTTGGACAGGAGGAAGGACTAAAGTTGTCGGTGGACAAATGTAAGTTTTGTTGTCCCTGTGGCCTATCTGGGCCACTTTGTGTCTCGAGAAGGGATTGCCACAGACCCTTCAAAGATCAAGGCTGTGAAATCTTGGCCATGCCCAGATAACATCACTGCTCTACAATCCTTCCTGGGGTTTTGTGGTTATTATAGATGGTTTGTAAAGGATTTTGCCAGACTGTGCTATGCTCTTAATCAGCTACTACAAGGCTGTATTGTAGCTGGGACAGAGCAAAAGACTAAGATGAAGTGTAAAACTGATGTCGAAGGCAAGGGAAAGCTGAAACCCAACCCTAACCCAAAGCAGAGGTTTTATCCCTCAGAACCATTTGGGTCCTGGTGGAATGAGGATTGTGACCAAGCCTTTGAGGCCCTAAAGAAGAGTCTTACAGTGGCACCTGTGTTGGTCATTGCCAATCCAAACTTGCCATATGTTCTACACGTTGATGCAAGCAGAGAGGGACTCGGGACGGAGAGGGGGAAGGGGGGGGGGGTCCTGTATCAGAACCAAGGGGACGGTTTGCGTCTGATTGCTTTTGTTAACTGGAGCCTTAACCCAGTAGAAAAAAAACTATCCCACTCACAAGCTGGAATTTCTGGCTCTGAAGTGGGTGGTTACCAGCAAGCTGCATGACTACCTTTATGGGGCCAAATTTGAAGTACACACTGATAACAATCTGTTGATTTATGTCTTGACTACAGCTAAGCTAGACACATCAGGGCACCGATGGTTAACAGAACTTTCTACTTATGATTTTAGCTTGAAGTATCACCCTGGGAAACAGAACATAGATGCAGATGCACTGTTACGACGTCCTTATGTGAGTGATGATTTGGGAGAAGAAACCTTGTCACCTGATGCAGGTCAGGCTGTTTGTCATCTGCCTGTATATATAAAGAAAATTTCAAAAACAGTAAAAAAAAATCTGAACTGCTTTAAATTAATTAGATATTACATACCTTACGAAGCAGCTGTACTGTATATGCATTCTATGTTTTTTTCTCATATATCATACTGTTTGACAGTCTGGGCTCAAGCAGCCCCTTCCACAATAAGACATATAGGTTCATTATATAATCAAACCCTAAAAATCTTGGACAAAAAGCCCATTAGGTGGCATCACTGTAATGTTTTAAAAAAATACAACCTATTGAGTTTTGAGAGTTTCATTGACCTCAGTTTTCTGAAATTAACGTTCAAATGTTTCCATAAATCAGCACCCGAGCCACTTGCTGGTTTCATCCAAAGACAGGACAGCAGCAGAGCCACCAGGAGTTCTGTTAACAATTACTGTAAAATATTCCAAAGCAGAACCACATTTGGACAAACAGCTTTCTCTATAAAGGGCAGTCACATCTGGAACACAATGCCAAATGAAATTAAAATAATAACGGACTTTAAAACATTCACTAAAAAGGTTAAAAACTGGCTGAAAAATAAACAAGAATGTACTCATGTATGAATTGATTGTCTACAAGGTGAGAGTGAATGAAGGGAAGGAATGAATGTGTTTGTTTATAGTGAGTGACGAAGGGAGGGAGGCCTGAAATAGGCAAATGTGAGTCAGGCTGTTATATTTGTGTATTTATAATATTTATAATATTTATAATATTTATAATTGTGTATTTATAATCTTTTTGCATTGATGTATGTGGTTATTGTGTATTTTTTTTTCTTTTCTTTTCTTTACTTGATTCTCTTTTCTAAAGCCCATCCAGGGACAAGAGTTGCAAATTAGCTAATAGCTATACACTCTATGTGCAACACATCAGATTGATTGTCATTGATTAATTGTCTGTGTTTATTGCACTGTCCCTGTCAAATAAACTAATCTATCTATCTATCTATCTGTGGCCAAAACTCACCATTACCATCAACGAGCTGTTGATCTTATTGGTCCATCCAAGTAAGGTGTCCCCAAGGCTTATTGTAACTTGTCCTTTTTGGCCAGTCAAAATTTGCCTAAGTTGAGTGCAGATGACATTTCGCGGGCCCAGCAAAAAGACTCATGCACTGGTGAGGTGTGGACAGCAGTAGTGCAGAACAATGTTAGTTGTGCCCATAAAGCTATTCATTCTGATATAGCATTGCTGTTGAAAGAATGGGACAAGCTGAAAATCAGGGACTCTGTGTTGTACAGAATCAGTAAGCTACGAGCAAACCAGAATGGCAGCAGCAGAGTTTCGAGGCCTGGTGCTTCAGTCTTTGCATGATCAGTCAGGACACCTAGGGTGTGATAAAACCTGTGGTATGGTGCAAGAACGGTTTTACTGGCCTCACGTGAAAGCGCAACTTGAAATGTACTGCAAAAACTGTTCCAGATGTATTCAGAGGAAAACACTGCCAAAGAGGGTTGCTGAACTGTCTCATCTTACAAGTGAGGGACCAATGGCCCTTATTTGTATGGATTTCCTGTCAATTGAACCCGATTCCAGAAATATTGGTAATGTGCTGGTAGTTACTGACCATTACACCCGATATGCTCAGGCGTTTGCCACTAAGGACGAGAAGGCATCGACCGTGGCTAAGGTTTTGTGGGAACAATATCTTGTGCACTATGGCCTCCCAAAGAGAGTGCATTCAGATCAAGGGCGTGATTTTGGGAGTTGTCTCATCCATGAGATAAGTGATAAGTGGAATTCCTTGTATGTGCAAGCATACTTGGCAATAAAGTTGTTTCTGATTCTGATTCTGATTCTGAACTGTTAGGCATGCTTGGCATGAAAAAAATATAGAATTACTCCCTACCATCCTCAAGGGGATCCACAACCCGAGCGGTTCAATAGAACTCTACTTGACAAGCTGGGCACCCTTGATACATTTGATAAGAATAGAAGGAGCAGGCCCCTTAGCTGCCTTGTACATGCATAAAACTGCACGCTAAACGAGTCGGCAGGTTATTCCCCTTACTTTTGGATGTTTGGATGGGAGGCTGGGCTTCCAATCGATGTCACCTTTGGGGTATCCAGTGATGGCACTTCTACAAGGTCCTATTTGAGATATGTCAAAAACCTGAGGCGTGAGATACAAGCTACTTATCAGTTAGCGGAAAGCATGGTGAGAAATAAAATGGGGATAATAAGCAGCAGTATGATAAACAAGTTCGCTCTTGTCCGTTGGCCCCTGGTGACCGAGTTTTGATCAGAAACCTAGGATTGCAAGGAAAAAATAAGCTAGCAGACTGCTGGAAATTGGATCCCTACATAGTAGATAGTCAGTTGCCTAGTATGCCTGTGTTCAAACTGAGACCAGAAGGTGGGGAGGGCCCCGAAAAGGTACTGCGCCATAACAACATTTTGCTTATTGGGCAAGAGGTGCAGCTGCGGTCCAAAAAAGACCAGGACCATTCTAAGCTCAGCAGAAGGGACAGTAGGCGACTTCGGAAAAAGAAGACAGCAGAGTTTGATCCTTTAGCTAATTCAGAGGGGTCCGGGTCAAGTGCTGTGGGGGAAGTGATGCCCGACTCTGAGGACAATGATGTGGGTGTGTAGTATGACTGTCCTTCGCAACCAACAACCCAGACTGTGGAGCCTCCAGCCATGGTGCCGGGCGACCCTTTTGGTTTAACCTGGGACTTGACTGTGAGAACAGATGACTTGGGGGCAGAGGAGGTTACTGTTGAGGAGTCTGTAGTGGGGAATGAGAATGACCCTGTGCAAGCAGAAGTTGTTGAGAAAGACTCAGATCCACAAAAGGGAGATAACCGACATGACGGGTTTGGCAAAAGTTTGATTGAGATGAGGCCTCAGAGACAAAAAAGGGCCTCTAGCCGATTGACCTATGACACTTTAGGGGAGCCATCTTCTGTAGTGGTTTGCACCTGCTGTGCTACAACAGTTGAAATTGAGAAGGAGAAGAATGCAATCCTGTATCCTGCAAAAAGTTATACAACTACCTTTTATAAATGGGTGGGTTGAGAGAAATGTTGTGTTTGGTGGTTTGTGCTAAAAAAAAAAATAATAAGGCAAGGTTATCTGTTATGAGGACATGACTATTTTTGGTGGGGGGAGAGTGTAGTGCCCCAGTTTCAAGATGTGTTACGTATTTGCTGTTAAAAGTGTGCGATTTAGAGTTATCTTGGATTTTCCCACAATCTGAACTGGTCTGTGAAGGCGCCGCTCACTGCCCACATTAAGTGCAGCTGCACCCAAATAGTCTGCTCGGGCACCAATCAGAGAAGAGTCTGGCATGGTCCGATGTTAAAGAGGGCGGGGCTAGGGAGAGAGCATTCAGCTGATTCTGAGACGCTGAGGAGGTGAGATGGAAGACCTGTGCTGGAGGATTTAGCTGACTTTTTTGTGAGTTTATAATTGTTAATACTTGTAATTTTAGTTGACTATATGTAAGTACATGGCTTTTATAATTGCAACCTGTTTGAGGGGTCAGTCACCATGTTCAAACCACTGGCGGGTTGTGGAGTGAGGGAGCGGTGTTGAGACTGGCCACAAGGTGAGTGTTAGCTAGACATTTAGACATTTGGCTATTTCAGAGGGGGGTCTGAGACGATGTTTGAGCCTTTTTAAACCAAGTACTGAGAAGCGTACCTATGGTGGTCGTGAAAAAAAGATATTATATTGAGCCCCTGTCTCACGTTCTAGTTCAAGTTTAAGTTGAAATTCACGTTCAAAGCAATTTGATATAAATCCATTGCTGATGTGCTGGTTCAGCTATGTCAGCAAAACATGGGTACAGCCATACTAGCGGCTACATGGACTTCCAGGATGCTTCCTGTGACATAATTTCGTGGCTACCGCGATCTGGATCAGTATTGGCTGAGCCTCGAGTACCCGGATGTGCAGCGGCTTTGGGGATATTCAAATTCAAATTCAAACGTTTATTTCAAACTCAGGGTTCATATTAAATGCAGAACTGAAACGAGTAGAAAATAAATAAATAAATGCTTAAATTCGGCGGGTCCTCTTGTCTGATCTGAGGTCGTTAACAGCCGCAACACGGCAGATAATTCGGCTCCTCCCTCGCCGCTATAAAGAGCGGCAGACAGCGCGTTGCGTTGTGTGAGGACCAAAATTCAAACGTTTATTTCAAACTCAGGGTTCATATTAAATGCAGAACTGAAACGAGTAGAAAATAAATAAATAAATGCTTAAATTCAGCTGCTTGTCTCATCTGATCTCGTAACTGCCGCAACACGGAAGATGATTCTACAACTATCTACAGAGCAGCAGACACTCAGTGCTCTTGTAAAAACAAAAACATACAATGCGATATGGATATCGCAACATGGCGGAATGTAAAGCCTTTGGATGACTGAATAATAAGCGAAAAAAACAAAGAAACACTTTTTTTGTGTACCCAAACCCAGCTCACCTTGTCAGAAGATCGGAGCGGAAACAGGGCACAGACGAATAATTTCAGACGAAATTGCGTTGTGTGTGAGGACCACTTCGTCACTTTAACCCTCAGAAGACCTTTCTGGCTCAAACCTGTAGCCATGTTGGACAAATTCTTCCTCAGAGTCCGACAATTCAGCCATAATAGAATAAAAACACTCACAACAGCACCCTAGTCTCTCATACAGGCGGAGCATTGACTGTTGAGTATCAACGAAGTGACGTCACATCCGCATGTGTCATGGCTGCGCCCACGGTTTTCATTGGCTGCCCATGGCCAAGGTCCTATTTGAATATATGTCTGGTGGTATATGGCTGGCAAGAATTATTTACCAAAATAAGAAATACTTTTTCATAATGTTTTCAAGTCAAATGCGTCTTCACGACCACCAGAGGTACGCTATGAGTTAAAACTGTGTTAATGTAAATGGTTGTAAGTCGGGAACACAAGATTTATAACTGTCTGTAAATGTATAGTGTGCTTTGCAACTACAAGGTGCCGAGCGGTGCGGCGCTTTGAAGTTTCTGAGGACTCTGCACCATACTACTGAAGTGCTTAGGGCTTGTTTTCCTGCAGAAGAAGCTCAGCAGCTTTCTAGACGCTCGTCGTGAGTGTGTCCCCCATCCATTTTCCAAGGCTGTCGTGGTAGGGGTCCCTGGGAAAACCTGGGTCACCTGTCACTATTGACTGAACGGCCAGCAGTGAGTACCAGCAGTGCTGTGTTTTTTTATTGAGAAAACGCATGAACTCCAGCAAGCGCACCAGTGTGTAGTACCACAAACAAACCGCTTGAACTGACACCCAGGTACAGTCTTTCTTCCTTTAGTTTAATTAATTTGTTTGTCTATCCGTTATTGTGTTTTTTATTACTTTTATTTTATTTAGTGTGTGTGAAGACTCTTTTAATTTGTCTAATAAATGTTAAAGAATATGTGTATCTTAATTTTGTTGGTTCATTCATTGTGTAACAGGTGTCTGGGGTAAACTGAGGTTACAGGTGGGTGACTAAGGGTTGCAAGGGAGGTTTGATACATATAGCGGCCATAACAGCATTACCTAGGCCACAGGTGTCAAACTCATTCCATGGAGGGCCAAGACCCTGCAGGTTTTACCTCCACCCAGTGACTTCAACAGGTGATTTCACTGAATTTCTTCCCACTGATTGCTGATCAGTGAAAACACCTGCTGAAGACACTGGGTAGAAGCAAAACATGCAGGGTCTTGGCCCTCCATGGAATGAGTTTGACACCCCTGACCTAGGCCTTTCCTTCAAGTGCCGAGTTGGTAATTCAAATTTGCTTCAACCTTGGGGTTGTTGTATGTCCCTCACTTGTGCACCTCCCATGCTGTGTTGTTGTCACTGTTGGTAAACAAAGCAAGGCGAGTGAGAGGGCTATATAACCATAGTCCCAGGTATTTAAACTGAGTCACCCTCTCAGGTGGCTGACCATATAGTGTCAGCTTGTCAATGCCAGTCTTGTGCCTGTTTGTAAAAATCATATAACAGGACTTGCTGTTTGAGAGTTTGAATCCCCATTCAATTGACCATTTCTCTACTTTTGTGATTGCTTTAAGTTTTCTAGCACATATGACTCCTTCCTTCCCCAAGTCCATATGTCCCCAACATCCACATATAATGCTGGTCTGATGCTAGCACCTAGATTAGCAAAAATGCAATTTATGATGATATTAAATAACAATGGATTAATTGCACTCCCTTGTGGTATGCCATTTTCTATTATAAACTCTTTAGATGATTCTGACCTTGATTCTGATTATCCTGTCAGTTAAGAATTCCATTATCCATTTATAAGTTGTTCCACCTATATTCATTCTGCTTAACTTAATAAGTAGCCCTTCTCTCCATATAGAATCATACGCTTTTTCTATGTCAAAATAAACAATTGCCATCAGCTCTTTTAATTTCAGGGCCTTTTCCACCTCATTACTAACTCAAACTAAGGCATCTATTGTAGATCTTCCTTTACAAAACCATTCTGCTGCTTAGTAAACCTCTTTGCTCCAATACATGTGAAAGCCTGGAAATGATCAATTTCTCCATCTATTTGCATAAATGTGATGTCAAAGGGATGGGCCTGACATGATTCGAGACCCAGGAAGCAGACACAGACTCAGAAATAAACTCAATTATCTTTATTGTGTGGTGTATGTATGAGTGTGTGCATGTGAGTATGAATGTAGCAGCTGGGACGAGCAGAGCACCGTGCAGACTGGCAACCCTATGGAAGAGCAGAGACAAGGGGGGTTAGTGCCAACACTCTGGAGAGATGGTACGGTTATGTTCAGTCTTACTGAAGGCGAGTTGGTGAGCAGCACAGGCTTGGTCCCAAAGTCTCCGGCCAGAGAGACAATGTCTTCAGCCCCGGTTGCAGAGGGAATGAAAGGAGGGCTTAGTGAAGTGCAGGGAGTGCTCGGTCCACTGCCAGGAGGAGGAGGTCCGCCGCCATGGATTTCCACCTGTGCACAGGGGAGCAGAGCGTAGAGATGGTAATGAGGATGAAGGAGGCTTACTTGGCGTTGGGGAGCTGGAACTCCCAGGAGAACGACGAAGTAGAGAAGGAATCTCAGGAGACTGACGAAGTAGTGTAGCGGTCTTACCAGACCAGGGAGTTAGACGACTCCTTGCAGACCAGAGGGCAGCACGGCTTAAGTAGGCAGGCTTGATGAGGAGAGCAGGTGTGCGCGCAGCTGTGGAGGATCAGGCAACAGGCAGGCAGAGCGGATCACCACAGTAACCCCCCCCCCCCACCTCACACCTCTCGGCGACTGATCTAACCTACCTGGGTGCGTGCGGTGGAAGTCTCTGATGAGCTGAGGATCCAACATGAAGGAGAAATGCACCCAGGACCTCCATTCGGGACCGTAACCCTCCCAGTCCACCAGATACTGGAGGCCGGTCCAGAATGGCGTTGACCTTCCATGCAGGGTCGCCATCAATCACAACTGGTGGAGGTGGCATCTTGGGAGGGAGGCACAGAGGGCTGGAGCAGAACGACTTCACCTGGGAGATGTGAAAGGTGGGACAGATGCGGAGGGAGAGGGGGAAGCTCGGTGCACAGCCACAGGGTTCACAATATGGGTGATAGCAAATGGACCAATGAAACACTGAGAGAGCTTTCTAGACTCAGCCTTGAGGTTGATACTTTTTGTAGAAAGCCATACCTGTTGCCCAATCTGGTAGGGTGGAGCCGAGGTCCTGCGACGGTTGGCGATGGTGGAGTTGTGATCCGCCGTGCACCGCAGTGCGGCCCGGATAGCCTTCCACAACCAGCGACAGCGCCTCAGGTGGGCACGTACTGAAGGTACAGCAATGTCTCCCTCCTCCTCGGGAAACAGCGGGGGGTTGTAGCCTAAAGAAGCCTCGAACGGAGACATGCCTATGGTGGACTAAACGGTGGTGTTGTGAGCGTATTCAACCCATGGCAGGTAGGTGCTCCAGGACGCTGGGATGGCGGTGGTGATGCACCGTAGCGCTGCCTCCAGCTCCCGATTGGCACACTCACATTGGCTGTTGCTCTGTGGGTGGTACCCCGACGACAGGCTCACTGTAGCCCCAATGGTGTTGCAATAGGCTTTTTCACACATGTGAGATGAACTGGGGCCCACGGTCGGACACGATGTCCAGAGGAATGCCGTGCAGCCTCACCACATGGAGGACAAGCAGATCCGCAGTTTCCTGGACAGACCTTGCAGGGGGATGAAGTGGGCTGCCTTGGAGAATCTGTCCACTATGGTGAGGATGATGGTGTTATTGGCAGAGGATGGGAGGCCGGTGATGAAATCCAGGGCCACGTGGGACCAGGGCCTGCCAGGGATGGGGAGAGGATGGAGAAGGCCAGCCGGAGGAGAGAAGGACGTCTTGCCAGTGGCACACTGGGGACAGGCGCAGATATACTCCCCGACATCCTTCCGGAGCGATGGCCACCAAAAGGTCCTCTGTAGAAGAGTCACTGTGCGTGCCATCCCCGGATGGCACAAGAGCTTGGAGGAGTGGGCCCAATTTATCACCTTGTCCCAGATGGCAGACGGCACATACAACCTCCCTGCTGGCCCCCCGCCCAGGTCCGCCTTGGTCTCCTGTACTCTCAGAACCCTCTCCTTAATACCCCATGAGAGGGCGCCAACGATGCACAATGAGGGAATGATGGGGTGCACAGGTACCTCCACTGCATCCGAGGTGAATTGCCTAGATAGGGCGTCAGGCTTTGTGTTCTTGGACCCCGGGCGGTAGGTGATAGTAAAGTCGAACCGGCCAAAAAACAGGGACCAGCAGGCCTGGCGCACGTTCAGTCGCTTAGCCATCCTGAGGTATTCCAAGTTCTTATGGTCTGTCCAGACGATGAACAGCTGGGAGGCATCCTCCAGCCAATGGCACCACTCCTCCAGTGCCAGCTTCACTGCCAGGAGCTCCCTGTCTCTGATGTCATAATTCCTCTCTGCCGAGGAGAGATGGTGGGAGAAGAACACTCAGGGGCGAATCTTGTCGTCCACCGGGGAGCATTGGGACATACAGCTCCTACGCCAGAGTCCAAAGCGTCTACTTCCACCAGGCACTGTAGAGTGGGGTCCACCTGCGCCAGAAACGGAGGAGAGGAGAATAATGATTTTAGTGCCACAAAGGCAGCCTCAGCCTCCTCCATCCACCGGAAGGGCACCTTGGAGGAGGTGAGGTGAGTGAGAGGAAGGGCAGTGAGGCTATAATTCTTTATGAAGCAGCGGTAGAAGTTGGCAAATCCCAGAAACTGCTGTAATTGTTTCCGGGAGGAAGGAGTCGGCCACTCTACCACCGCTTTTACCTTGGCTGGATCCGCAATGACTTCGTTGTGCGAGATGACGAAGCCCAGAAATGATGTGGCTGGAGTGTGGAACTTGCACTTCTCTGTCTTCACGAACAATATGTTCTCCAGCAGCCGCTGCAACACTCGCCTCATGTACACCTGGTGTTCATCAAGGGACTGAGGAAAAAATCAGGATATCATCAAGGTAAACAAAGACAAACGAGCCCAGAAAGTCCCTCAATACGTTGTTAATGAGCCGCTGGAACACAGCGGGAGCGTTGGTCAGCCCAAACGGCATGACGAGGTACTCAAAATGACCACTAGGGATCCGGAACCCCATCTTCCACTCATCTCCCTCTTGGATTCGCACCAGGTGGTAGGCATTGCGGAGGACTAGTTTAGTGAAACAGGAGGCCACCCGAAGGGAGTCAAATGCCGTGTTGATGAGCGGGAGTGTGTATTTGTCCTTAATGGTGATGTTATTGAGTTCCCGGAAGTCGATGCACGGTCTGAGCGAGTCGTCCTTCTTGCCCATGAAGAAGAATCCCACCCCCACCGCCGAGGACGATGGACGAATTATGCCTGAGCTCAGGGACTCCTTGATATAGGTCTCCACGGCCTCCCGCTCCGGAACTGACAGGCTGTACAGCCGACTAGATGGTAACGGAGCTCCGGGCCGGAGGTTAATGGCACAATCGTATGGGCGGTGGGGGGGAAGAGATAGGGCTTGGGACTTACTAAAGACAGCCCTCAAATTGTGGAATTCCGGGGAAACCTTGGACAGGTCAGGCGGGGGGTATCAGGGACACCGAGAGGCATGGAGGGCGAGCATGCCGTGGACTGGAGACAAGCACTGAGACAGAACGAACACTATGAGACCAAGTTCCCAGAGCGCCAGTCAATGGTGGGGTTGTGCAACCGGAGCCAGGGATATCCCAAAATGACTGAGGAGGTAGAGATCAGAAGCACAAACAACCTGAGCTGCTCACGGTGATTTCCAGACACAATAACAGAGACCGGGGAAGTTTGTTTTGACACCAAAGCCAGTGGAGCCTTGGACAGAGCGATGAGCTTAAGCGGTGTCTTTAACTGGTGGCAAGTGAGCCCCAATCGGGTTGCCAGTTCCTCAGCGATGAAGCTCTGCTCAGCCCCTGAATTGATAAGTGCATGTGTGGAAATCTCAACATGATTGTGAACAAAAGGAATGGGTAACAGGAATTTAGTGAGGGGATTGTTTTGCAGTGAGTCTGTGAGTCCCCCTACTGCGACGCACGGACTCCCTCTTTTGGCCGGATGGGGCAAGTTGGGAGCTCATGTTCATTGCTGCCACAATACAGATATAGACCCAACTCCCGGCGGCGCTGTTTCTCCGCCTGAGGTAACTTGGATTGACCTATTACCATTGGCTCAGGAGAGTTTAATGGATCAGAGGGAGGAAAGGCCAGCAGAGGGAGCTGCGGGAAGCGGCAAAACTGAGTGCCTGAGTGACTGGAAGCTTTACGCTCGTTGCCTCTCTCCCTTAACCAATTGTTCAGGCTAATGGCCAGGGAAATGAGCTCGGTTAACTTACTGGGTTTCTCCAGACGGGCTAGCTCGTCCCTCAGACTAGGGCTAAGGCTACGGACGAAGATGCTGCAAAGGGAGGCATCCTCCCACCCTACCTCCATGGCTACCACCCGGAAGTCTCAGAATCAGAATCAGAATCAGAATCAGATTTATTGCCATTGTTCATGTAGTACACAAACTAGGAATTTGTCTCGGTGCCATGCTGCAACATTAAAAACATGATGAGATAAAGAGATAAACTAAAAAACTAAAGGACTAAAAACATGCAATAAGTGTAGAAAAATAAGTAATAATAATAATAGTAATAATGAGTAATACTAGTCAAGGCAGTTTTAAATAAATTAGCAAGTACTGGCTGGCTGGCGCCTAGCGGCTGCCCCGGCCTTGGATGCGCTCTGCAGAGCGTGCCCAAATGCCAAGTCACGTTTCGTTACCTTGTATTCATACATGTGTAATGACAATAAAGTTGAATCTCATCTCATCTCATCAAGTAGCAGATAATATGGGGTACCACAGTGCAGTTGATAACGCAACAGAAAAACAGTGATGAATGACATGAGTCTGGTTGAGCTGCTGTACATAGTGCACGAGAGTCAGTAAGTCACTTAATGTTCAGCAGTCTGATGGCAGAGGGGAAAAAGCTATTCATGTGCCGGGAGGTTTTAGTCTGAATGGACCGAAGTCTTCTACCTGAGGGGAGGGGGGCAAACAGTACGTGACCAGTGTGTGAAGGATCGGCTATGATCCGGCCAGCACGCCTCCGGGTCCTGGAGATGTACAGGTCCTGGAGAGATGGGAGCTTGCAGCCGATCACCTTCTCAGCAGTGCGCACGACGCGCTGCAGCTTTAGTCTGTCCCTGGCAGTGGCTCCTGCGTACCACACGGTTATGGAGGAGGTGAGGATAGACTTGATGATGGCCGTGTAGAACTGCACTAACATCTTGGTGGGTAGCTTGAGCTTCCTCAGCTGCCGAAGAAAGAACATCCACCAGGATGTTCATTCATGTGCATTCAACACCATCCGCCCCGCTCTGCTCCAGGACAAGCTGTCCCTGCTCAACGTGCCTGACTCCCTCTGCAGGTGGATCACCGACTTCCTGACGGACCGGAGACAGCATGTGCGGCTGGGGAAGTCTGTCTCAGACTCTGTTAGCATCAGCATTGGATCACCCCAGGGCTGTGTACTTTCCCCCTTATTCTTCTCCCTTTATACCAACTCCTGCACCTCCTCCCACCAGTCTGTTAAGCTGATTAAGTTTGCGGACGACACCACCCTCATCGGGCTCATCTCCAACGGTGACGAGTCCGCCTACAGGGAAGAGGTGGCCCAGCTGGTGTCCTGGTGCAGCCACAACAACCTGCAGCTGAACGCTCTGAAGACAGCGGAGATGATTGTGGACTTCAGGAAAGTCACATCCCCCCTGCCCCCCCTCACCATCACAGGCTCTCCCATCACCTTTGCAGATTCCTTCCGCTTCTTGGGCACCACCATCACCCGAGACCTCAAATGGGAGCCAACCATCAGCTCCCTCATCAAAAAGGCCCAGCAGAGGATGTTCTTTCTGCGGCAGCTGAGGAAGCTCAAGCTACCCACCAAGATGTTAGTGCAGTTCTACACGGCCATCATCGAGTCCATCCTCACCTCCTCCATAACTGTGTGGTACGCAGGAGCCACTGCCAGGGACAGACTAAGGCTGCAGCGCGTCGTGCGCACTGCTGAGAAGGTGATAGGCTGCAAGCTCCCATCTCTCCAGGACCTGTACATCTCCAGGACCCGGAGGCGTGCTGGCCGGATCATAGCCGATCCTTCACATCCTGGTCACGTGCTGTTTGCCCCCCTCCCCTCAGGTAGAAGGCTTCGGTCCATTCGGACTAAAACCTCCCGGCACATGAACAGCTTTTTCCCCTCTGCCATCAGACTGCTGAACACTAAGTGACTTTTGACTCTCGTGCACTATGTACAGCAGCTCAACCAGACTCATGTCATTCATCACTGTTTTTCTGTTGCATTATTGACTGCACTATGTGGTACTTCACATTATCTGCTACATGCTAATTTTTTAAAACTGCCTTGACTAGTACTACTCATTATTACTAGTATTATTATTATTATTACTTATTATTACTTATTTTTCTACACTTATTGCACGTTTCTAGTCCTTTAGTTTTTTAGTTTATCCCTTTTTCTCATTATATTTTTAATGTTGCAGCATGGCACCGAGACAAATTCCTAGTTTGTGTATCACATGAACAATGGCAATAAACCTGATTCTGATTCTGAGTCTGATTCTGATCTGAACCAGTCTCAATATTTGTGAATTCTTCTGCCATGACCCAGAAAAGCACACACACAAAAGAAATCAAGCAGAAACTTCTCTATACCGTGAACAGTTTTAATAATCAAACTCAGGTTGAATTACATTACAGTCAATTGATTTGTAAGCTGGTGAAATGATCAACAAATATCAAATATCATATTAACTGTTATTGGATTCCTATAGTTAAACCTTTGTGAAAACAAAAGAAAACCAGATTTTGAATTTGTAACTGTGATGCAATGGGAGACTGTGAAATAACTGCAACAAAAATATGCATAAAAATGGATGCAATTTTATGAAGAAAATGGCAAAAGCTGATGATATGAAAAAGAAAATTCTGAGTTACTCTAAAAAAATGGAGGTTATTGAAAAGAGGAATATTAATTTTCCTTCAGCTTATAGCTCCTATCGTAGCTTATGGACTAATTTTTAACATGAAAAATTGGTCATATTCAATTATAATTAGACATCCGATTAAGCCCAGCAGATAGGAAGTGGAAGTCTGGCTTACAAACAGCTGTGTCTTCAGAGTCCAACGGTGATCTTGAATGCCAGCAGATGGCAAAAAGGAGGAAAGACTGCCAGCATTCCTTTCCAGTTACAGCAGTTATGGCACAGACTTAGCAGCGGGTGTCCGGAGAGTGGAGCTGGTGGTAGAATGAATGGCTGGCCCTGGGGCAGGTGCGACGTCTTTCCTGGGCAACAGATCCTTTCCTGGCCCGCAACTTTGGGATGTCCACCAGCCGATAAGAAAACCACAGGCTAAAGGGAAAAAAATGTATTTAGACAGTTCCACCCACAAAATCCTGGTTCTTCTGACATTGTGGGATGTGGGTGAGGCAGTCTCTAGGGGAAAAAGTTCAAAAATCACTATCAGTCCACTTTAACGGCAAGTTAAAGAAAGTCAATAGGAAAAGTTGAGCAGAATAAACATGGCCTCTGAGGAAAGGGAAAAAGGTGTTTTGGAGTTTCACTCCAAGTAAGAAGGTTGAGCTCAACAAGAAAGGATGATCTCTCCTCAGATGCCAAGGAAAAACAGAAAAAGACTTAACACAAAACTTCTGGAACCGACAAAACTCACAGAAAAATTGACAAAGACTGAACTGAACCAAAAAACAAACTGAAAAACTAGGGCGGTTCTCTCTATTTAACTGAGCACGCTCCTTGGATCATAAAATATGACTGGCAGCAGGAAGAACCAATTATCGGCTATTGTGGGAGATTCAAATGGGCTATGGTCCAATAAGAAAGAAGTCCTTTGTCTGTAACCAACCAATAGAATGAAAGGGGGGTCATCCAACAGAGACGGCCTGGTGATTGGCTGGTACCAGTCAGATGACTGGCATAACTTTCAGAAGGCATATACACATTTTAGGTTCCAAGGTTGTCATAGCCAGGAGCGGCACTGGGGTTAAGCTCCCAGTGCCCATAAAATGCTCCTTATGGCGTGCGTCTCGAAAAGCCTCTGACAACTAAGTCCAACTCCTAGCCTGCCCATGTGGTTTAGTCTCTAAGCCCAGCGGAACTGCTTTTACTAATAGGAGAAGGGGCGAGGGCGGATCTCTGGCACCTTGAAACCAGATGCTTCGGGTAGATGGTGACTCGTCAACCTGGGAAGGTAGCCCATCTAGGGGAAGGTAAACCCTGATTTCAAACCTCCGCTGCCTTGCGGCACACCCGGTCACGGGAAAGGCTTCGGGAGTCAACCCTGAGGAAAAATCCGGAGTCGGAGCCCCTAAGGCAGTTCTCTGTTGTGCTCAACATCATTCTGGCAGCTCCTGCGACGGCGCTGGTGCCAAACTATAGCAGCCCTGTTGTTCCTTTGGATTCATCAGTGACGTGGAGAGGGGGGACATGCTGCATGGGTAACATCTTGTCCTCCATATTTTCCTGCCCAGGCTTGAATCCTACCAACGCCCAGCGCTGGAAGGTAGAACACCGGTGCGCATCGGCCTGTTCAGCCACAGGCGGTGCTGTTCCAGCAGAGTAGACGTTTAGGATTCTCTTCCATGGTCATCATAGACCGACGGAGGCCGACAAATACACATTTTAATGGTGAAATTCATTATATACTTAATATAAAATCAAAGCTAACTTCAGTGATTCATGACTAACTTTCAGTGAGCATGCACTTTTATAAATGTGTCCTTCTATAATTAACATGCATTAGAATAAGGTTCATTTAAGCATTTTCCAATATGCAGCACATTTAAAATCAATGATTAATGAAACATTTCAAACCCATCAATGTTCAACACAGAGGCAGTCATCTTCAACAGTGTTCTGAGCAGTATTTCCAGGAAAAATAAAGTCTTGAGGAGAAAGGATTATTTCAGCAGATAAAACAAAATTCCCAAGTTGATTAAATCCAACATGTCCCTGAGTTGACAGAAAGGGACAATGTTGAGCTGTGGATAATTCCTAGCAACCTGTGGAATGCAGTCCAAAATATCTGGGATGTCTCAAAACAGTTCTCCATCCATCTTCTACCGCTTAATCCTGTACGGGTCGCGGGGGGGCTGGAGCCTATCCCAGCATCTTTGGACGAGAGGCAGGGTACACCCTGGACAGATCGCCAGTCCGTCGCAGGGCCAACACAGAGAGACAGACAGCCATTCACTCTCACAGTCATACCTAAGGACAATTTAGAATCCCCAGTTTTGATGCCAATTAACCTCACCTGCATGTCTTTGGCCTGTGGGAGGAAACCGGAGTACCCGGAGTAAACCCACGCAGACACAGGGAGAACATGCAAACTCCACACAGAAGGGTCACCGATGGTCTGGGGGTGGGATCAAACCCACGATGGTCAAGGGTGGAATCGATCCCATGACCTTCTTGCTGTGCTGCCACTGTGCTAACCACTGTGCCACCGTGCTGCCCTCAAAACAGTTCTTTAAGCATAAAACTGCCTTGCTGGGGAGGAAGCTCCAGGATTTATGACTCAAAACTAATCCGTTCCTGGCATGAAATGGGATCCTTATCGGCCCTTTTACCATGGCATGTATTTTCAAGCTGTGGTCCTTTTGTGAAGGAAACAATTCTTGACCAGACTTTTGGGTGAAACAATTTCATTAAGGTGAAGAGTGATTTTCTAAATTGGAGCCACATGAAATTGATGCTGCATATTATTTGTGACTTGGTATGTGCATTCCTCTATGCTCCCAGTAAGTGATACTGATTGTGCTGACTCCTCACAACAAGCTCTAAACAACCCCCAATCTGCTTTATCAAAACACCATCTAGTAAAAATACACTGATCCTGTCTATATACAGTTTTTGGTGAGTACCAACTTTGGTGAGTACCGGATAATGATCACTGCCTACAGTAGACTCTTAAAACACACCACTCACCTGCATTCACCATGCTGTCTGACACCAATGTCAGATCCAAGAACAACACCTTGCCCCGTGCACATCTATTCTTGTACCTTGACCATCATTAAGACAAACCAAGGAGCTTTCATCCAACATTTCTTCTGCTATATCCCTATTACTATCAGTGCGATCACTACCCCATAAACTGCTGTGTGCGTTGAAGTCTCCACACCATATTTCCTTTCTATGTGACGTGTTGCCCGTTATCTCTTTTAGCATGTCCGTAGTTAGCAACCTACCTGGATTGTAAAAATTAATTATCTTAGTATTTATATCTTTTCCAGGAGTTCAGATTTAAATTATGACACACTCTACATTATTGGGACCAGGAACCACCCTATAAGCCAAACCTTCATTAATAAAGGTAGCACACCCTCCCCCAGTTTGATTGTTACTTCTGTCATGTCTCATAGACCTAAACCCAGGAATTACAAAATTCAATTCTGATCGTAGCCAAGTCTCTTGTACACATATTACATCTAGAACATTAGCAAACTCATAAATATACTTTTTGAGCTCTTGCCCATTGGCTACAAGGCTTTTTGCATTTCATTGTAAATGTGTAAAACCATAATGAGAGTCCTAATCCTTACCATGCACATTTCCTTCAGTTGCAGTAAGTAATGCATGTATCTGGTCTGCTTTGATGTCTTTTATGTCCAGGAATTTTACTGCTGCTAAAACAATTGTTCTAATCCTATCGCTTTTCTTTTTCAGGTGCGAGGTAACATTTATGGTATGACAAATGAAAGCTACAAACTTTGCTTTGCCCACTACCAGAGTATCATCTTGAAGCTTACAATTGTGAGTGCATGCTTTCTGAATTGCCATTGGGTTTATAGTTTGGGTCTTATTTCCTGTTGCAATGTCATTCCTGACAGCTGTACCTCTGGGCCACTTTCACAGCACTGAATAGGGTTGTTTTGTCTTCCCTGACTTTCTTTAGAGCTGCAGCAGTATGATATTTTGTTCATAATCTTGACTCTTTGGGCTTCTCTTGCTTCTTTCTGTATCATACAACCTCCATATGCAGCGCTCTGATCACCACCACAGTTGCAGCACTTAATCTTGGCATCTTTATCACATTTACCATATTCATGCTAGCCTGCACATAAGATAAGATAAGATAAGATAAGATAAGATAAGCCTTTATTAATCCCACAACGGGGAAATTCCAGGATTGCAACAGCACAGGGATAGCAACACTCAGAGCAACAATCAGAAGGCAAGAAAAAAAAACAAGCAAGCAAGAGCAGCTAATATACGTACATATGTACATATTACTATAAAATATATATATACAGACACACAGTGCAGAGCATTGTAGCTGGATGGAATAAATATATGAATATGTAAACACACAGTGCGGAGCATTGTAGCTAGATGGAATAATATGTAGATATACTGTATAAACACACAGTGCGGAGCATTGTTGCTAGATGGAATAATATGTAGATATATAAACACACAGTGCGGAGCATTGTAGCTAGATGGAATAATATGTAGATATACTGTATAAACACACAGTGCGGAGCATTGTAGCTAGATGGAATAATATGTAGATATATAAACACACAGTGCGGAGCATTGTTGCTAGATGGGATAAATATGTAAATATATAAACACACACAGTGCAGACCATTGTTGCTAGATGGGATGAAACAGCACAACCGTCTACTTAGTTATCCTACATGGTATGATTATGTGCCCATACATATTCTCACTCTCCATAGCGACCAGTATTTTCCTAGTTGTATGCCGGAGGGGACCATTGTGTAAGTCTATTGCATCTTTTGCATTCAAAAAACTATTAGTTTGTTACGTCTTTTTGCTATCTCTGCGAGCAGCCCTGCTTAGGTTGTACAGTCTGACAGCCGTTGGTAGGAAGGACCTGCGAAACCTCTCGGTTGTGCACCTGGGATGATGTAGTCTGCTGCTAAATGAGCTCCTCAGTGTGTTCAGTATGTCCTGCATAGGGTGGAACTCGGACTCCAGCAGAGATGACAGTTTAGCCACCGTCCTTCTCTCTCCTATCTCCTCCACCGGATCAAGGCGCTACCCCAGGACAGAGCTAGCTTTCTTGATCAGTTTGTTCAGTCTCTTCCTATCGGCTGCAGTAATGCCACTGCCCCAGCAGACCACTCCAAAAGTGATGGCTGATGCCACCACCGTGTCATAGAATGTCTTCAGCAGCGCCCCTTGTACACCAAAAGACCTGAGTCTCCTCAGTAGGAACAGCCTGCGCTGTCCCTTCTTGTAGAGTGCATCAGTATTGTGTGACCAGTCTAGTTTATTGTTTAGATGAACACCCAGGTACTTGTAGGATGTCACCATCTTGATGTCTGTTCCCTGTATATTTACTGGTGCTGTGAGGGGTTGTCCTTGCCTGCGGTAGTCCACCACCAGCTCCTTAGTTTTCCTCGCGTTGATCTGGAGGCAGTTCCGATGGCACCAGTCCACGAAGTCCTGGATAAGCCCTCTGTACTCAGCTTCATCTCCATTGGAGATGAGACCAACGATCGCAGAGTCATCAGAGAACTTCTGTAGATGGCAGTGAGTTGTGTTGCGTGAGAAGTCCGCAGTATAAAGAGTGAACAGGAAGGGAGCCAGCACCATTCCCTGGGGGGCCCCTGTGCTACTGATGATCGTGTCGGACACACAGTCCCGGGTTCTCACAAACTGAGGCCGGTTCGTGAGGTAGTCCAGGATCCATGATGACAGGTGCTGGTCCACCCCTGCGCGCAGCAGCTTGTCCTTCAGGATCATCGGTTGGATGGTGTTGAAAGCACTGGAGAAGTCAAAGAACATGATCCTCACCATATTCCCGGGCTTCTCCAGGTGGGACAGAGAACGGTGAAGGAGGAAGATCACCGCATCCTCCACCCCAATGCCATGCTGGTAGGCGAACTGGAGTGGATCCATCGCTGGTTCCACCAGGGGGCGGAGGTGAGCAAGGAGCAGTCTCTCCAGGGTCTTCATAAAGTGGGACGTCAAGGCCACCGGTCTGTAGCTGTTCAGGTCTTTGGGGTGGGAAGTTTTTGGTACAGGTACCACACAAGATGTTTTCCACAGCTGTGGTACCCTCCCCAGCTTCAGGCTCAGTTTGAAGATATACGTCACAATCCCACACAGCTGGTCTGCACAGGACTTGAGGACATCTTGCACACCTTGGTTTTCCTTTACACTGTTGTGCTGTGTGCCCCATTCTTTGACATGTATAACATCTCAGGGGATTGGGAATAAATTCTCTCACACTGTAGTTTATATAGGCTATCTGTACTGATTTGGGAAGAGTTTTCTCAAACTGAATTACCACCGACAGGGTTTCTTTCAAAGAGCTATCTCTCTTACTTTTGAGTCTTGCTGCATCAGTTACTTTGCCTCCTTTAGTTTCATTTTTTATATCAGACAACAACACATTCAGAGGAACTCCAGATTGTTACTTGTGGCCCTCGCGAGCCACACAAAGAGAGCCGAGGGCGAGCCAGTGAGTTTGCGATGTTTTATTATTATAGGGAACAGGGGATAAAGAACACGGCCTCGTGGGGCCAAAAGCACGAATACTCATACAGTGGTACACTTACAAATAATGTAGAACGACGAGCAGAGAGCTGGCGCCGGGCGTAGGGGTTCCAGCCTTCAGTGCGCTAAGTCGCAGCCCCGAATGATCGGAGCTGCTCCCCTTTATGCTCATTAGCAGCGCCTCAGCTGATGAGGGTTGATTGGACTCCAGCCGTCCCATAACTGACAGCTGGGAGCCCGCTGAGACGCTGTCACAGAAAGAACAGGGCTGAGGGAATATGGTCTGAGCGCCGGATGACACGGCGTCTCATCTCACGTGACACAGCCCCCCCCTCACGGTCAGACTATGAACGACCCATACCATCCAAGAACCCCCCCCCCCCCCCCCCACCTAGGGTGGGCGGATGGGGCGCAGGTCAGGAGGGAGAGAATCAGAGGGGAGGAAAAAAAAACCCAACAATAACCCAATACAGAGTACCAAGGGAAAACCCAAACACAATACTCCATATGACATGAGAGGAAAAAAAAAAAAAACAATCGACAATAAACCAATACAGAGTACCAGGAAAACCCAAACACAATACTCCGTAAAATAAGAGAAAAAAAACCCAGAGAAAGGAAAAAAGAACAGACAATAAACCAATATCGAGTACAAGGGAAAAACCCAAACAATATACTCCACAAAATACAACAAGAAAAAAAAACCCAGAGAAGGAAAAGAAAACAGGCAATAAACCAATATAGAGTACAAGGGAAAACCTAAATACAATACTGCATAAAATACAACAAGGGAGAGAAAAAAAACCCAGACAAAGGAAAAAAAAAAAACCAATCGACAATAAACCAATACAAAGTACAAGGGGAAAACCCAAACACCATACTCCATAAAAAATACAACATGGGAAAAAAAAAACAGAGAAAAGAAAGAAAACAGACAATGAACCAAAATAGAGTACAAGGGAAAACCCAACACAATACTCCATAAAATATAACATGAGAGAGAAGACCCATTCAGGCAGAGGAAAATTGCAGAGATAACAGCCCAACACACAGGGGAAAAAAACCCACCACAATACCCCATAAACCATGTACAGGTCAAACAACGAAAATCAACCCCGGGGCCTCCCAAAATGAAAGGAGAACTCCCAAGGGTGAAAATTAACCATACAGCCATCCCTCACACAGGAGGGGAAACCCCCCCCCCCCCAAAAAAAAATCACGCTAAACGCGGAACGAAAAAAAATAACAGCTTAGCTGTACCCACCCAAAACATAAGCACAGCAAAAGACATTCAGTTCGGGGGGTCTCCCCACACCCAGCGTCCATACCGCTAACAAGGGTGAAGGGAAGAGTTCCGGCGGCCTACCCGAACCCCAGGCCAAAAAACACAGTTCCTCGGGAGGCCGAACCAGATCGCCGAACAGAAAGTCTAGCGGGTCGGGCGGCCGCACAAGCGAGTCGGACGGGCACGGCAGGCCCTCCGGCGGCCGACCCGCATCGCTCAACCACCAGGCCCATAGGGGAAAAGGAGAGGTCCAAATGGACCCCGGTGGAAGAGGCTTGGGGGAGAGCTGATGACGAGGAGGTCCAACGACAAACGGCAGGGAATCAGCAACCCCCTCACCGGACCTGGACACCACTGGTGCAGAACCCACGTCGGACCCCGATTGGGTCTCGAGCGAACCCACGTCGGACCCCGATTGGGTCTCGGGCGAACCCACGTCGGACCCCGATTGGGCCGGCGCCGCACCAGAACCGACCTCCGACGTCGAACCTGGACCCTCCGGCACCACGAATGATGGCAGCTCCTCGCCAGCGACCCTGGGAGAAGGCTCAGGAGAGAAAACAGAACCGGGATCAGGATCACCAGCAGCGCCAGAACCCGGCGAGATAAGCTCGGACGCAGCGGACGGCTGCCCCCGGCTCATCTCCCCTAGAGACAGGCTAAAGTGCTCTAAAGTAAGGAGAAGAAAGATGAGATAGAGCACTTGCCTGATCTTGGGTTCTGACGCCGTCCAGGACTGCGAAGATCTGGGATCCAACATCAGGAGGTCGTCGTCAGGCTCCCACTCAGCTGTGTCGGGCTCCGCAGCCGGCATGATGGACAGCGCAGCTTGTGATTCCTCCGGCACCGGTGTCCATGCCGACAGCCCATACGGCGTGGTGGCAGGAGAACCTCGTCCCGCTGGACCGGACCGCTCCTCTGTGGAGACCCGGGGACGTTTGGTCGTCGGCGTTGACTCCACGTAGCAATCCGCCTTCTTCCTCCGTTCACGGCGTAGCTGCGGAACCGGAACCAGGCTGTCCAGAACCGCAGGCCCCCTCCTCATCCCACGACGTTGGCCTGGTGCCGGGGACTGCTCAGCGGAGGGAGAAACAGAGGGTGCAGGATTAATGACTAAAGCTACAGCAAGTGGTGGGAGTTCGGGGAGCTGCGAACCCCGAACTCCACCTCCAGGAGTTCGACAGAGCAAATCACAAGGTGGATGTGAACAAACTGGGACTTGCCTGTCTCCTGGAGGCTGGATGGTGCCTGCTGCAATGGACATTGCTCCTCCCTTTCCCCGCTGGGCGGTAACGGAGGACCCCCTGAGAGGACGTCGGGGAGCCGCTCGTGTTGATTCCAGGAGAGGGCTCGCCAGGTCGGGATTCCGGGCGCACACAGCAGCCGGGAAGTGCGTTGAGGAGGAGGGGGTGACAGCCGAGATGAGCCGGGCCTGACGTGCTGGCGTGACAGTGGAGGGGAGTGGCTCAGGAGACGAGGCTGCGGAATCTCCTCTCAGACGAGGCGTAGGAGTGACAGCTGCGTGGGAGGATGAGACCTTGCGGCAGTCCGGAACTGGATCCGGACGGGGTTCATGCTGAGACGGTTCAGCAATGTGACGACAGCTATTCCCAGGGGGCGAAGCGAAGGAGATACCCGGAAATTGCCACTCCTGAGCGGAGACCGAGGTGAGGAGGGCGTCGAACTCGGGGTAGTCTCGCAGCCCTGGACTCCTCTAAACCAATCTTACCGCCGCCGCCACATGCTTCATGATGGAGGACGGGTGCACAGCGGAGTTAGCAGCAGCCACTCGGTCCCGGACCTTAATAGCTGTCAGCTACAGATCTTCCGGGGGAATCCCGAGTGACGTGCTGAATGGGGAAAGCCCTCTGGATGGCGCGAACTCCCGGACTGGAGTAGAGGCAGGAACGAGATCCCGAAGCGAAGGGCGACGTCTCCTCCTCTTCAGCTTCCTGCCGGGATTTCCCTCCAACCCACGGAGCTCCTCTCGCTGTGCAGCGATGGCGTCCTTCCTGGCACAGACCTCAGGATGGTTGGAATAGCGAGGGAGGCCGTCCAGGAGATTCTCAGCATAGTCCAGATGCCAGCATCTTTCGTTGGAGGTGTCGTACAGAGTGGCTGTGAAGAGCGTCCCGTCGACATCCTCCAAGATGGCCGTCAGCTCGTCGCCCTGGCGCCGAACGTGACTCCTGGGAAATGGCATGCTTAAAGAGCTGACACCCAGACTGGAAGGCACAAGTCCAATGGCAAACTCATGGCCGCCGGCAACTCGTTCGGCTGCGACTTACTGTTACGTGTGGCCCTCGCAAGCCACACAAAGAGAGCCGAGGGCGAGCCAGTGAGTTTGCGATGTTTTATTATTATAGGGAACAGGGGATAATGAACACGGCCTCGTGGGGCCAAAAGCACGAATACTCATACAGTGGTACACTTACAAATAATGTAGAACGACGAGCAGAGAGCTGGCGCCGGGCGTAGGGGTTCCAGCCTTCAGTGTGCTAAGTCGCAGCCCCGAATGATCGGAGCTGCTCCCCTTTATGCTCATTAGCAGCGCCTCAGCTGATGAGGGTTGACTGGACTCCAGCCGTCCCGTAACTGACAGCTGGGAGCCCGCTGAGACGCTGTCACAGAAAGAACAGGGCTGAGGGAATATGGTCTGAGCGCCGGATGACACGGCGTCTCATCCCACGTGACACAGATATTACTCTTCTTATCTTAGTGCTCCTGAGACATAGGATTTCTTCCTTTCCCCACCAAGACATGACATTCTCAGAATATTTCCTGCTGCTGTCCACTGACAGCATGGAATAGCACTCGTTTATTATTCATGCACCTAGCAAACTTAATTTTACCAATTTCTTGCTCAATTGCTTTAGTAAGTTTGATTGGGTGAAAATGCCCTCCATCTTGATTAAACTCAATTATTACTTTCCATTGATTTTCTTGCGTTTCATTCAAAAACATAGGACTGTCACCCTGGCCAGTTCTAGTTTTCTTGCCACCACCACCTGCATCGCTCCTTTCAGACCAGCCTCTTGCTGTTGCGAGCCTTGCTCTTTCTTTTATTGTGCTTTTCTTTTTAGCACTCCTTGAGACCAAATACTCCATATCCTCCCCATTCTGTCCACCAGAACTAGTTGACATGATACTGCAGAGTACAGTTTATGCTAATCCGCCAGAAACTTATTCAATCCTACAGCAAAGACCTCTTCCGAGTCCGCCATCCTTCCTGTCAAGTTGTGTTTTTCCCAGTCTGAGGTGACAAACCAGGCCGGAGAGGTCTACGGAGAGGACTGCACCCTGTTCCACTTTCTTTTCTGATCACAGTAAAGCTACACACCCACACACACCATTTCCTGCCTCATCTTCACACTAAAACCCACTCATGAAGCTTTCAATGCACTTCCTTACCGCTTTCTGCCTCTCTGTCAGCATGGAGGAGCTGCAGCAGCCCCGCCCACAGGGGAGAAACAGATTGGACAAAAGCACTGTGAGGATGGGGGGGAAGGTTGTAATCTTTCAATAGTTATAAATGTCAAACAATGTGTTTTAAGTTGCACCACTTGTATTGTGCCTTCAACGAATATTACTATGCAGTTCAACTAAAACATGTTTGTGTTTACAATGTGATTTTTTTGGGGGGGACAACTTTATGGAAGGGGGGACATGACCCCTGCGTCCCCCCCAGGATTTACGCCCCTGCTTCAAAGTACTCCTTCCACCTTCTCAACACACTCTCATCATTTGTTAGTACATTGCCATTTTTGTCCATAATCAGCTTAACCTGCTGCACATCTTTTCCAGCTCCATCTCTCTGTCTAGCCAATCAATACAAGTCCTTTTCTCCTTCCTTAGTGTTTAGCCTCTCATACAAGTCACTATATGCCTTTTCCTTTGCCTTTCCCACCTCTCTCTTTGCCATGCGCCTAGATTGCAAATACTCCTGTCTACTTTCTTCATCTCCCTGACTATCCCACTTTTTCTTTGCTAACCTCTTCCTTTGAATACTTTCCTGTACCTCCTCATTTCACCACCAAGTCTCCTTGTCTTCCTTCCTCTGTCCACTGGATACACCACATACCTTTCTACCCATTTCTCTCAATACTTTTGCTGTACTTTCCCAGTCATCTGGTTCTGGTCTTCTTCCCTACCACCCAGAGCCTGTATCAACGTCTTCCTGATCTCTGTGCGACCTTCTTCCTTCTGTGACTTCCCCCACTTAATCGTTGGCTCTGCCTTCACTCTCTTCCTCTTCTTACTTTCCAAAGTCAACCTACAGACTATCATCCAATGCTGTCTAGCTACTTTCTCCCCTGCCACCACCTTGCAGTCTCCTATCTCTTTCAGATTTCTCCTTCTGCATAAGATGTAGTCCACCTGTGTGCACCTTCCTCCACTCTTGTAAGTCACTCTATGTTCCTCTCTCTTCTTGAAGTGTGTGTTCACCACAGCTATTTCTATCCTTTTAGCAAAATCCACAACCATCTGTCCTTCCACATTTCTCTCCTTAAGACCATACCTACCCAGGACCTCCTTATCACCTCTGTTTCCTTCACCTACATGTCCATTAAAGTCTGCTCCAATCACCACTCTCTCCCCCCTGGGAACACTCTCTACCACTACATCTAACTCAGAATTCCATTTTCTCGCCTACCTGACATCCAACTTGTGGGCCATACACACTGACAACATTCAACTTCACACCATTGACTTCTAGCTTCAAACTCATGATTCTGTCTGACTCCCTCTTTATCTCCTGAACACTCTTCACATACTCTTCCTTCAAGATTACTCCTACTCCATTTCTCTTCCTATCTACACCATGGTAGAACAGTTTAAATCCACCTCCAAAGCTCCTAGCCTTGTTTTCCTTCCATCTGTTTTCTTGAACACACAGTATATCTACCTTTCTTCTCTCCATCATATCAGCCAGCTGTCTGCCTTTACCAGTCATAGTCCCTACATTTTAATGTCCCTATTCTCACCTCCACACTTCTACCTTTCCTTTTCTCTCTCTCCCTCCTACCACACCTTCCCCCTCTCCTCCTCCTCGATCTTTGACCAACAGTAGCCTAATTTGCACCGGCACCCTGTTGGTTAACAGCAGCAGTGGTGGTCATTATTAACCCGGGCCTCGACGATCCGGTATGAAAGTCTCATTCGTCATGATCCCCATGTTTGATTTGGCAAAGGTTTGACATCGGATACCCTTCCTGGCACAACCCTCTCCATTTAGCCGGGCTTGGGACCGGCACTAGGAGTACACTGGCTTGTGCACCCCCTGTGGCTGTTTTTTTTTTTTTTTAATTTTTTGTATTTTGTATTCTTCATTAATCCCCAGAGAGAAATTAGAAGGCATCCACCTGGATGGATGAGGCAGCCACGGCATGGCACCAATCCCTCACCATTCACACACACATTCACACCTAGGGCCTCTTTAGAGTCTCCAGTTAAAATAACTTGCATGTTTTTGGCCTGTGGGAGGAAACTGGAGTACCCAGGGTAAACCCATACAGACACAGGAAGAACATGCAAACTCCACACAGAAGGGTCACAGATGGTCAGGGGATGGGATCGATCCTGTGACATTCTTACTGTGCTGCCACAGTGCTAACCACTGCGCCGCCCTCAAAAAGTTGCACATTAATGAGAAAAAGGTGGCATCCATCCATCTTCTTCCGCTTAATCCTTTTCGGGTTGCAGGGGGGCTGGAGCCTATCCCAGCATCTTTGGGCGAGAGGCAGGATACACCCTGGACAGATCACCAGTCCATCGCAGGGCCAACACACAGAGACAGACAACCATTCACTCTCACAGTCAGACTTAAGGACAATTTAGAATCCCCAGTTTGATGCCAGTTAACCTAACTTGCATGTTTTTGGCATGTGGGAGGAAACCGGAGAAATCCCGGAGTAAACCCACGCAGACACGGGGAGAACATGCAAACTCCACACAGATCACTGTTGGTCGGGGGCTGGGATCGAACCAGGGATCCCCCAGCCAAGGGTGAGTTGCTGTGCTGCCGCAGTGCTAACCACTCCGCCACCGCGCAAGTGCAAATTAACAAGAAAAAAGTGGCAAATTAATGAGAAAAATTTGCAAATTTACATGAAAAAAGTTGCAAATTAACAAGAAAAAGTGTCAAATCAATGAGAAAAAGTTGCAAATTAATAAATTGGAGGGCGAATCCATGTAGCTCCTTTGTGTCCTTGCTGTAACCTTTTCATGGAGATCCACTAGACCACTCTTGGTCTTCCCCCAGGAGACCTCTTGGGAGAGCCTACCAGGAGCAAGTTGCCCCGACAACATATTGTAGCTCCAGGGATCATTTGTGCATGGAAACCCCTGCACCATGGTAAGGTGGCAATCCACGGGGGGACCACAATACCCCATCAGATTTTTTAAAGGGTGGGGGGTAAAAAGGTTATGCCATGGGTACTTTAAAACACCATCTTAAAGTTGGGATACTAGGATACTGACTGCCAGAGTGATGCTTATTCAGCTAGAGACCAGGGGACAGCGGTTTAGACATTAACCCCTTGCACTCTGGTCAATTTCCCTAAAAATGCCAAAAAATAACGTACCCAAAGTAAATCAAAAGCTGTTCTTCAACCCTTTGCAGCATCTTCATGGGGTTGGTCTCATTTAAAAGAAAACACTTTGAATTTTTTGGCAAAACAGTCATAATCTTTCTAAGTGCTCCTGCCACTGAGTAACAGTCATCTAAACATACTGAACTTGAAGAAAATAAATTTCGCCTGGGTGTTTTTTTGGATACAAATGCTTGCAAATAACACACAGCTGTCAGATACTGACTGGAAAATGCAACAGAAATGTAGAACCAAGTGTTATCCAGCTGAGGTCAAAATTTTGTAACAATACCACAAAAAAATGAATATATTACACAGCTTTTTTCTTAGGTTGTTCCCAGGCATTTTTGAACTGTGCCAAATTGTGCCAAATGGCACAGTTTGGAAAAATGTCTGTAACTTTTGAATGATTCAATATAGAAGCTTCATCTTGGGCTCTAATGAAAGGTGAAGGGCTGTGTGTGTGTGTGGGGGGGGTGTAAAGGAAAAAGCGAGCCGCCGAAACAGTCCAAATTAACGGACTTTCAGGTCTGTGACGCAGCAAACAAAACTCCATATATGGCGGAGGAGGCTGGCAACGGTGCGAAATCTGCGGGGAGCGGCGCAGATGCGCTGATGGCTGCCATGAGTTCAATGAGAGCGGACTTCATGAATGAATGAATGAACAAACAAGCCCCCACACACAAAGAAGCATGCCACGTAAAAAATGTGTGGCTTTTTTTTACAAGAAAAAATAACCTACAGTGCACTAAAAATCATACTAAAATATCTGTAATGTAGAGGATAACAACTCCCACCCCCCACGCTACAGAGGACAGACATCACCCATCGCTACATGATGGAAAGCGGTGACGGTGCGCCGCCGTCTACTACGCACAGTTGTACTAAAATATCTGCACTATATCTGCAATCCGCTACAGAAGAGTAGCGGGGGTGGGGGTGGGGGCGTTCACAACATGACGGGGGGGCCGTTTGCAACATGACGGACCTGGACTGGTCCGGGTCCGTCATGTTGCGATAACGCACAGTTGTAATTTACCGATCGGTCAAAAGTCATTTGGATTACAATTTTCAGGGATAAAGAATAATTTAGCTTATAACACTTACCTGTCCACAACAGCAGTGTAGCTGGCGAACTTCTCTTCCTCATTGTCAGATGAACATGAAGCTGGTCCGCTTGTTACGGACTCGTCATTCTGGTCATGTGACCCGGTCAAACCATAATTCCATTATTGCGGTTTTGCGCTTCCATGATTGCGGTTTTGGCGAACGATTTTTCAAAACAAATAAGAACAGTAGTAAGAAAAAAAGACTGGCGAACGCGTGTGTGTCACCCAGCCTTACACAAAACAGCTTTCGAACTTCTGTGCTTCAATTGGCTGGCTATATTCGCAGCCGTTGGTAGGCGGGTCCTTCTTGCTAGGTTTTCAGTCATTGGTTCTTCAAGGTTTCAGAAACCCAATTCAAGGCTCTTATTAGTCGAATGAGAGGTCAATCACATCTAAACCAATCAAAGCACTCCTTTGGCTTTCTGTTCGCGGCTGTGTCTGTAGTGGAAGAACGGAAATGCAGGGTTTTTTTTCTTCAGTGCACCCTAGGATGCACAGTGTGCGTACTAGGGCGCCCTCGTGCGCTCTAGGACGTAGAGACGTGTCCGCCCGCGGTACACCGAAGTGCAAGAGGTTAATGGCTGTATTGAGTTATTTTGAGGGGACAGCAAATTTACACTGTTATACAAGCTGTACACTGACTACATTATATCAAAGCGTCATATCTTCAGTGTTCCATGAAACGATATAATAAAATATTTACAAAAATGTGAGGGGTGTACTCACTTTTGTGAGATACTGTACATCATATTCCCATACAATGCAGTTGAACAGGCCAACATCAATGTGAAATTTGCAGTGAGAGCCAGTTTTCCTAATGATTGTAATGAACAGCATTGTTGGGAACAAACTTCAAGCTGGCACTGTGTGGATGGATGGCTTCTTGGTGAGTAAATTCATGTAACTGTCCTAACTCGCCAGGGGATCGCCTGATTGCTGGGGTCCTTCTGCAACTGTGGGGGTCCCCCCTACAGTTGAAAGTGCTATGAGATGACTGTTGTTGTGAAATGGCGCTATATAAATAAAGTTGAATTGAATTTAATTGAATTAAATAACCCACCTCATGCGCAATGCATCTGTGCGCCCCCAAATATTACTCTGTCTTCAAGGCTTCATTACAACTCAGTGGTTTGAGTAAGTGACTTTCTTTTTTTCCTGATTAAACTACAGTTTGACAGCATTCTACCAAGCCCCCAATTACCTCTGTGTGTACAGTAGTTATGTCAATAAACACATGCGTAAACTTTGAAATGCAACCGTGTCACCCACGGTGCACTTCATTCATTCATTTAGTACTGTGTGTGAGCCATGTAAATTGTATATAACTATAAAAGATGAGATTTGCATTTTGGACATAAAATATGTAGCTCAAGTAGGTTCATTTTGTCTTCTTTTTAATTATTAGCTTTTTGTTTTTCTTATTTAAGACAAGAATAAAAAGGAGATGTTTTTACCTTCACATGTTTCGACTGTCCACTGCAGTCTTCCTCAGAAGTGCCAGCTGATTGCTGTGAAGTGTCATTTATCAGCTGTTTTTCCTAGGCGGGGCCAGCCCAGCAGAACTGTCGGATCCACTGGGCTGACCCCGCCCTCCGCCGTCCGATGGTCTCTGGAGAATGTGGTCCCAGGTGTGGGGAAGCATAAAGGCCCCCTCATCCTGATTCATGCTGTCTTTTCCCCACTTCCTGATATCTATGGCCTCCTTGATCCAGCGTGCCTGTGACTCTCCAATCCAATGATTTTTGCATTGTCCCAGTCCATGATGTGATTATTTCTTTTGCAGTGACCTGATATTACTGATTTGCTTGCTCTGCCTTTTCTTTTTGTGATCTTGTGAGTCGTCCTTGTGTTTCCTTCTCACATTCCTTCTGGTGTTCTTTTTTCCTTGTGGTGAATGATCTTCCTCTTTCTCCTATGCAGGTCTTGTTACATGAGCTGCATGATATTTCATAGACAGTATTATGTTACATTTTTTGCTTTGTTCTATTTTGTCCTTGGGGTGTACTCATAACTGACAATTTTTTTGTGTGATTTTGCCGCTGTGTTTATTTTGTTTTTTCATGATCCTTTGAATTGGTTCTGTTATCCCTCAGATGTATGGTATGGTTATGATGTCCTTGCTTTTGATTTTGGCTTTTGTCTGTGTTTTCTTTGTTTCTGACTTGCTGTTTCCCTTTATTTATGGCCCATATCGGATATTGGCAGTGTGTGAGTGCATATCTTATGCGGTTTTCCTCCTTCTGTCTGTCTTCTTGGTTTGTGATGATGGTGGCCCATTCGTAAAATAACACAGGGTTACAAAAATAATTTTTCTGTAAGTTGTCTGTGTTTTTTCAACTGATTTAAGACAATTTTGCACCGCTGAATCTGAAAATGACAAACATTTCTCTGGATCAGGTGCTAAGTAAAAACTTGTACTTACTTAGTACTGTGCATGTACTTACCTTTATATAAAGGTAAGTACATGTAAATTGAATGTTATGTTATCATTGTTCAAAATTCAGAGAATTTCAAGACATAAAAAAGAATTTTGCATCATTTAAAGCAAAAATACCTGTACATGTAAACAAAAACATATAAAACAACATGAGGCCATAATTCAAAAAGTTGACCTGATTGAGCAAAACCAATGTGATTTTTGGATTCAGCACATCAAAATTGTCCTAAATCAGCTAAAAAAAAAAAAAACTTAGACAATAAATTTGGTGTTGACCAGCATAATAAATCTATATTATCTTCTTTTTCATTATGGTTTTCCTTTATTCAACCAGCTGATCCACCCAGCTGATCACAAATCACAGCGATCAGCTGACACTTCTGAGGACGACTGCAGACGTCAGTAGAAACATGTCAAGGGTAAACATCTCCTTCTCATCCCTGTCTGAATAAAGGAAAACAGTAAACTGATCTTGTAGGGCTGTGAGCAGACTACTGAATTACCTGTATCCAGCGCTAATGCTGGAGGACAGTGTGCCAAACAAAACATTTTTACATGCCTCTAATTCATTCAGGAGCACCTCCAACTCACAGTCCATGAAATTCCATTAAATCCATTATTTTTGATCGTGGGTACAGAAGAATCAAATGTCCAGTGCTTGTATACAGTATGAATGAATTTATTTATTTATTTAGCGAATGCAAAGTCCTTAAGCCAAGCAGTTGCCTCCTGGTTTGCTGTATGGAGGGTGTGTAATCCTCCTTCCAGTCGTAAGCGGAGGACTTACCGTGACTGCAGCGGCGGTGTGCGACGAGACTACCCGAAGCGATTGCTAAGCTAACGCTAGTTAGCTTAATGCTGGCGCCAGTCATTCCACCTTACACCAGCCTGAATCGAAGCCCAGCTGCGAGGCCCAGCGGAGATACTACCAGGCAAGCGGCTATTTGTTGACGGGGCTCAGCAGAGATTTCACCCAGGCAGACGACGGTAGGTGGCGGTGCCTAGCGGAGGATTTACCGTGACCTCAGCGGAGCTCGGTGGCAGCGGCGGTGTGTGACGAGACTCGGTTGGAGGAGCGGGACGGGAGACCAGTTACGGCGACTATGAGCAACGAGACCAGCAACGGAAGGGGCTAGTTGGCTAGCTGAGGCCCAGCTGGATTTGAGGACGATCGGATCAGATTCTGGCGATATAAGCAGAATTTATTTTACTATCCACAGATTTTCCTTTTCCTTCTTTCCAAGAAGGACTGAAGATGGCTGCCACCGGATTAAAAAGTGGGCTGATGGGCACCACTAATAAGCCTTCTCTACTTCTCTACTTCCTCTTCGTTTTGTCTTTGTGTGTCTGGACCTGCAACAAGAAGGATTTTCCGACAAACTCAACCAAAGGTGAAGTTAAAAAGTTTTATCTGTATGGATTTGGGCTTGGACATCTCACCCTACACTCTATGTGGTCTTTAAAAGCCCTGAGCAAAAACTTCCAAATTAAGGCAAACATGGCTGTTAAGCAAAAATCACAATATGGCAGAGGATATACAGTTAAAGTTCTGTTAGTTCTGCTACTTCTGGCAGGAGATATTCACCTTAACCCTGGACCTGCCACTATTAAACAGCAGACCACTGGGTTAGCACAAAACCGAGCTGTACAAAAGCAAAAACAACATTTATTTTTCCAAACTGTTAATCATGCACGAGTTCTTTGGGACACCAAGGCTAAACCAAAGGGGATCCTCGGCGGTCATTTAAACATACGGAGCATAATCCCCAAAAGAGATGAGATTTCGGTGTTGCTGTTGGACTCAAATCTGGACTACCTTTGTCTCTCAGAAAGCTGGCTACACAGTAACATAGACACTAATATGATCGATATTGTGGGCTACCAGTGTTTTAGAAAAGACAGGCAGGTAGGGAGGGGAGGAGGTGTTTTAATTTACATCGAAGACAAATATAAATGTCAACTGGTTGATTTGAATACTTCACTTGAATGTTTAGCTGTTAATGTATGTCTCTCTCCGGTAATGAATTTCAACATTGCAGTAGTGTACAACCCACCGTCACACAACTCTTCCTTTTATAATGAATTAAGTGATCTGGTTAAACAACTTGAGAAGAACAGAGAAACAATAATTCATGGTGACCTCCAAGTCCGAGTCCATGGTCCTCAGCCGGAAAAAGGTGGATTGTCCTCTCCGGGTTGGGGACAGGCTCCTGCCCCAAGTGGAGGAGTTTAAGTATCTTGGGGTCTTGTTCACGAGTGAGGGGAAAATGGAGCGAGAGATCGACAGACGGATTGGAGCAGCATCTGCAGTGATGCGGACGTTGTACCGGTCTGTTGTGGTGAAGAGGGAGCTTAGTTCTAAGGCAAAGCTGTCGATTTACCAGTCAATCTACGTTCCTACTCTCACCTATGGTCACGAGCTTTGGGTAATGACCGAAAGAATGAGATCGCGGATACAAGCGGCTGAAATGAGCTTTCTCCGTAGGATTGCTGGACTCACCCTCAGAGATAGGGTGAGGAGCTCAGTCATCCGGGAGAGGCTCAGAGTAGAACCGCTGCTCCTCCACATTGAAAGGAGTCAGTTGAGGTGGTATGGGCATCTGATTAGGATGCCTCCTGGACGCCTCCCACTTGAGGTGTTTCAGGCACGTCCCACTGGGAGGAGACCCCGGGGCAGACCCAGGACTCGGTGGAGAGACTATGTCTCCCAGCTAGTCTGGGAACGCCTTGGTATCCCCTCTGAAGAGCTGGAGCAGGTGGCTGGGGAGAGGGAAGTCTGGGCTTCTCTGCTTGAACTGCTGCCTCCGCGACCCGGACCTCCGGAAAAGCGGTAGAAGATGGATGGATGGATGGATGGATGGACTTTAATATCAACTGGTCTGATAAAAAAGACAAACAAAAACTGAAAAGCCTCATGACTAAATTTAATTACCAGCAAATCATCAAAGGACCCACCAGGATAACCAAACAATCCAGAACACTTATTGACATGGTATTTACTAATAAACCAGAACGAATAACCAGAACCTATAATCTTGTAACTGGTCTCTCAGATCATAACATGGTTCTTGCTGTCAGGAAACTTACTAAAAAGCGACTACAGTATTTTGGGGGAGTCGATATTGACAAATCAAATTTTATTATCCCCAAATCAAAAAATGAGGAGTTTGAACATTACTTAGAGAATCAAAATTGGGAGCAGCTCATGGCAACATGTGAAGTAGATGATTGTTGTAATTTTATAACTGCAACAATCACAAAGTCTATAGAAAAATTTTCAAAGCAAATTAAAAGTAGACAACAGAAGATTAGCCTACCATGGTTAAATAATGAAATAAGAAAACTTATGAAGAGGCGAGACTATGCACTGAAAACATCACTAACCTCCAAACTACAAAATGATCACCTTGTGTACAAAAGTTTAAGAAATAAAGTGGTACATGAGCTGCGAAAATCAAAAATATCTTATTACAATAAACTGATAGATCATGCAAAGGGTAACAACAGTTCCCTATGGAGGCATTTAAATAACTTAACTAATAAAAAAAACGATCAGAAGGGGGTAAAGGAACTTAGAATCAATGGCAAGACCGTCAGTGACAAGGCTACTTTGGCAAATGAATTTAATTCACACTTTGTGGGCTCTGTGGAAGACTTAACAAAAATTTTTGTGCTGCCAAATGTGCTCAACAACACAAATTCCATACTTCCAACAGATACTTTTCACATCGATGAGGTAAATGAGAAGTTAATTGCTGGTATTGTTAAAACACTGTCAAACTCAAAAACTAATGATATCTACAATATGAGCACCTCCTTTCTCAAAATGCACAGCAAAATATTAATCAAACCACTGACTCATCTCATTAATCTCTCCATTAGGTCTAGTACATTTCCATCTGGCTGGAAAAAAGCTGTCGTCATACCAGTTCATAAATCAGGCAGTAAAGACGATATATGCAATTACCGCCCAATCTCTATCTTACCAGTCCTATCTAAGGTTCTTGAAAAAGTTGTAGCTACACAGCTGATAGACTACTTACAAGACAATCAACTTCTTCATCCACATCAATTTGGTTTTAGACCAGGATACTCAACAGAAACAGCAAATTGTTGCCTTATTGAAAACGTCAAACAGTCCTTGGACAGGGGTAATGTGGTAGGAGCTGTTTTTCTGGATCTCAAAAAGGTTTTCGATACTGTAAACCACAGTTTGCTTTTATCCAAAATGGTATCTTTTAACTTCTCCCCAAATACATTAGAATGGTTTGCATCTTATCTCCAGAATAGAGAACAGTGTGTAAAAGTTCACCAGGATAAATCCTCATTTTTAAACAACCGCATGGGTATCCCACAAGGGTCCATTCTTGGTCCTTTACTTTTCAGCATTTTTATTAATGACTTGCCGTTACACTGCTCAGCTGCAACATGCCAACTTTATGCAGATGATGCAGTTATTTACACAGCTGCCAAGACTCCAGCACAGGCTGCAGATGTACTGTCTATAAGTATGGTTTATGTCCAAGAGTGGCTCCTCAAGAACCATCTATTGCTGAACCTTCAGAAAACAGTCTCAATGTGCTTTTCAATCAAAAAATGTAACCTGCAACATTTTAAAGTTAATATACATGATCATGACATCAGTTTAGCTACAGAATTCAAATACCTTGGCATTGTACTAGATCCTCAACTCAAATTTAATCTTCATATAAAGAAAATTTCAAAAACAGTAAAAAAAAATCTGAACTGCTTTAAATTAATTAGATATTACATACCTTACGAAGCAGCTGCACTGTATATGCATTCTATGGTTTTTTCTCATATATCATACTGTTTGACAGTCTGGGCTCAAGCAGCCCCTTCCACAATAAGACATATAGGTTCATTATATAATCAAACCCTAAAAATCTTGGACAAAAAGCCCATTAGGTGGCATCACTGTAATGTTTTAAAAAAATACAACCTATTGAGTTTTGAGAGCTTCATTGACCTCTGTCTTCTGAAATTAACGTTCAAATGTTTCCATAAATCAGCACCCGAGCCACTTGCTGGTTTCGTCCAAAGACAGGACAGCAGCAGAGCCACCAGGAGTTCTGTTAACAATAACTGTAAAATATTCCACCGCAGAACCACATTTGGACAAACAGCTTTCTCTATAAAGGGCAGTCACATCTGGAACACAATGCCAAATGAAATTAAAATAATAACGGACTTTAAAACATTCACTAAAAATGTTAAAAACTGGCTGAAAAATAAACAAGAATGTACTCATGTATGAATTATTTGTCTGCAAAGTGAGAGTGAATGAAGGGAAGGAATAAATGTGTTTGTTTATAGTGAGTGACGGAGGGAGGAAGGCCTGAAATAGGCAAATGTGTGTTATGTTATATGTGTTAAATGTGAGTCAGGCTGTTATATTTGTGTATTTATAATATTTATAATATTTATGTTAAATGTGAGTCAGGCTGTTATATTTGTGTATTTATAATATTTATAATATTTATAATTGTGTATTTATAATTTTTCTGCATTGATGTATGTGGTTATTGTGTATATTTTTTATCTTGATTCTTTTTTCTAAAGCCCATCCAGGGACAAGAGTTGCAAATTAGCTAATAGCTATACACTCTATGTGCAACACATCAGATTGATTGTCTTTGATTAATTGTCTATGTTTATTGCACTGTCCCTGTCAAATAAACTAATCTACTACTACTACTTTGGAGCGGGCAAGCCTCTATGATGTGTTCCATAGTTTGCTCCTCTCCACATGCGCACAGTGGGCTAGGGCTACTGCCCCATCTGTGAAGGCTGGCCAAGCAGGGGCCATGTCCAGTCCTGAAGCGATTGAGTGTAGACCACTGTCTCCTTGGGAGGTTGGTGCCCGGGACCTGTTGGTTGGGGTTTATCACCAGCTGTTTGTTTGGGACCTCCTTGGTTTCCCATTCCTCTTGCCAAGCTGTCTGGATGGTAAAGTCAGCTGGGGGAGGGTTTTTCCAAATCGGCCGTCTGGATGAAAGTCGGGCAGTGGGTGGGGTGTAGATATCTGCATGGATTGGTAAGTGAGGAAAATCTTTAACTTTTTGGAGCATCCTTTGAGTTAATGCTGCTCGCCGGATGTGTGGAGGGGCTATGTTTGACAGTACAGAGAGCCAGGGGAGTGGTGTTGAGCGGATTGTTCCAGTTATAGTTCTCATGGTTGAGTTGAGCTGGGTGTCTACATGGTGTGTGTAAGATGACCTGGACCAGACAGGGGCACAATATTCTGCTACAGAGTATGAAAGGGCCAGTGCTGAGGTGCGCAGGGTGGAGACTGCCGCCCCCCATTTTGCACCAGCGAGCTTGCAGAGCAGGTTGTTTCGTACTTTCACCTTAGCAGCCGTCCCCTTTAGATGTTCCTTGAAGGATAAGGTCCTATCAAGGGTCACTCCAAGATAAGTTGGATTTGGGGCATGCTTAAGCTTGAGTCCGCTCAGGTGGATGTTTAGTTCTCTGGCAGCTTTTGCATTGTGGAGATGAAATACACTGGAGACGGTTTTTGCTGGGCTTGGTTTTAGGCGCCAGATTTTGCAGAACTGGTCCAGTTTAGCAAGATCTTCCGTGAGCACCCGTTCCAGTGGTTCAAAGTCTGGTGCTTGGAATGCCAAACAGATGTCTGAATGTATGAAAGTCATGTATGTCTGAAAGTATGAATGAATGAATGAATCTTTATTTATTCATTCATTCATACTGTATACAAGCACTGGACATTTGATTATATATATATACTGTATACTGTATATATAGTATATATATCTACAGTGGGGGAAAAAAGTATTTAGTCAGCCACCAGTTGTGCACGTTCTCCCACTTAAAAGATGAGAGGTCTCCAATTTTCATCACAGGTATACCTCAACTATCCATCCATCCATCCATCCATCTTCTACCACTTTTCCGGAGGTCCGGGTCGCGGAGGCAGCAGTTCAAGCAGAGAAGCCCAGACTTCCCTCTCCCCAGCCACCTGCTCCAGCTCTTCAGAGAGGATACCAAGGCGTTCCCAGACCAGCTGGGAGACATAGTCTCTCCACCGAGTCCTGGGTCTGCCCCGGGGTCTCCTCCCAGTGGGACGTGCCTGAAACACCTCAAGTGGGAGGCGTCCAGGAGGCATCCTAATCAGATGCCCATACCACCTCAACTGACTCCTTTCAATGTGGAGGAGCAGCGGTTCTACTCTGAGCCTCTCTCGGATGACTGAGCTCCTCACCCTGTGAGTCCAGCAATCCTACGGAGAAAGCTCATTTCAGCCGCTTGTATCCGCGATCTCGTTCTTTCGGTCATTACCCAAAGCTCGTGACCATAGGTGAGAGTAGGAACGTAGATTGACTGGTAAATCGACAGCTTTGCCTTAGAGCTCAGCTCCCTCTTCACTACAACAGACCGGTACAACGTCCGCATCACTGCAGATGCTGCTCCAATCCGTCTGTCGATCTCTCGCTCCATTTTCCCCTCACTCGTGAACAAGACCCCAAGATACTTAAACTCCTCCACTTGGGGCAGGAGCCTGTCCCCAACCCGGAGAGGACAATCCACCTTTTTCCGGCGGAGGACCATGGACTCGGACTTGGAGGTGCTGATTCTCATCCCAGCCGCTTCACACTCAGCGGTAAACCGTCCCAGCAAGAGCTGTAGGTCATTGCTGGATGAAGCCAACAGGACAACATCATCTGCAAACAACAGAGATGAGATCCTGTGGTCACCAAGCACGACACCCTCCATTCCCTGGCTGCGCCTAGAAATCCTGTCCATAAAAATTACGAACAAGATCGGTGACAAAGGGCAGCCCTGGCGGAGTCCAACTCTCACTGGGAATGACTCCGACCGAGTGTTGGCAATACGAACCAAACTCTCACAACGGTCGTACAGAGACCGAATAGCTTGTAACAACAAGCCCGATACCCCATACTCCCGAAGCACCTCCCACAAAAATCCATGAGGGACGCGGTCAAATGCCTTCTCCAAGTCCACAAAACACATGTAAATTGGTTGGGCAGACTCCCACGAACCCTCAAGAATTCTCGAGAGGGTAAAGAGCTGGTCCGATGTGCAATGGCCAGGAAGAAAACCACATTACTCCTCCTGAATCCAAGGTTCGACCAACGGTAGGACTCTCCTCTCCAGTACCTTAGCATAGACCTTTCCAGGGAGGCTGAGGAGTGTGATCCCTCTAAAGTTGGAGCACACCCTCCGGTCCCCTTTTTTGAAGAGAGGAACCACCACCCCGGTTTGCCATGCCAAAGGCACTGCCCCCGACCTCCACGCAATGTTGCAGTTACCTCAACTATGAGAGACAAAATGAGAAAAAAAAAATCCAGAAAATCACATTGAAGGATTTTTAATGAATTAATTGGTAAATTCCTCAGTTAAATAAGTATTTGGTCACCTACAAATAAGCAAGATTTCTGGCTCTCACAGACCTGTAACTTCTTCTTTAAGAGGCTCCTCTGTCCTCCACTCGTTACCTGTATTAATGGCACCTGTTTGAACCCTTTATCAGTATAAAAGACACCTGTCCACAACCTCAAACAGTCAGACTCCAAACTCCACTATGACCAAGACCAAAGAGCTGTCAAAGGACACCAGAAACAAAATTGTAGACCTGCACCAGGCTGGGAAGACTGAATCTGCAATAGGTAAGCAGCTTGGTGTGAAGAAATCAACTGTGGGAGCAATTATTAGAAAATGGAAGACATACAAGACCACTGATAATCTCCCTCGATCTGGGGCTCCACGCAAGATCTCACCCCGTGGGGTCAAAATGATCACGAGAACGGTGAGCAAAAATCCCTGAACCACACGGGGGGGCCTAGTGAATGACCTGCAGAGAGCTGGGACCAAAGTAACAAAGGCTACCATCAGTAACACACTACGCCGCCAGGGACTCAAATCCTGCAGTGCCAGATGTGTCCCCTTGCTTAAGCCAGTACATGTCCAGGCCCGTCTGAAGTTTGCTAGAGAGCATTTGGATGATCCAGAAGAGGATTGGGAGAATGTCATATGGTCAGATAAAACCAAAATAGAACTTTATTGTAAAAACTCAACTTGTCGTGTTTGGAGGAGAAAGAACACCATACCTACTGTGAAGCATGAGGGTGGAAACATCATGCTTTGGGGCTATTTTTCTGCAAAGGGACCAGGACGACTGATCCATGTAAAGGAAAGAATGAATGGGGCCATGTATCGTGAGATTTTGAGTGAAAACCTCCTTCCATCAGCAAGGGCATTGAAAATGAAACGTGGCTGGGTCTTTCAGCATGACAATGATCCCAAACACACCGCCCGGGCAACGAAGGAGTGGCTTCGTAAGAAGCATTTCAAGGTCCTGGAGTGGCCTAGCCAGTCTCCAGATCTCAACCCCATAGAAAATCTTTGGAGGGAGTTGAAAGTCCGTGTTGCCCAGCGACAGCCCCAAAACATCACTGCTCTAGAGGAGATCTGCATGGAGGAATGGGCCAAAATACCAGCAACAGTGTGTGAAAACCTTGTGAAAACTTACAGAAAACGTCTGACCTCTGTCATTGCCAACAAAGGGTATATAACAAAGTATTGAGATGAACTTTTGTTATTGACCAAATACTTATTTTACCGAGGAATTTACCAATTAATTCATTAAAAATCCTTCAATGTGATTTTCTGGATTTTTTTTTTTCTCATTTTGTCTCTCATAGTGGAGGTATACCTATGATGAAAATTGGAGACCTCTCTCATCTTTTAAGTGGGAGAACTTGCACAATTGGTGGCTGACTAAATACTTTTTTGCCCCACTGTATTTGCATATCTATTTGCTTGTAATTTCATATTCAGATGGAGGTGTATCAAGGGAGGAGTCCGGTATTTCCACACTTGCGTTCAATTTCAAGTAGATTGGGATGTACAAAGGAACTGTGCTTGGATTCCTGCGTATGTACGGTTTCATACATCTGGATTTTTTTTTTTGCTTCGAGTGTTTTCTTGATTTAAACATACGTCATCTTTCAGTAGTAAATCCATGCAAGTCTTTGTACATGAGGCCCCTGATTACAAAGTTCTGCTATTTCTGCTCAAAGTTTCCTGTCTGACAGGATGAAAATGACCACGGCTATGATATCCATCTCTATGTGACAGAAGCAGTACATCTATATGTAGGAGTGCAAATTCTTTCCATAAAAATGATGTGAAACTTGTTCATTGCTGCTCCAAGGCAAGAGCCAATTTCCTGTGATAGCCCTCCAACTGAGAAGCTGTCAATTAGCCCCCATCCACCTCCATGCAGTGTTTCCAGCTTCATGCAGTACGGGGCTAATCGCTCATCATTTACCCCTGGTACCTGTCTGGAGGGCGATGAGCTGCAGGAAACAATCACGTGCACGTATGTTTCAGTCATTCTACAACCCCAGTTCCAGTAAAGTTGGAACACTGTGTAAATAAAAACAGAATACAATCATTTAAAAATCATTTGACTTGTATTCAACTGAATCCACTCCAAAGACAAGATATTTAATGTTCAAACTAATAAACTTCATTGTTTTTTTGCAAATATTCTCTCATTTTGACTTTGATTCCTGCAACACATTCCAACAAAGCTGGACAGGGTCATGTTTACCACTGTGTCTCATCATCTTTCCTTTTAACAACACTCAGTAAGTGTTTAAGACCTGAGGACATTAATAGCTGAAGCTTTGTAGGAGGAATTCTTTCCCATTCTTGCTTGATGTACGACTTCAGTTGTTGAACAGTCCGGGGTCTCTGTTGTCATGTTTTGTGCTTCATAATGTGCCACACATTTTCAATGGGAGACAGGTCTGGACTGCAGGCAGGCCAGTCTAGTACCTACTCTTTCACTGTGAAACCACATTGTTGTAACATGTGCAGAATGTGGGTTGGCATTGTCCTACTGAAATAACTGGGGACGTCCCTGAAAAAGACGTTGCTTGGATGGCAGCATATGTTGGTCCAAAACCTGTATGTACCGTTCAGCATTAATGGAGCCTTCACAGATGTGCAAGTTACCCATGCCATGGGCACTAACACACCTCCATACCATCACAGATGCTGGCTTTTGAACTTAACACTGATAACAGTCTGGATGGTGCTTTTCCTCTTTAGCCTGGAGGACACAATGTCCATGACTTCCAGAAACAATCTGAAATGTGGACTCATCAGACCACAGCACACTTGTCCACTTTACATCTGTCCATTTGAGATGAGCTCGGGCCCAGAGAAACCGGCGGTGTTTCTGGGTGTTGTTGATACATGGCTTTGCATGATCCAGGTTTAGCTTGTAGATGTAACAACAAACTGTGTTAACTGACAATGGTTTTCTGAAGTGTTCCTGGGCCCACGTGGTAATATCCTTTACAGAATGATGTTGGTGTTTAATGCAGTGCCGCCTGAAGGATCGAAGGTCATGGGCATTCAATGTTGGTTTTCTGTCTTGTTGCTTACATGCAGAAATTTCTCCAGATACTCTGAAGCTTTTGATGATCTTCTGGACTGTAGATGATGAAATCCCTAAATTCCTTACAATTGTACATTGAGAAACGTTCTTAAACTGTTGGACTATTTGCCACACAGTTGTTCACAAAGTGGTGAACCTCACACATCCTTGTTTGTGAATGACTGAACCTTTTGTGTTTCCAATTACCTGTTTACCTGTGGCATGTTCCAGAAAGGTGTTTTTGAGCATTCATCAACTTTCCCAGGCTTTTGTTGCCCCTGTCTCAGCTTTTTTGGAATGTGTTGCAGAAGTCAAATTCAAAATGAGTGACTATTTGTAACAAAATGGTGGATAAGGTCCTGCTCACGGTCTTTTGGGACCAGCATGGAGTATTAATGATGGATTTTGCGGCAAAGGTTACCACAATTACTGGGACTTACTACACTTCACTGCTACAGAAATTGTGGCACACTGACCAAAGGTGTCCATCTCCTGCCAGACAAGGCCCCAGTTCCCAATTCACATGTTGCCCAGACAGAAGCACGGTCCTGCAGCTATGAAATCCTACTCCCAACTTTGCACCATCTGACTTCCACCTCTTTACAACCATGAAGTCATTTTTTGGAAGGACAAGCACTTCCAAGATGATGAAGTGCTGAGGTCAAGTCATGGCTTCTGCAGACTTCTACAGGCACAGACTTCTACAGGTGAGGTCTCACCAGCTGCATAAAGCAATGGGAGAAGTGTGTGACCCTCGGTGGTACCTATGTAGAGAAAGTCTGATAACTGTGACAAGTTTGATTCCTCTCAGTCGATGGAAATGAGTCAGGGGAGATTTTTAATGAACAGCCTCTTGTTGACCTCTAGGGTTAGGGTTATCTCAAAAACAGTGACAGTACTAATGTTTGTTCAGGACAAATCAGCATTAATTTAGCACAAAATAATGGCACTATTGTGTTGTTTTTTTTTTCATTATTTCAAAAAAGTGGCTGAGTCACATCACCTACATTGTGCAATTATTGTTGGCACACAGTAGTAATCAGTAATGAATTGTTTCAGAATGAAACAGGACCACTGAAGAGAACATGGGAGTGTGATAACATTAGGAATTATGACCTAGTGATACATCAACATGTCTGGGCTGTGATCAACGTAACAACTGCCCATCCTTCTTATGTCCCACCTCTAGTAACTATAACTCAAGTAAAATGAAACCTGTACTGGGACTCTAGGCTAGAGGTCAGCAGCTTAAATGTGAAGTGTCTGTTACAATTTTGGCGTTTTTATTTATAATGAGTCATATTTAAGTCCTAATGAAGGTGAAACAGCCACATTAGGGCAGCACGGTGGTGCAGTGGTTAGTACTGTTGTCTAACAGCTAGAAGGTTCCAGGTTCAAATCCCCAGGCTGGCAGGGATAGAAACCTTTCTGTGTGGAGTTTGCATGTTCTCCCTGTGCTGCGTGGGTTTACTCCGGGGGCTCCGGTTTCCTCCTACAATCCAAAGACATGCATGTTAGGTTAATTGGCTGTTCTAAATTGTCCCTAGATATCTGTCTCCTATAGGCCCTTAGAATAGAGGGTTAGTACTAGTGAAGTGTTTTGAGTGGTCTTTGAGACTAGACAAGCGCTATATAAATGCAGGCCCTTATACTGGAGTGGTGGCCTAGAAGTAGAGCACCCAGTCCAAAATGGTACTTCCTGCCTCCTAGCTTGGTGTTCAGCATAGAATGGGTGGAAGAAAGTTGGTTACCCCATCATGGGAGGAACACAAACCAGTGTACTCCCTGTGCTGGTCCCAAGCCTGCATATATGGGGAGGGCTGCATCTTCATCAAGTTTGTCCTCTAAAACTGCTTTGTGGTCCCTGTTGTGAAAAATGGGGCTAAATGCTTCGCTAGCAGAGTGAAGGAAGTGCTGTTGTTCAGCACTGCGTGATTATAAACAAATTACTAGATTAACTAGCATTACATATGCTGGAACAGGCTCCACTGTGTCATTGTGTAACGGTTTTGATTGGCAGAGTGCCTTGGGATTTTGTCAATGTAAAAGGCGTGCCTTGATTTACATGTCAGGAAATAAAGTGAACAGATCTTATTCACGCTGTTTCTAGTGCAGGTCACCAGGAGATACTCGTTATGGGCAGGAGGCCATTTGTTATCATACAAGGGAGATGGTTGGTATTCACAAATTTAGCATAAGGTACAAAACAAATAAATGTAAATGAGGTGCAAATTTTCAAGACTAAAGCTGCAAAAACATGTTAAAAGATGCCAGTTTTAAAAAATTCAGCCAGCATCAGATGAGTGTTGCAGATGTACAAGGAAGTAAGATGTAAATTTATAAGAGAAAACTCCCAAATTCATGAGAAAAAAGTTGCAAATTTATGGAAAAGTTTAAGATTTACTACAAAAAAGTTTCAAATTTATGTGAAACAAAGTTGCAAATCAAGAAAAAAGATGCAAAATCACAAGTAAATATTTGCAAATTTACAGGAAAAAGCTGAAAATTTATATGAAAAAAATGTTGCAAATTGAGAAAAAACTTGCAAATTTACAGCAAAATTCTTCAGTTTTTAGAAAAAAAAAATACAAGAAAAAAGTTGAACATTTAAATTTATGAGAAAAAAGTTTCAAATCAAGAAAGAAGTTCCAAATTTACCGGTAAAATTTGTAAATTTACAGGGAAAAAGTTGCAATTTTTTAGAAAAAAGTTGAAAATTTAACCAGAAAAAAGTTGCTAGTTTTTAAGAAAAAAGTTCAAAGATTTACAAGAAAAAATCTAAAAAAATTACAAGAAAAAAGGTTGAAAACTTACAAGAAAAAAAAAATTATGAGGAAAAAAGTGCAAATTTAAAAGTTTTTCTTTTTTTTATTTCTGCTTAGAATTGACGCTTCAACTTTCTGTTATTGAGTTGTGTAATACAACAGGTTAATGACGACATGGGGGTGGGGGCATCATGTGAGTCACAGAGTGCCCCCCCCACACACACACACACATACTTGAGTGTGATCCATGAATGAAACGGGGGTTTCTGCCGCCTGCACCTGCTGCAGTCAGGTTAGTCCGCCCCCACGCCTGCATTGGTCCCACCTCGCTGACCGTCCCCGGCCCCGTGACGGAACCAGGTCGGTATAAAGGCGCCACCTGGCAGCTGCTGCAGAGCCAGAGGAGCCCGGAGCTCAGCCGGAAGAGGAGAAGCCACAGAAGAAGAGCGCGATGATGAAGCCAGGCGTGTGCGCGTGCTGCTTACCCCTGATGATGCTGCTGCTGCTCCAGGGCGCACGAGCCAGACCCGTGTCAGACTTGCAGGTGAGTTTAGACGCAGCAGCAGCTTTGCCTTGTTCATGCATTTCTGCAGTTTAGCAGCATGCCAGCACGTGCACGACCAGCGTGCACGTGCTGGTGGTCATCAGGACTAAAACCAAACTGGTGTCAGTGTTTGACTTGACGTGCACGTGCAGGCTGTGCAACGTAGCCCGTGTGCCAGATCAGCATCAGCAGTGACGGCTGTCCTCCTCCCCCAGAGTCTGAAGCAGCTGCTGGACGCCGAGCTGCGGACGGAGCCGCGCGCCTCCTCCGAGGAGGAGGAGGAGGCGGAGGACGGAGGCGTGGACGGAGACGGGTCCGAGCGGTCCTGGGACGCCCCCCACCCCGCCAGCAGCTCCTCGCAGGCGGCCAGAGAGAGCGCCCTGGCGCGTCTCTTCCAACACCTCGCGACGACCTCCAAGCGCTCGTGGGGCCGCTACAGGAAAGGCGGGCTGAGGAGCTGCTTCGGTGTGCGCCTGGACCGCATCGGGTCCTTCAGCGGACTGGGATGCTGAAGGTAAGGGAGCCGCGGGACAGGCAGGACGAGTTCGGTGGGGAACTGTGAGAAGAAACCTGAGCGCCCCATCAGCTGATCATGTGACACACCTGACGGCAGCGACCGCAGCGCACATTCTGCGGACAAATGCAAAAACTGCGAAAAGCTCAATAAGCGCAAACTTCTTCCCTGAAAATTTGGGACTTTTTTCAGACAAATTTGTAATTTTTTTTTTCTCATAAAGCTGCAACTTTTCCCCCATAAATTTGTGGCTTTTTTTTTTCTCCAAACTTGCAGCGTTTTTCCTCATAAATTTACTTTTTTAAAATTCTCATTAATCTGCAACTTTTTCTCAAAAATCTGTGGCCTTCTGTGATAAATTAGTGACTTTTTTTCCTCAAAAATTTGCAACTCTTTTCCTGTAATTTTTTTTAACTTTTGTCTTATACATTTGTGACCCTTTTTTTTTTTGGCAAATTTGCAACTTTTTCTCTCATAAATTAGTGACTTTCTTCTTATAAATCTGCAACTTTTTTCCCATAGATTTGCAAGGTGTTTCTCAAGTGTGATTTTTGTTTTCAAATTTGCAACCTTTTTCCTCATAAATTTGCAACTTTTTTCATACAAATTTGTGATTTTTTTTTTCTCATAAAGCTGCAACTTTTCCCCCATAAATTTGTGGCTTTTTTTTTTCTCCAAATTTGCAGCGTTTTTCCTCATAAATTTACTTTTTTAAAATTCTCATTAATCTGTAACTTTTTCTCAAAAATCTGTGGCCTTCTGTGATAAATTAGTGACTTTTTTTCCTCAAAAATTTGCAACTCTTTTCCTGTAATTTTTTTTAACTTTTGTCTTATACATTTGTGACCCTTTTTTTTTTGGCAAATTTGCAACTTTTTCTCTCATAAATTAGTGACTTTCTTCTTATAAATCTGCAACTTTTTTCCCATAGATTTGCAAGGTGTTTCTCAAGTGTGATTTTTGTTTTCAAATTTGCAACCTTTTTCCTCATAAATTTGCAACTTTTTTCATACAAATTTGTGATTTTTTTTCGCATTAAACTGCAATTTTTTTCCTCAAAAATTTGTAACTTTTTTGCAAATTCGCAACTTTTTTCTCGTAAATCTGCGACTCTTTTCCTGTAGATTTTCAACCTTTTTCATATAAATTTGTGACCTTCTTTTTGCAACTTTGCAACGTTTTCTTTCACAAATTAGTGACTTTCTTCTCATAAATCTGCAATTTTTTTTCTCATAGATTTGTAACTTTTTTTTTGCAAATTAGTAACTTTTCCCTCATAATGTACTTTTTTAAATTCTCATAAATCTGCAACTTTTTCTCAAAAATTTGGGATCTTCTGTGATAAATTAGTGACTTTTTTCCTCAAAAATTTGCAACTCTTTTCCTGTAATTTTTTTTTTAACTTTTGTCTTATACATTTGTGACCCTTTTTTGTTGTTGCAAATTTGCAACCTTTTCTCTCATAAATTATTGATGTTCTCATAAATTTGCAACTTTTTGCAACTTTTTTCTCATAGATTTGCAACTTTTTCCTCAGAAGTTTGTAATTTTTTTTTCTCTTCTGGTAAATTTTAAACTTGTTTTTGTATAAATTTGCAGTGCTCATCCAGATGCTGGTCACATTTTTATTCTATGTAATTAAACTGTTATTTGTGACTTTTTGAATTTCTAATTTGGCAACTTTTATTACCAACAGTTTTTCTTTCAAGGCATCAGTTTGCCTTAAATCAAAGTAAAGACGGAAACAAAACCAAATTTGCTTTAAAGCTTATCAACTTTTGGCAATTTGATGTGAAGATTCCATGAAGTATCCTCAACCAGTATTCAAGTTACAGCATTACAGTAATTATAGGTACCCCAACACATAAAAAAACGCAGGGCTACAGAGAATACAGTGACATCACAACATGCTTTGAATGTGAACAGGAGAAACAGAAACAAGCCTTTAAAGCATCATGTTGAGTTTATTCCACAGTTAAACTATAAATCTGGATAAGAGGTGGTGAACAGGTCAATCAAGGTACCGGTGTAGTACTGACTGACTTCCGAATCCAGATTGGCAGCTGGTTCCACAGGAGAGGAGCTTGATAACTGAAGGCTCTGCCTCCCATTGTACTTTTGCAGATTCTAGGTATTACAAGTAATCCTGCATATTGGGAGCGTAGTGCTCTGTTAGGATAATATGGTAGTATCAGATCTTTTAAATAAAAAGGGGCCTGATTATTTAGAGCTTTGTAAGTGAGAGAAGGATTTTAAACTTAATTCTAAACTCTACGGGAAGCCAATGAAGGGAGGCCAGAACCGGAGAGATATGATCGCTCTTTCTAGTACCTGTTAAAACTCTTGCTGCAGCATTTTGGATCAGCTGAAGACTTTTTAAAGATGTTTTAGGACAACCTGATAATAAAGAATTACAATAATCTAATCTAGAGCTAACAAAAGCGTGGATCAGTTTCTCAGCATCACTCTGAGACAAGATGCTCCTGATCTTGGCAATATTATGCAAATGATAGAAGGCAGTCTTAGAAACAAGTTTAATATGTGAATTAAAAAACAGATCTTGATCAAAAATAACTGCAAGGTTCCTCATAGAACATTAAGAGAAAGAGTAACCGCATCCAAAATAAAAGTTTGATTTGGAAAGGTATTTCTAAGGTTTTTTGGACCAACAAGAATGACTTCAGTCTTATCTGAATTTAATAGCAGGAAATTACAAGTCATCCAAGCTTTGAATTCCTTAAGACAGGCTTCTAACTTGGCTAATTGATTACTATCATCTGGCTTCATTGACAGGTATAATTGAGTGTCATCTGCATAACAATGAAAATGTATATGGTGCTTTCTAGTAATGTTGCCTAGGGGAAGCATATATAAACTAAAAAGAGTAGGGTCTAGCACAGATCCCTGTGGAACTCCGTGACTGAGCTTTGAGTTGGAAGACAACTCATTATTGACATGAACAAACTGGAACCTATCAGATAAATAAGATCTAAACCACTGCAATGAAGTTCCATTAAGTCCAGCATGGTGTTCTAATCTAATAAGTAGAATATTATGATCAATGGTATCAAAAGCTGCACTAAGGTCTAAAAGGACAAGTACAGAAACCAGTCCATTATCAGATGCGAAAAGGAGGTCATTAGTGACCTTCACTAAGGCTGTTTCAGTACTATGATGGATTCTAAACCCAGATTGAAACTCTTCAAATAAACCATTTCCCTGCAAGTGGTCAAATATTTAGATAAACAGAGTTTTGAGGGCTTTGGTTCCTAGTCATAATGAATTATGTTGCTATGGATCATAACAGCTGCTGTTCATAAATCTTATTAATGTTATTTAACTTTAATTGGGGGCGGTGCGGTGGCGCAGTGGTTAGCACTGCGGCAGCACAGCAACTCACCCTTGGCCGGGGGATCCTGGGTTCGATCCCAGCCCCCGACCAACAGTGATCTGTGTGGAGTTTGCATGTTCTCCCCGTGTCCAAGATTAGCCAGCACCCCCACTCCAACCTGCACACACATTAAAAGAATATTCAAATATTAATATAATATATTATATTATAATATGTATAATATTATATAATATACAAAGTAATATACATACATACTTCCATACATTGGTGTCCAGACTTCAAATTTGGTTTTCAGGTATTTGCTTTCCCCCCAACTGCTTGATTTTAATGAAGGTAAATTACAGATTTACCACATGAAAAAAACCCTTGCCAATTTCAGAGAGAAATGTCATAGATTCATAACAAAAAGGTAGAAACATGACGATAATGACACAAAATTTACAAAAAAAGTCAGAAATTTTAATTAATAATTTTGGAGGTATAAAACCCCTCAAAATATACATGATGTAAAATGCAAACTTATGAGGAAAAAAATACTAGATTCATGAGGGAAACTGCAAATTAAGGGAAAAATACAGTGTGCATTTCTGAAAAACAGTGATGCTGATTCAGTTTAGAGGAGAGAAAAGTTGGAAATTTACAACCAGAAAGTTGCACATTCATCGCAGAAAGTTAATTTAAGAAAAGTCACAAATTTATTAGAAAAAAAATCACATTTATGAGAAAAAAAGTAACATTTAAGAAAGAAAAGACTTAACAAAAATTTTTGTGCTGCCAAATGTGCTCAACAACACAAATTCAATACTTCCAACAGATTCTTTTCACATCGATGAGGTAAATGAGGAGTTAATTGCTGGTATTGTTAAAACACTGTCAAACTCAAAAACTAATGATATCTACAATATGAGCACCTCCTTTCTCAAAATGCACAGCAAAATATTAATCAAACCACTGACTCATCTCATTAATCTCTCCATTAGGTCTAGTACATTCCCATCTGGCTGGAAAAAAGCTGTCGTCATACCAGTTCATAAATCAGGCAGTAAAGACGATATATGCAATTACCGCCCAATCTCTATCTTACCAGTCCTGTCTAAGGTTCTTGAAAAAGTTGTAGCTACACAGCTGATAGACTACTTACAAGACAGTCAACTTCTTCATCCACATCAATTTGGTTTTAGACCAGGATACTCAACAGAAACAGCAAATTGTTGCCTTATTGAAAACGTCAAACAGTCCTTGGACAGGGGTAATGTGGTAGGAGCTGTTTTTCTAGATCTCAAAAAGGCTTTCGATACTGTAAACCACAGTTTGCTTTTATCCAAAATGGTATCTTTTAACTTCTCCCCAGATACATTAGAATGGTTTGCATCTTATCTCCAGAATAGAGAACAGTGTGTAAAAGTTCACCAGGATAAATCCTCATTTTTAAACAACCGCATGGGTATCCCACAAGGGTCCATTCTTGGTCCTTTACTTTTCAGCATTTTTATTAATGACTTGCCGTTACACTGCTCAGCTGCAACATGCCAACTTTATGCAGATGATGCAGTTATTTACACAGCTGCCAAGACTCCAGCACAGGCTGCAGATGTACTGTCTACAAGTATGGTTGATGTCCAAGAGTGGCTCCTCCAGAACCATCTATTGCTGAACCTTCAGAAAACAGTCTCAATGTGCTTTTCAATCAAAAAATGTAACCTGCAACATTTTAAAGTTAATATACATGATCATGACATCAGTTTAGCTACAGAATTCAAATACCTTGGCATTGTACTAGATCCTCAACTCAAATTTAATCTTCATATAAAGAAAATTTCAAAAACAGTAAAAAAAATCTGAACTGCTTTAAATTAATTAGATATTACATACCTTACGAGGCAGCTGTACTGTATATGCATTCTATGGTTTTTTCTCATATATCATACTGTTTGACAGTCTGGGCTCAAGCAGCCCCTTCCACAATAAGACATATAGGTTCATTATATAATCAAACCCTAAAAATCTTGGACAAAAAGCCCATTAGGTGGCATCACTGTAATATTTTAAAAAAATACAACCTATTGAGTTTTGAGAGTTTCATTGACCTCTGTTTTCTGAAATTAACGTTCAAATGTTTCCATAAATCAGCACCCGAGCCACTTGCTGGTTTCGTCCAAAGACAGGACAGCAGCAGAGCCACCAGGAGTTCTGTTAACAATAACTGTAAAATATTCCACCACAGAACCACATTTGGACAAACAGCTTTCTCTATAAAGGGCAGTCATATCTGGAACACAATGCCAAATGTAATTAAAATAATAACAGACTTTAAAACATTCACTAAAAAGGTTAAAAACTGGCTGAAAAATAAACAAGAATGTACTTATGTATGAATTGATTGTCTGCAAGGTGAGAGTGAATGAAGGGAAGGAATGAATGTGTTTGTTTATAGTGAGTGACAAAGGGAGGGAGGCCTGAAATAGGCAAATGTGAGTCAGATTGTTATATTTGTGTATTTATAATATTTATAATATTTATAATTGTGTATTTATAATCTTTTTTGCATTGATGTACTGTATGTGGTTATTGTGTATTTTTTTTTCTTTACTTGATTCTCTTTTCTAAAGCCCATCCAGGGACAAGAGTTGCAAATTAGCTAATAGCTATACACTCTATGTGCAACACATCAGATTGATTGTCATTGATTAATTGTCTATGTTTATTACACTGTCCCTGTCAAATAAACTAATCTATCTATCTAAAATGCCCCAAAATTTGCGAGAAAGAGATGCATATTATATTGTTTTTACTTTGCTGACAACCGATGTGCAGATATTTTGAAACTAGTTTATGCATACATATATGTATATATATATATACTTTTTTTTACAGTGGTGTGAAAAAGTGTTTGCTCCCTTCCTGATTTCTCATTTTTTGTATGTTTGTCACACTTAAATGTTTTAGATCATCAAATTTAAATATTCGACAAAGATAACACAAGTAAACACAAAATGCAGTTTTTAAATGAAGTTGTTTATTATTAAAGGGAAAAAATCCAAACCTACATGGCGCTGCGTGAAAAAGTGATTGCCCTCTAAACCCAATAACTGGTTGGGCCACCCTTAGCAGCAACAACTGCAATCAAGCGTTTGTGATAACTGGCAATGAGTCTTTTACAGCACTGTGGAGGAATTTTGGCCCACTCATCTTTGCAGAATTGTTGTAATTCAGCCACACTGGGGCTGAATTACGGGGATGGTGGGGAAATGCAAGGATTTCATATGTCAGATTTGGTTTTATTTTGGGCAGGTGCAGGAAGAGTTTCCAGATGACATTTCTAAAATTCATCAGTTTACTCTTCTGCTTCGGGGCCCAGTCAAAGAGCGTCGCCACCCGTGTTTGACCAATTTGTGTCCGAGTTTTCCCACACCTTCAACCGTTCTGAGAGTGAAGGGGATATTATGAGTCGCCTGATGTCGCTCCGCCAGGGCAGCCGGTCGGTGGCCAACTTCTTGGTGGAGTTCCGGGTTGAGGCAGCAGATTCAGGGTGGAACAAAGTTGCATTATGCAGCATGTTCCTCTACGGACTTTATCCTCAGCTCCATGATGACCTGGCGGTTCATGCCGTTCCTGCCACCTTGGACGGCCTGATAGATCAGGTGGTCGGGCTAGATAACCAATACCGTGAACGTGCTGGGGAGCACGGTGCCTCCTCTTGCCCGCTCATCACACACTCTCTCCCGGCGCCTACTGACCGAGGTGAGTCCGATTCCGCCCCCGAGCCTATGGAGCTCAGCTCTGCTCGTCTTCCACCAGCAGAGGTTGAGTGGCAGCGGTGGATCGGGGCGTGTGCCTACTGTGGTTCTTTGAAACACAAGTTAGACACATGCCGCCTACGGCCCAAAAGAATAGGCCCGTCAGTAGCCGTGGGGGGTGTGGTGGGTGGGACTCTATTCAATCCCCCCGGTAATCTCTCCATTTCGGCCCTGATCCAGCTACCGGGGGTCGAGAGGAGGGTCTCCGCCCTAATTGACTCCAGGGCGGAGGGTAATTTTGTCTCTTCTACGCTAGTGCACTAGATGGGGATTCTGACGGTTGAACTGCAGGCTCCCCGTTCCGTGCGTTCCCTTTCTGGCCAGACGGTGGCATCTGTTCCCCATTGCACGGCGCAATTATCCGTCCTGTTGTGTGGTAACCACTGGGAGAAGCAGATTTTTTACTTGTTTCCACAAGCTTCTCACGCAGTGGTACTTGGCTATTTGTGGCTCCGGAGGCACAGTCCAGTTATTAATTGGGCACAAAATTCAATCACCTCCTGGAGCCCCAACTGTTTGGCAACTTGTCTAAATTCGGCCGAGTGTTCCCCGTCCCTTCCCATCTCCTCGCCTCAGGTTGATCCGCCAGACCTCAGCCTCGTGCCCAAGGTCTATCACAACCTCGGGGAGGTCTTTAGCAAGTCGCGAGCATTAGCACTTCCCCCGCATTGCTCATATGACTGTGTCATTGACCTCCTTCCGGGTGCGAGGTTGCCGTCCAGCAAACTCTATAGTATTTCTGGGCCTGAGAGAGAGGCAATGGAAAGGTACATTAAGGATTCGTTGAACACCGGCCTCATTCGGCCATCCTCGGCTCCCCTTGGGGCGGGGTTTTTCTTTGTGGGCAAGAAGGAAGGGTCTCTGTGTCCGTGCATTGACTACCGTGAACTAAATGCCATCACTGTCAAAGATAAATACCCTTTGCCCCTGATGAACTCTGCTTTCGAGCTCCTACAGCGTTCACGTGTATTCTCAAAGCTCGACCTTCGTAACGCATACCATCTAGTTAGAATATGCGAGGGGGACAAGTGGAAAACAGTGTTCAAAACACACTTGGGGCATTTTGAGTATTTGGTTATGCCTTTTGGATTGACCAACGCCCCCGCTGTTTTCCAGCGTTTCATTAACGACGTCCTCCGTGATATGCTTAATTGGTTTGTTTTTGTCTATTTAGACGACATTCTGATTTTTTCTCGCACGCCAAAGGAGCACGAAACCCATGTTAGAGCCATATTACAGCGGCTCTTAGAGAACCAACTGTATGTCAAGGTGGAGAAGTGTGAATTTTCCACATCTTCCACTTCTTTCCTTGGCTTTATCATAGCAGAGGTAGAGCTGAGGGCTGACCCTGCCAAGGTGAAGGCTGTGCTTGATTGGCCAACATCCCACTCCCGCAAGGAGCTGCAAGGCTTCTTGGGGTTTGCGAATTTTTATCGCAGGTTTATTCGAAACTATAGTGGGATAGCACAGCCTTTAACACAGCTGACCTCAGTTAAGGTACCATTTGTATGGACCGAGGCAGCTGAGCGGGCCTTTAACAAATTAAAGGGCCTGTTCGCTGACAAACAAATCTTGGCTCAGGTCGACCCTCAGCTCCAGTTCACCCTAGAGGTGGAAGCTTAAGAGACGGGGGTGGGCGCTGTTTTATCCCAGCGTACTCCCCCGGACTTGAAGCTCCACCCGTGTGCGTATTTCTCTCAGTGGCTTACTCCAGCTGAGAGGAATTACGATATCGGGGATTGCGAGCTGTTGGCCATTAAGTTGGCGTTTGAGGAATGGAGACACTGGCTGGAGGGAGCTGTTCACCCGGTAGTCGTGTGGACCGACCACAAGAACTTAGAGTATCTGCGGTCGGCCTGCTGGCTGAATCCTAGGCAGGCTCGCTGGGCCTCATTTTTCCAGCGCTTTAATTTCACTGTCACATATAGACCTGGCTTCCGTAATGGAAAGCCTGATGCTCTCTCCAGACAGTTCAGTCAGGACGTGGCTGACCCCCCTTCCCACTCCCAGCCCATTCTCCCATCTTCGTGCGTCCTGGGAACCCTCACCTGGGAGATCGAGAACAGAGTCCACCAGGCCCAGTCCTCAGAACCCAAACCAGTGGGATACCCCCCTAACCGCCTGTACATCCCTGCCGCCCTCTGCAGCGAAGTGATCCAGTGGGGGCACACCGGACGTTTCACCTGCCACCCAGGGGTGGTGCGGACTATTGACATTGTCAGATGAGCGTTTTGGTGGCCCACGTTGTGGGAGTATGTGAAGGCTTGTCAGACGTGTGCCCGTAACAAGTCTTCCTCCACCCCTCCCGCTGGCCTTCTTCACCCCCTCCCCATCCCCAGTCAGCCTTGGTCCCATATCGCTATGGATTTTGTCACTGGTCTTCCCACTTCCTATGGCAGTACTGTGATTCTGACCATCGTTGACAGGTTTTCTAAGCCCGTACACCTGGTTCCCCTCCCTAAGCTGCCATCTGCCGCCAAGACGGCAGAACTCTTTTCCTACCACGTTGTCAGGTTACATGGGATTCCTATGGACATTGTGTCTGACCGGAGTCCGCAGTTCACATCACGAGTTTGGAAGTCCTTCTGTCACTGTCTTGGTACCACCGTCAGCCTCACCTCCGGCTATCATCTCCAGAGCAATGGGCAGGCTGAGCGTGTCAACCAGTCCCTGGAGGCCGCCCTTCGGTGTGTGGCAGCCGACAACCCCGCTTCTTGGAGCTCCCACCTGACCTGGGTAGAATATTCATTAAATTCTACAGTTTCTTCTGCTACAGATAAGATAAGATAAGATAAGCCTTTATTAGTCCCACAATGGGGAAATTCCAGGATTGCAACAGCACAGGACAATCAGAAGGCAAGAAAAAAACAAAAAACAAGAGCAGCTAATATACATATGTACATATTACTATAAATATATATATATACACAGACACACAGTGCAGAGCATTGTAGCTAGATGGAATAAATATGTAGATATATAAACACACACAGTGCGGCGCATTGTAGCTAGACCTTTTGAGGCGTTTGTGGGCTACCCCCCCCCCCCCCCGCTGTCTATGGCAGAGAGAGAGGTTGCGGTGCTGTCCGTGGGGGCCCATTTTCATTGCTGCCGCCGGGCCTGGAGATCCACCAGAGCGGTGCTTCTGCATTCCACCGAGTGTAATCAGCGCTACGCTAACTGCAAGAGGGTCCCAGCACCGAGCTACAAGACGGGACAGCAGGTCTGAGTGGCCACGGACCAGGTTCCACTGAAGGCTGAGTGTTGGAAGCTCGCTCCCTCGTTCGTGGGCCCCTTCGCCGTCACAGGTAATGTCGGTGACTCTACTGTCCGGCTCCAGCTCCCACAGGCGCTCCGTGCGCGCCATACCTTTCACGTCTCCAAGGTGGAGCCTCTCTCTTCCAGCCCTCTTTGCCCTCCCCCAAAGCTGCCTCCTCCTCCCAGGGTCCTTGACGGACACGTCACACACACTGTGAAGGAGATCCTGGATGTACGTTGTCAGGGCCGGGGTTTCCAGTATTTGGTCGATTGGGAGGGCTACGGCCCGGAGCATCGGTCATGGGTCCCTTGGTCCAAGTTCCATGACAAAGGGATGGTCCGGGATTACCATCGTGCCCACCCTGAGAAGCATGGGCGATCGCCAGGAGGTGTTCCTTGAGGGGGGGGGCACTGTCATGTGCTGGCGAGTGCTCACCCCATTCCTCTCTAACCAGTCGGGTCTATCCTCCGTAGGGCTCCTGCTTTTCTGGCGAGTTACTGCCGTTTTCCTCAAGATAGCGATTTTGAAAATTCTAATAAAAGGTCAAACGTTCCTTGTGTGTTCTCTTGGTGATTGCACGTTGCACTCAGGTTGCTTGTCCAGCCAATATGACAGATGTGATAAACCACAGTTAATTTATGTTTTAATGGGGGTGGGGGGATCATTTATTCACACAGGGCCATGTAGGTTTGTTTTGTTTTTTTTACCCTTAATAATAGCCACCTTCATTTAAAAACTGCTTTTTGTTTACTTGTGTTATCTTTGTCTAATAATTAAATTTGTTTGATGATCTGAAACATTTAAGTGTGACAAACATACAAAAAATGAGAAATCAGGAAGGGGGCAAACACTTTTTCACACCATTGTACATACACTACCGTTCAAAAGTTTGGGGTCACCTCAGACAATTTTGTGTTTTCCATGAAAAGTCACACTTATTTACCACCATGAGTTGTAAAATGAATAGAAAATATAGTCAAGACATTGACAAGGTTAGAAATAATGATTTGTATTTGAAATAATAATTTTTTCCTTCAAACTTTGCTTTCGTCAAAGAATCCTCCATTTGCAGCAATTACAGCATTGCAGACCTAACATGATTGCACAAGGGTTTTCTAATCATCCATTAGCCTTCTGACGCAATGAGCAAACACATTGTACCATTAGAACACTGGAGTGATAGTTGCTGGAAATGGGCCTCTATACATCTATGTAGATATTGCACCAAAAACCAGACATTTGCAGCTAGAATAGTCAGTTACCACATTAGCAATGTATAGAGTGTATTTCTGATTAGTTTAAAGTTATCTTCATTGAAAAAAAGTGCTTTTCTTTCAAAAGTAAGGAAATTTCTAAGTGACCGCAAACTTTTGAACGCTAGTGTATTTATATATATATATATATATATATATATATATGTATATATATATGATATATGAAGAGGTTGTTTCCAAAAACAGATAAGTCCAATTGTTTTAATAATGAGAAAAACAACTTTCCATCTGCTGGTTTATATGTGTTTGTACTTCCAGTTCAGCTTCTAAGACATGGTCACTTGACATATGAGTATCTCAGACATAATAAAGGCAAAAATTGAACATCAACTCATTGTTATTTTTGGCAATTTATGACCACAAAAACAGACAAGTCGACAACACATACTTTTGCAAAAACAGACATGTCCTGAAAACCATGCTAGTTTGTGACATAACGCACGGCTCAGGAGACACACACGCAGGCTCAGAGTGAATTTAACAGCTTTATTTAACAACAAGGATGTGTGGATGCATGTCTGTGGTATGTGGATGTACTGATGGCGGACGTCAGCGTCAGGCACGGAGGCAGGAAACCGTACAGCCAGACAACCCTGGGGAGAGAGCACAGGGAGAAGGTGACAGGCACCAAACCAGTACAACAGGTAACGAGGGATTTGTTGGCTTACTTGGCAGGGCAGGTGGCAGGTGTGCACAAGAGCGAGTCCAGGAGACAGCAACCTGACGATGCACCTGACAGCAGCAACGAGATGGTGATGCAGAGGCGGAGTCCGCCGCCGGGGAAGATCCTCCTGTGCACAGGGGAGAAACTGGAACACCAGAGGAGGTATGCTTACGCGGGTAATCTTGCTGGTAGGTCGAGTGGGTTCCTCTGAAGCAAGTAGCCGAAGGGAACAGACGGCTTCAGGCCGAGGCCCAGGGCAGAGTGGCTTATATGCCATGCTGCTGACGAGGTGCAGGTGTGCGCTCAGCTGGCGCCGCTAATGAGCGACGAGTTGTAACAGTACTCCCCCCTCTAGCAGCGCCTCCTGGCAACGGTTTATCGGGGTGCTTCCGGTGAAACTCGGTGATGAGAGAGCGATCCAACACGAACGAGGAGCGAACCCACTGCCTCCATTCTGGACCATAGCCCTCCCAGTCCACCAAATACTGTAGCCCGCGACCCCAGCGTTGGGAGTCCAAGATGGTAGAGACAGTCCAAGCCAGATGGCCATCAATCATCCGAGGCGCGGGCAGCACAGCAGGAGGAGGGCAGATGGGATCAGACACCACCGGTTTCACCTTGGAGACGTGGAAGGTGGGATGGATGCGGAGGGAGGGGGGAGTAGCAACACGCACAGCCACCGGGTTGATAATCTTGGTGACGGGGTATGGACCCATGAAACGTTTAGCCAACTTCCTCCTCTCACCCTTCAGGTTCACATCTTGCGTGGATACCCAGACCGGTTGGCCTACCTGGTAGGCAGGTGCAGGTCTTCTGTGCCGATCCGCCGTGGCCTTATTGCGCTCTGCCGTGCGTAAAAGCGCATTGCGCGCAGCTGTCCAGATGGAGCGGCACCGCCTGAGGTGAGCCTGAACCGTGGGGACTGCCGATTCGTTCTCCAGCGAGGGGAACAGAGGGGGGTCGTAACCCAGGGACACCTTGAAGGGGGACATCCCTGTGGCTGAGGAGCGAGCGGTGTTGTGGGCATATTCCACCCAGGCAAGGTGTTTGCTCCATGACGCAGGCTTCGAGGCGGTGACGCAGCGGAGAGCAGCCTCCAGCTCCTGGTTGGTTCGTTCACACTGCCCGTTAGATTGGGGGTGATGGCCGGAGGAGAGGCTTACCTGGGCTCCTAATGCCTTGCAAAAACCCCGCCAGACGTCCGAGGTGAATTGGGGACCCCGGTCGGAGACCACGTCAACTGGTATCCCGTGCAGCCTGACCACGTGCTGGATGAGGAGATCTGCCGTCTCCAAGGCAGAGGGGAGCCCCCGTAATTGCACGAAGTGGGCGGCCTTGGAGAAGCGGTCGACGATGGTCAGGACAGTGTCGAAGTTGTTAGAGACGGGGAGACTGGTGACGAAGTCCAATGCGATGTGCGACCAGGGCCTACCAGGAACGGGCAGGGGCTGGAGCAAACCCGCAGTGGGGGAGTTGCCGGTTTTACTGGTGGAACAGATGGGGCAGGCCCGGGCGTAGCGGGCAGCGTCCTTGCGCAGTCCCGGCCACCAGAAGGAGCGTTGGAGCAGGTCAATCATTCGGGAGGTCCCAGGATGGCAGGCTAGCTTGGACGTGTGGAGCCAATGGATGACCTCCCCCCGAACGGAGGATGGAACGAAGAGCCTCCCCTCCGGTCCGCCGCCCGGGTCAGGCTCCGATTCCTGCGCCTTCTGGACCTTGTCCTCAATCTCCCAGGTAACGACCCCCACGATGCACGACCTGGGCAGGATGGTGTGTACAGCGCCCCCCGCGTCTTCAGGGGCGAATTGCCTGGAGAGGGCGTCAGGGAGTCCGTTCTTGGAGCCCGGCCTGAATGTGATGGTGAAACGGAATCTCGCAAAAAACAGGGACCAACGGGCCTGGCGGGCATTCAGACGCTTGGTTGGCAGTTCTTAAATATTCCAGGTTTTTGTGATCCGTTAGCACCACGAAGGGCAGGACGGCCCCCTCCAGCCAGTGACGCCACTCTTGGAGCGCGAGCTTGATGGCAAGAAGCTCCCTGTCCCCCACGTCGTAGTTGCGTTCCGCCGGGGACAAGCGCCGGGAGAAGAAGGCGCAAGGCCGTTTGACCCCATCAGCAGGTGACCGCTGAGACAGCACCGCCCCCACCCCCGTATCCGAGGCGTCGACCTCCACGATGCACTGCAGAGAGGGATCGACCTGGCAGAGGACCCGGGAGGATGAAAACTCCGCCTTCAGCGCCTGGAAGGCCGCCGCGGCCTCTTCAGTCCACTGGAACCGGGTTTTAGGGGAGGTGAGACGGGTCAGAGGGCCGAAGATGGCTCCAAAGTTGGGCACAAAGCGGCGGTAGAAGTTGGCAAAGCCGATAAATTGTTGTACCTGCTTTCTAGATGTGGGAGTCGGCCAATCTACCACCGCTTTAATTTTAGCTGGGTCTGGGAGCACCTGGTCATGGGAGATGACAAACCCGAGAAATGACGTCTTCTTGGCATAGAACTCGCACTTCTCCGCCTTCACATACAACCGATTCTCCAGTAACCTCTGAAGGACCCGTCTCACATGCACCTGGTGCTCATCCCTGGACTTGGAGAAGATGAGAATATCATCCAGGTAAACGAACACAAACAGACCGATGAAGTCCCAGAGAACGTCATTTATCAGGCGCTGAAAGACGGCTGGAGCGTTGGTTAACCCGAACGGCATGACCAGGTATTCAAAGTGGCCATTCGGGGTACGGAAGGCTGTCTTCCATTCATCTCCCTCCTGGATCCGGACGAAGTGGTACGCGCTGCGGAGATCCAGCTTGGTAAACCAGGTCGCCCCCTGGAGGGAGTGGAAGGCAGTGTCCATCAGGGGCAGGGTGTAACGGTCCTTCTCCGTGATGTCATTGAGGGCACGGAAGTCGATGCATGGACGAAGAGAGCCATCCTTCTTGCCCACGAAGAAGAACCTGCACCTAATGGAGATGATGATGGGCGAATAATACCTGCACTGAGAGATTCCTTAAGGTAGGTGTTCATGGCCTCCTTCTCCGGTGCAGACAGGCTGTAGAGACGTCCCGAGGGAAGAGGCGCCCCCTGGCAGAGATTTATGGCGCAGTCATAAGGCCTGTGTGGAGGAAGAGACATCGCCTTGGACTTACTAAAGACCGCGCCCAGGTCGTGAAACTCTGTGGGCACCAAGGAGAGGTCAGGGGGCGCAGCATCCTTGACCACGGGAGGAGAAGATGGAGAGCAGGCAGCGGATTGGAGGCAGGTGCTCATACAAAAGGTACTCCAGGCTGTCACCCTTCCGGTCTTCCAATCCAGGACGGGGTTATGGAGACGGAGCCACGGATAACCCAGGATCACCGGAGACACAGAGGATGGCAAGATGTAAAAGGAGATTTCCTCCTGGTGATTTCCAGAGACGATGACAGAGACGGGGTTTGTCCGGTGAGTCACTTTCCCCAGAGATGCACGGGAGAGATTGATGAGGGTGAGAGGAGTTTTAAGGGGCTGGCAACGGATGCCCAATCGGGTTGCCAGGCTTTGTGAAATGAAGCTGCCTTCCGCGCCTGAGTCTACCAGTGCATGAGTGAGATGCCCCGTGATGTTGTGGCAGAAACAGATGGGCAGCGACAAATGAGTGAGGGGAGTTGACCGGTTAGCGTCTGCGAGGCCCCCTACAGTGACTCGCGGACCTCCCCGTTTGGCTTCTCTGGGCATCGCTCCACCGTGTGCTGGTTGTCTCCGCAATACATGCAGAGACCCAGCTCACGTCGGCGTTGTCTCTCCGCTAGAGGGAGCTTTGCCCGGCCCGTCACCATTGGCTCCGACTCCTCGGAAACCTCCGGTGGTGGTAACGCCAGGGGGCGAGCTTGAGACCAGCGTGACGAGGCCCCCCGCGAGCAAGAAGGCAACTTCCGCTCTGAGGCGCGCTTGCGCAGCCGGTTGTCCAAGCTGATAGTAAGGGAAAATAGCTCCGCCAACGTTTCAGGGATGTCCCGACCATCCAGTTCATCCCTCAGACCAGAGTTTAAACTGCGGAGGAAGATGCCGCAGAGGGCTCGTTCCTCCCAGCCAACCTCCTCCGCTGTGACCCGGAAGTCAATGGCGTAGTCCGCGGCCGATCGGCTCCCCTGCTGAAGGCTGAGGAGGCGATCGGTCAGGACATTCTCCATACGGGAGTGATCAAAGACTTCCAGAAAATGTTTAACGAACTGGCCATAGGTGAGGGTGGCATAACTGGGCCTCGCCATTACAGCATAAGCCCAGGTGAGTGCACGACCCTCCAGGAGGTTACCTATATAGCCAATTTGACTATGGTCTGAGGGGAAATCCCCGGGGACACGCAGAAACACCCACTCACATTGCATAATGAATCCCCGCACTCCACCGAGCTTACCGCTAAAGCGGGCGGGGGTAGGAATGGGTGTGAGTCGGGCTGGGACACCCGGAGCTGGCTGGACGGCCGCTGAAGCAGCGGGAGCTGCACCTCCCTGACGAGCCGGGGGGAACGGCTGTCGGGGGTCCAGGCGGTCTAACCGGTCAGTTATTAGGGTTAATTGATTGAGAATCACTTGTTGCTGATGAGCTATTAAATCCACCCGAGCCTCGAGGGTGGAAAATCGGCGTGCGAGCCCACTGTCCGCTGAGCCGCTCTGCTGAAGCCGTACTGACATAACGCACGGCTCAGGAGACACACACGCAGGCTCAGAGTGAATTTAACAGCTTTATTTAACAACAAGGATGTGTGGATGCATGTCTGTGGTATGTGGATGTACTGATGGCGGACGTCAGCGTCAGGCACGGAGGCAGGAAACCGTACAGCCAGACAACCCTGGGGAGAGAGCACAGGGAGAAGGTGACGGGCACCAAACCAGTACAACAGGTAACGAGGGATTTGTTGGCTTACTTGGCAGGGCAGGTGGCAGGCGTGCACAAGAGCGAGTCCAGGAGACAGCAACCTGACGATGCACCTGACAGCAGCAACGAGATGGTGATGCAGAGGCGGAGTCCGCCGCCGGGGAAGATCCTCCTGTGCACAGGGGAGAAACTGGAACACAAGAGGAGGTATGCTTACGCGGGTAATCTTGCTGGTAGGCGAGGGGGTTCCTCTGAAGCAAGTAGCCGAAGGGAACAGACGGCTTCAGGCCGAGGCCCAGGGCAGAGTGGCTTATATGCCACGCTGCTGACAAGGTGCAGGTGTGCGCTCAGCTGGCGCCGCTAATGAGCGGCGAGTTGTAACAGTTTGTCTGGCAAACGCATCATTGGTTCATCTGCTTCATCAAAATTATACATATTTGACATAAAATGCACCAAAATTATAAAAAAAAAACACCTGGCAATTAAATCACGCAAAGGGAGCAGACCCAAGTAGAGGTCTCTGCAGAACGCTGCTGCAGCAGATAGACATGTGATTGGCTGGTTTCAGCATCTAGACACGTGACTGGCTGATCCTCACTGCACCATAGAGTCACGTCACCCAAATACCAAGCGCTGATTTGCCGTGTGTGGAGTTATCTGCTTTTGTAAAAACAGGGTCCCGGCGTTTATCGGCTTTTGAAAAAAAAAAAAAAAAGAACTTTGCAGTGTATATAACAGCGGATATAGCTGATTTTTAGAAAAAGCAATTTGAACTTCTATAAGCAGGTAATGTGAACAGTTGTTTGTTGTACGGAGGGAAATTTTCTTGTAAGTGGTGTTTATTGGTTTTTGCAAATGAACTCTTCATGTGCAAACAACAGATACCGTTACTGCAACACAACTCAGCATCCAAGCAGCCAGCAGCGACAAATGGAGCTTGCTCTTTCTCCCATAGCAAACATCCACAACTTTTAAGCAGGTCAACACAAAACCATGGACCTCGCGTGTCACAACAGACACAATTTCCCTTTTAGCAGAAAAAATTGCAAACATAAACAAAGAACTGTCTCACCCGTGATGACACCCCACCGTGCTGCAAAAATGGCGGGGGAGTGAATGGACATTACGAACACAGCTTGAGAATTTTTTTTAGACTGGTACTCACCTACCAACAATTGGATTCAAAGCTATGAGGATGAAAACAGGTGAATTTCTGTTCCTGTCAGCCACTGGAGGTCAGCTACAACCTGTAGCTACTAGCTACTAGCTACAGCATGTAGCTACAGCATGGCTAGTAGCTATAGCATGTAGCTACTAGCCAGTTAGCCAGCTTCTACAGAAGAAAAACAGCCCACCATCCAGGTGAAGTTTTTGAAGAGGCTGTAACAATTATCCAGGTGAGAGCTCCGACAGATAAGGTTGTAAACTTAAACATGACAGCACTTTGGGGATTTCCATGGCTGTAATCCAGCTTGTTTGACTTCGCAATGTCTGCATGGCATACACAGTGTCTGTAGCCAGAGCGGCTTTGGTACGGAGAGCCGCTAAGCCAAAAAGTACTGTTTGCACTTTCTGCGGCAATCACAAAATTTGTCACCGTTAACAGGGGCAAAGCATTAACAGGCGATTACCGTGTGATCGCATTAATCGCGTATTGTGTAATTTATATATACACACACACACAGAGCAGGGAAAATAAGAATTGAACATGTCAGCATTTTTCTCATTAAACATCACTCTATCATCACTCTATAAATTCAAGAAATCTCTGTCAGTTTGTGTGTCTGTCTGTGTGTCACGATCATAGCACATCATAGGATGGCCTATGATGTCTGCAGACTCGCAGTGCATGCAGTAGAATTAAGGAAGATACTCTGGTTTTGAAGGAAAATAATTTTGTCTTATTTGTGGTAGATATGATAAACTGCACTGCACAGACTTCCAAGAAAACAGAAAAAATCAAAATCATTGTGAAAGCAGCAGAAAAATATCTTGACATTAAGAGGCTACAGTGAGAAGCAGTTGAGGACTTGTTAAGTGGTGGATCTTTAAGCTCAAAGACATCATGGGCAAGTGGATCAACAGCCAATCAAGTCTAAAAGAAGAAGGAGAATAATGAGATGAGATGCAGATACAGACTACAGCTAGAAGAAGAATGATGAGATGAGATGCAGATATGAGATTAAAGAGGAAGAACATCACAAAGCTATGAGGAAGGTGTTGCAGAGCTGTGGGGAAAACGTTGCAGAGCGCGGAGGAAAATGTCGCAGGGCGATGAAGAAAACATCGCGGGGCTATGAGGAAAGCATCATAAAAGCATAAAGCTATGAGGAAAACGTCACAAAGCTATGAGGAGTTATGAGGAAAAACAGACACAGAAAGACAGACATATGGAGTGTGTGGCAGTAAGAAGAATGAGATGAGGCACAGATGTGAGATTAAAGAAGAAGGACGTCACAAAGCTATGAGGAGAACGTCACAAAGCTATGAGGAAAATGTCAAAGCTATGAGGAAAATGTCACAAGGCAATGAGGAATGCGTCATTGGGTCTACCATGTCTGAACGGCATCCTCCCCTGCCATCAGATACAACTCACCACCAGGTAGTGATCAGTTGACAGTTTGCATCGCGCTTTCACCATGGCCAATTCTACGTTGCCGCGAGCACAGTTGGCAGATCAAGCAGTCTTTGTATTCTTGCTCAAGATGAAGAAACTAAGCAAAAGCATAGCTTTCTGAGCAATGTTGTTTTTAAAGAGGTGCTGACACGGTAAAAATATGTAACCTTGAAGAATGGCAGTCTACACTACAAATGTGTAAAATGCCAAGAAAAACGCTGATTTTCTCTGAGTGCTCCGGTTTCTTGGTTTCTACGGGCATGCACGGGTCTTCCTGAACAGGGTCGAAAGCCACTTTTTGCTCAGATCTATTTACACAATCCTGTCCATGAGATTTAATTACAACGCACCTATCCCTCAACCAGTAGTCTCAACAAAGAAGAAGAAGAAGACCCACCAGATGGAGAACAATAGAGTGAGGAGAACTGCTGCATGTCAGAAAAGATGCCGTGAAGATGAAACACCTGTTGGAGCCATCATTTGGAAGTGGAAAGAACATCATTTTACCATAAACCGGCCATAGCCAGGAGCTCGTCACAAGATTTCTGACAGAGGAGTCAAAAGAATTATCAGAAGAGTTATCCAAGAGCCAAAGACTACTCATGGAGAGCTCAAGAGAGACCTGGAGTTAGCAGATACTGCTGTTTCAAAGAAAACAATAAGTAATGCACTCAACCGACAATGGTTCTATGCCCACCCAAGACTCGTAAGACTCCATTGCTGAAGAAAAAGCATGTTGAAGCTCATTTAAAGTTTGTTGCACAACATTTGGACAGGTCAGTAAAATATTGGCAGAATATAGTCTGGTCAGATGAGACCAAAATTGAACTTTCTGGATGCCACAACACAGCATGTTGGAAGGAGAAATGGCACTTCTTCTTCACTTCCGCCTCCAAAGAGAGCAGACGCCTTTTTCCTTCTCTCTTGCTCTGACTTTTTTTTTTCCTTCCCCCCAACTACTGGATCCCAGCTTGCTGTTGTCTGTCTGCGTCTAACTGCTGACCGTCGAAAGAAATTATGGAATTAATAAGCTGGGCTTTGAACACAATTGACACTATTTTTTCAACAAGGAAAAGTGCTCCGGGGGAAGCTGTCTGCCCCGCAGGGACGGCTCCAGCGGGCTATTAACGGGACACAAGTAATTGGAGGATCTTGTGCCTAACTAATCTCTCTATCGAAGATATTGAAGATTTGTATGTCTTCGTAATAATGGTGATCGGGATCGTTCTGATTGGAACTGGGATTGTCCTGGTGTACCGCAAATTGCTGAAGATGGATACAACTTATCAAAATGCTGGCCAGGCGAGGTGCATCCATCAAATTGAAAAATTGGAGAAGACCCTGATAGCGACAAATGGAGAACTGTCTCGGAAGGTGGATTACATCATGGTCACGCTTAGGTCTATCCACGACGGACTCAACGCCCCACAATGAAGGATTAAGTACTGAATCTACAGAAGAAAATAAAGCTCCTTCTCTGTGATCAGTTCTATTTGGCTCAATTTCCCTATAAAAATTCCTCCTGGCTGTCTGCAGTCTGTTTTTTCAAAACATTGAGCACAAGGCCTTGGACAGCAGCTGCTCAGATAATCGCAAGGACGATTGCGAGTAGCCAGACAAAACATCTCCTGCCAAAGTGTCCTTGTTGTTCTTCTGATACAACACTTGCTTCAACAGTGCACTCATATTGATCCACAAACTGATAAATAAAGATCCACACACTGCTCTCTTTGTGTCCTGTGAAATCTTGGTCCGCTGATGTGCATTGAGGGCTTTTTTTCCCCTTGTAATCATAATATTGATTGATCATGCAACCAGTATTCTGAATTAATGATTTTTTTGCTCCTTCCTATTGTATTATTCTTATGCTACCTGTACCCTCCTGCTGACAGGCGCGTTTCAGATGCGTCGCGGCACGGAAATGCAGGTTCATTTACTGTGTCAAGTCAAATTCTTTCGTATGTTATCAGTGATCTGTTAATGTACTTGGCAATAAATCTTTTTCTGATTCTGATTCTGACTTCATATCAGCCCCAAAACAACATACCAACAGTGAAGTTTGGAGGTGGGACCGTCATGGTGTGAGGGTGTTTTTCAGCACATGGTACAGGCAGACTTCATATAATTGAAGGAAAGATGAATGGACAAATGTACAGAGACATCCTTGATAAGAACCTGTTGCATCTGCCAAGATGCTGAAGATGAAACGAGGGTGGACATTTCAGCAAGACAATGATCCCAAACACACAGCCAAAGAAACTCTCAACTGGCTCCAGAGAAGGAAAATAAAGCTGCTAGAATTGCCCAGTCAGTCCCCTGACCTGAATCCAATTGAAAATCGATGGAACAAATTGAAGATCAGAGTTCATAGAAGACACCCATGGAGCCTTCAAGATTTGAAGACAGCTTGTGTGGAAAAATGGACTAAAATCACTCCTGAGTAATGCCTGTGCCTAGTTTCTCCATCCAGGAGGCGTCTGGAAGCTGTTATTACCAACAAATGCTTTTCTAGAATTATTAAATGAATTTCATCAAGGGTTTTCAATACTTATTCCCTGTGTCATTCCACTTTATTAAATATAACTTGTTTTGTGAACACAGTTGCCTTGATTTCTTTGTATGTATGGATTACTTGGGTTGTTACTGATATCTGGTGAAAATCTCAGGTCAATGGCTCCATCACAAATATCTTCATTGAGATAAATGTTGACATGTTTAATACTTATTTTCCCTGCTGTATATATATTTCCCAGCTAATTACATCTCCTGAGTGAGTTAGCCTCCACTGAGCAGCTCATCTCAGATCTTCAGCGTCACACCACCCTCACCTCCCAACTGTCCTCGCTAGAATGTCTCAAGGTGCGTTCAGACAGAATGTGTGGTGCGAGTACATGTAAAGTTAATATAAACATGCAGAAGACACACAAGCACTGATTACTAGTAATCAGCCTTGGGATTCTGTAATTTCCCAGTTTGAGATCAATAAAGTACATCTATCTATCTGTCTAAATTCCGCCATTGTCAGAGTGAAAGGAAAAGAGTACTGGTCATTATAACAACATTTATAACAACATTTATCATATCGTGCTTTAGGCATTACTTATAAACCAAAAATATGTTTATTCAGTAAAAATAACTGCCAAGAGTCAGTATACTGAATAATTTTATTCCATGAAAACTGCTCGGTCAAAACCAAAGGGGAGCAGCCATCGCTGGCCGGAAGTGACATACAATCGTGGTTTCCAGCTTTACTGCGGACGAGTAAACGTGTTCAGCAGATACTCAGTGGGTCGAGATCCGAGTTGAAAACAGCACAAAATCTGCACGGATATATACTGCACAAACCGTCCTTGGAAATGGCCTTCATTGACGGCATGATCTGCAAGTACCTCCGGGGACCGGCAGCTGAAGGGGACCTGACAAACAGGAAAGTTCCCAGTCAAGTAACTTCAGAAAACAAATAAATCTTGATGTACTAGAATTTTATTTCATGAAATTATATGCGGGTAGATTTGCCTGTACATGGTTGTAAAAAATTACATAAAATTCTGATGCTGAAACTTTGTTGACTGCTATACTGCAGCCCAGTCAATCACACAAAGCAACAACTGTGCGTCACTACCAGTGCTGAAATAACCCATGGAGGAGACAAGATGTCGCTGACCATGACTCACTGACAGAGCAGCGACTTGAAACTTGCCCGTATTTGAGAAGGAATCATGGCCAAAATTACTTGACGGAACTAGTATCATATTTAATCCTTTGAAATAGCTATTGATTAAAATTCACTACAGGTACCCTTTAAAGTATGAAAACTGAAGAGTAAAACTACGGTCACAAAGATTCTTACAAACGATGGGTTCATAAGAATCTCCCAGTTCCTACAAATTCTGGAGTTCACAGACATTCATGGAGCCGGGCATAGTTTCTTACGGCTGCTGTTCAATTCCTAAGAGCAGCTTGAAACATTCTTGAGAAATGAGGTGCTTTTCTATCGTACGATAGCCCGAGAGTTCTTACATTCTTCGTAAGGGTGCCTTGGGATCTTCCTACAGCATACTTACTGCCATCCATCCATCCATCTTCTACCACTTTTCTGGAGGTCCGGGTCGCGGAGGCAGCAGTTCAAGCAGAGACGCCCAGACTTCCCTCTCCCCAGCCACCTGCTCCAGCTCTTCAGAGATGATATCAAGACGTTCCCTGACCAGCTGGGAGACATAGTCTCTCCAGCAAGTCCTGGGTCTGCCCCGGGGTCTCCTCTCAATGGGACATGCCCAAAACATCTCAAGTGGGAGGCGTCTAGGAGGCATCCTGATCACGTCAAACAGGTTCATTTTGTCTTCTTTCAATTATTTATCCTTTTTTTTTTTTTTTTTTCCTTTGAAAGACAAAAGTAAAATAGAAAGATGTCTTTACCTTCTTTACATGTTTCAACTGCACTGCAGCCTTCATCAGAAGACTGATGAAGTCTTCTGATGAAGGCTGCAGTGCAGTTGAAACATGTAAAGAAGGTAAAGACATCTTTCTATTTTACTTTTGTCTTTCAAAGGAAAAAAAAAAAAAAAAAGCATCCTGATCAGATGCCCATACCACCTCAACTGGCTCCTTTCAATGTGGAGGAGCAGCGGTTCTACTCTGAGCCTCTCCCGGATGACTGAGCTCCTCACCCTATCTCTGAGGGTGAGTCCAGCAATCCTACGAAGAAAGCTCGTTTCAGCCACTTGTATCCGCAATCTCGTTCTTTCGGTCATTATCCAAAGCTCATGACCATAGGTGAAGGTAGGAACGTAGATTGACCGGTAAATCGACAGCTTTGCCTTAGAGCTCAACTCCCTCTTCACCACAACAGACCGGTACAACGTCCGCATCACTGCAGATGCTGCTTCGATCCGTCTGTCAATCTCTCGCTCCATTCTCCCCTCACTCATGAATAAGACCCCAAGACACTTAAACTCCTCCACTTGGGGCAGGAGCCTGTCCCCAACCCAGAGAGGACAATCCACCTTTTTCCGGCTGAGGATCACGGACTCGGACTTGGAGGTACTGATTCTCATCCCAGCCACTTCACACTCAGCGGCAAACCATCCCAGTAAGAACGGTAGGTCATTGCTGGATGAAGCTAACAGGACAACATCATCTGCAAACAACAGAGATGAGATCCTGTGGTCACCAAGCATGACACCTTCCGTTCCCTGGCTGCGCCTAGAAATCCTGTCCATTAAAATTATGAACAGGATTTATAACAAAGGGTAGCCCTGGCGGAGTCCAACTCTCACTGGGAATGAGTCTGATAAAGTGTTGGCAATACGAACCAAACTCTCACAACGGTCATACAGAGGCCAAATAGCTCGTAACAACAAGCCTGATACCTCATACTTCCGAAGCACCCCCCCCACAAAAAACCACGAGGGACGCGGTTGAATGCGTTCTCCAAGTCCACAAAACACACGTAAACTGGTTGGGCAAACTCCCACAAACCCTTGAGGATTCTGGAGAGGATACAGAGCTGGTCCGATGTGGCAAGGCAAGGACGAAAACCAAATTGCTCCTCTTGAATCCGAGGTTCAACCAACGGCCGGACTCTCCTCTCCAGTACCTTGGCATACACCTTCCCAGGGAGGCTGAGGAGGGTGATCCCTTTAAAGCTGGAGCACACCCTCCGGTCCCCTTTTTTGAAGAGAGGAACTACTACCCCAGTTTGCCATGCCAAAGGCACTGCCCCCAACCTCCACGAAATGTTGCAGAGGCGTGTCAACCACGACAGCCCTACAACATCCAGGGCCTTGAGGTACTCGGGGCGAATCTCATTCACCCCCGGGGTGTGGCCACCAAAGAGATTTTTAACCACCTTGGCGACCTCAGCCTCTTTGATAGACGAGTCGTCCCCCTCGTCCACAAGCCCTGCTTTCTCTGTGGAAGGCGTATCAGTGGGATTGAGGAGATCCTCAAAGTATTCTTTACATCACCCGACGATATCCCCATTCGAAGTCAGCAGCGCCCCATCTGCACCATACACAGTGTGGACAGGGAGGTGCTTCCCCCTCCTGAGCCGCCGGACAGTTTGCCAGAATCTCTTGGAGGCCGAACGAAAGTCTTGTTCCATGGCCTCACCAAACTCCTCCCATACCCCAGTTTTTGCTTCCGCAACCACTCGAGCTGCACTCCGCTTGGCCTGCCAGTACACCTCAGCTGCTTTGGGAGTCCCACAAGCCAACCAAGCCTGATAGGACTCCTTCTTCAGCTTAATGGCCCCCCTCACCACTGGTTTCCACCACTTGGTTTGGGAGTTGCCACCACAAGATGCCCCGACGACCTTGCGGCCCCAGCTCTGGGCCGCTGCTTCAACAATGGAGGTGGAGAACATGGCCCATTCAGACTCCATGTCTCCAGACTCCCTCAGAATGTGGTTGAAGTTCTTCCAGAGGTGGGAGTTGAAGACCTTCCGGACAGGGGCCTCAGCCAGATGTTCCCAGCACACCCTCACTATACATTTGGGTCTACCATGTCTGAACGGCATCCTCCCCTGCCATCAGATACAACTCATCACCAGGTAGTGATCAGTTGACAGTTTGCATCGCGCTTTACCGAGTGTCCAAGACATACGGTCGCAGGTCTGATGACACGATAACAAAATCGATCATCGACCTGCAACCTAGGGTGTCCTGGTGCCAGGTCCACATATGGACACCCTTATGCTTGAACATGGTGTTTGTTTTGGACAAACTGTGGTTAGCACAGAAGTCCAAAAACTGAACACCACTCGGGTTCAGATCGGACAGGCCGTTCCTCCCAATCACCCCCTTCCAGGTTTCACTGTCGTTGCCCATGTGCCCATTGAAGTCCCCCAGTAGGACAATGGAGTCTCCAAGAGGAGCACTCTCCAGCACCCCAGTCAGAGACTCCAAAAAGGGTGGGTACTCTGAACCATCATTTTGTGCATAGGCACAAATGATGGTCAGGACCCGTTTCCCAAACCAAAGGCACATGGAAACAACCCTTTCATCCACTGGGGAAAACTCCAATATAGAGGCAGCAAGGTGGAGGGATACAAGAATACCCACCCCTGCTCGTCGCCTCTCCCCCGGGACAACTCCAGAGTAGGCCAAGCTCCAGCCCCTCTCCAGGAGACTGGTTCCGGAACCGGAGCTGTGTGTTGAGGTGAGGCCAACCATATCTAGCCAGTATCTCTCAACCTCATGCACCAGCTCAGGCTCCTTCCCCACTAGAGAGGTGACATTCCATGTCCCAAAAGCCAGTTTAGGAAGCTTGGGATCATACCGCCAAGGTCTCCGCCTTTGACCGCCACCTAATCCACATAGCACTGGACCCCCATGATCCCTCCCGCAGGTGGTGAGCCCACTGGAGGGCGGAACCATGTAACTCCTTTGGGCTGAACCTGGCCGGGTCCCATGGGTGGAAACCCGGCCACCAGACGCTAGCCATCGAGCCCCTCCCTCAGGCCTGGCTCCAGGGTGGGGCCCCGGTAACCCCATACCGGGTGGGGTACACTGAATCCTTGTTCTAGTATTTATCATGGGAGTCTGTTGGATCGTTCTTGAGATGGCAAACTTGCTGCCATCTTACGAAAATTTTTGTGCAACTCACAGCACTCTCAAGTCGTTGGTAGGAAGATCTTATGGCTTTCAGCACATTTTGTTGGCACAAATGTTGCACAAATGATGCAATTTTGCCTTATGAGTGCATCACTACTGGCTTACGCATGCTGTAGGAATCTCTGTATGAATGGGGATTCATACGCCGTTTCCTAAGACTGCTGTAAGGTGTTCTTAAGAACAACTTAAGGTGCTCTTCAGGCATACTTATGGCCACCACCTTGCGTAGTTCTTACGTTGTTCCTATGGCATTTGTACGGCCGTCCTACAATGAGGGGTTTTCATGGGGCATTCGGAGAAATCTTGCACAAGACCATCAACCTGGCCACAACCTTGCAAAGGGTCCACGAATGCTGGATTTTCCTACGGCCACATTAAGAAAGCCATAGGAAATGGTCCATAAATCATTCATACGGTGTACACAGCCATTCGTAAGGGTATTTGTGACCGTAGCTTAAACTAGTTTGAAAATGAGACTGCCACTCATCTGGAGACAGATGGACTGGGAGTGTCGGAGTTATCCACCCATTGATTCCTGCTATGAATTTGCTAACGAGGGCTAGCAGGCTAGCATTGTAAACAACCATCCAGGTGAAGTTTTGGAGGCAGGGACAATGTTTCCAGGTGAGAGTGCCGGCGGATAACATAAACCTAAACATGACGGTGTTTTGGGGATTTCCACAGCAGGTAGAACACAGCTGCTGAAGTTATAAAGTCAACTCCACCCATTCGCAACTCACTCAGACGGTGAATTCATGTCTATTCACGTGTTTACATTGAGTTAACATGTAATCGCACTGCGTGAAAAATTTGCACATTGGCGTTTGGTCTGAGCGCACCTTTAAGATGATTAGCATAGCGACTCGCATACAACACTCAGTCAACCCGTCTCCTAGCTGCTCCACGTCTTTGATTCCCATGATGATTTCACTGCTCTGGAATTATCCAACTTCCTTACTTCTCTACTGCTGAAGGGTTTTTTTTGTCTTTGCCATTGTGTTTCTTTCTTTCTTTCTTTCTTTTTCTTTCTTTCTGTCTTTCTTTCTTTCTTTCTTTCATGTTGTGTGTTTTTGCACCATCTCGTGTGGCTGTGTGGAGGCAGACATGTTTGTTATGATTCCCTCACGCCGCTGCAAAAGTGTAACAATGCTATATTTTATCGGTTGTATTAATTTGTGTTGGTGATTTTAAATGCTTCATTGGCCGATACATGCCGATATTATCATGCATCCTTTATAATAATATAATAAGGTTCAACAGTTCTTTTTTCAATTATTTTTTCATCCGGAAGGGAAGGGAAGCCAAACAAAGCAAATTGGCTGTTGCCCAGGCAACAAGAACCCAAACATATGACTGTCCTTGTCTGTCAGGTTTAAACATTTGAAGCAGGCATCACTCACGCTCACTCACGATCATAGGACATCAAAGATCAAAGGCAGGCATCACTCACGATCATAGGACTTGCTATGACATCAGCAAAGATCATAGGCAGGCATCACTGAACAAGTGCTGATGTGCTTGCTTACACTCTTGCTTACACCTGCTTTCTACAGGCATGCAGAAATACTTGCTTACACTTGGTTTCTACGAGCATGCACAGGTATGCACAGGTATGCACTAGTTAGAATAAAAGTTCATCCAGCATCCATGTGAATATTCCAAAATTTATGGGAAAAAAGTCATACATTTACAAGAGAAATGCCAAAAATTGTTGTGAATTAGCAAGAAAAAAGTTGCAAATTAATGAGAAAAATGTTGCAAATATTCTTCTTCTTCTTTTAGATTTGATTGGCGGTTGGCAACCAGCTTACAGGTGCACTGCCGCCATGTACTCTACTCTATATCATCACTCCATATCCTTGGACAAGGAGCTCCCACAAGGAGCTCTGAACAACTCCCCATGCGTGAAAAAATTATCCGTCCTTCAGAGGAGCCTCACTCTAAATATTGTCATATTTTGATGAGGGTGAAAATAGAACTGTTCATGCTGAACAATGCATACATGAGGGAGAATGGCTATGGGTATGGAAACATGAGGAGCTGGAAACAATAGGAGACAAATGTGCACACAAGACTGCAAAGATGACAATAAAAACCAACAGGGAATGACACACAACTAAGGATTGTGACTAAGGACACAAGGACAAAAATACTAAGAGTAAAAATAAACAAAGATCATACAATGTAACTAAAATACAAAGACAACCATAAAACACGGACAACAGGGGATGACATGACATGACAGACAATGACCAGGGAACACAAGGACACTTAATAATAATAATGAAGATAATTACAAATGAAAACAAAGACCAGAATAAACATAAAGCATGGGCACAGTCGCTGGCCTTACCCTGACCATGACAAATATACAAAAAATTTGCAAATTAATTTGAAAAAAGTTGCAAATTAATGAGAAAAATGTTGCAAATATATAAAAAAGTTGCAAATTAAATTGAAAAAGTTGCAAATGAATGAGAAAAAAGTTGTAAATATACAAAAAAGTTGCAAATTAGTGAGAAAAAGTTGCAACTTAAGAAAGAGTTGCAAGTATAGAAGAAGTTGCAAATTAATGTGAAAAAAGTTGCACATGAGAAAAAAGTTGCAAATTAATGAGAAAAATGTTGCAAATATACAAACAAGTTGCAAAAAGAGTTGAAGATACGCAAAAACGTTGCAAATTAATTTGAAAAAGTTGCACATTAATAAGAAAAAGTTGCAGGTTAAGAAGGAAAAAGTGGCAAATTTACATGAAAAAAGTTGCAAAAGAGAAAAAAGTTGCAAATTAATTCAAAAAAGTTGCAAATTGTCAAGAAAAATGTTGCAAATATCTAAAAAGTTGTAAATTAACTTGAAAAAAGTTGCAAACCTATGAGAAAAGTTGCAAATTTCAACCCAAAAATATTTGTTTTGCATGTATCTTTAGCATTGGTACTTAAAAAGCATTTTGCTCCGTTCTGTAACATGATATAGAAAGGTTTATGATGATATTGGGGTGGACAATTCTCTCTTTTTTCCCGGTTGGAGGGGACATGTCCCCCCTGTACCCCCCTCGATTTACACCTATGGTCTCAGATACTTCATTCGTTTCTGCAGGGAAATTCATATGCAACAGAATCACTGGGCACCTCATACAACTAAAAAGGTCTGACTGACAGAGGGAGCGTGTATCCATCCATCAGTCATTCTTGTTCCAATAGCCAGAGAGAATGAGGCCCTGTGAAGAGCGGCGCGTTGGTCTGGTTGCTGTGCAGCTGGATGTTTATGGCACACTGCTTAAGGGCGTCGGAGCAGATGCTCCACTTTACCCCCCCGCTGGTATTAAAATGTTACGATGCTCAGTCTAATTTGGCGTGTGTGGTGTTTTTGTTTGTCTTGACAGGTGAGGATGGATGACTCCCGTCTGCTGCAGCAGCAGGACCACCGTAACAGCTCTACACAAAGGGACACCTCCATGAACACTACTGTGATCTGTCTTTTCATTAATAAATTATTGTAAATGTATTGTATTTATTACTTTGTTGGTTTCCTGCTTGTCTCGTAATAGAATGGATTGTAGTAAAGTGTGGATTTTGCATAATTACTGGGTGAGGGACTGAAGTTTTTTTTTGCACACACTGACAATAGTTCAGAGGGATCGTTGTCATTTATACATGATGAACAAGTGTGTTAACAGGGAATCGTTTTATTAAAATTATTCTGAATTGTGCAGCTAAAGTTCTGAGTTTTGGTGGGATTTTTCTGATTTAATCACAATAATAAAAGCCATCTCTGTTGTCATTCAGTCCATCATAATAATATTACATTTCTCCTACCTACAATATTAATCACATGTAGAATCAGAGGGCTTGCTGCTATAAACAACTTCTCCTTCTACTATGCTGAGCACTAAGCTAGAAGGTACCATTTTTATATGGTCTTTGGTATGACCCGGCCAGGACTTGAACCCTCAACCTCCTGGTTGTGAGGCAGATGCTCTATCAACTAGGCCATCACTCCAGATGATAATGATGCAGCTGCATTTGGAATATTGTAAAGTTAAATTTCCATTGGTTGAACTAGTGTAATGCCATGCAATGTACAGGCAATATACACATCAGTGTGCATCATCTAAAGCAGTGTTTCTCAACCTTTTTGGCACACCACCAAACAAAAATGTTACAAAATGATACATTGTTGACGTACAGAACAGGATGGGGGATAAGGTGAGATGGAGGCAGATCATCCACTGTGGACATGATGGAGAGAAGAAGATGAACACTGAGGTAAAACAAGTGGTCGAACATTGAACATAGTAGGTGTGGATCAAAGGGGAGGAAGCAGGGGACATGCCCCCCTAATCTGGAGAAAAGAAAGAATACCCCCCCACACACTATCATAAACCTTTCTATATCATGTTACAGAACTGAATAAAATTCATTTAAGTACAAATGCTAAGAATACATGCAAAATATGGCGATCTGTCCAGGGTGTACCCTGTCTTTCACTCAACAACGCTGGGATAGTCTCCAGGCCCCACGACCCAAAAAGGGTTAAGCAGTAGAAGATGGTTGGACATGCAAAATAAATATTTTTTGAGGAAATTTGCAACTTATAGACTTGCAACTTTTTTCTCATAAATTTGCAACTTTTTCTTATTAATCTGCTATTTTTTGTTGTAATCTGTAGTTGCTCTTCTCATTAATGTGCAACTTTTTTCATGTAAATTTGCATCTTCTTCTAACATATCGTCACTTCCTGTATTGCTGTCTGTCCGTGTGGTTTGCTGTCCTCACTCTCCTGAGGATTTTGCTTTTAATTGTTTTTTAACCACTTTTTTCCATCTACCGTTAGTTCTCATTTCTGTTTATCAAGCCTCTTGCACTTGTGTGTGCACTCAGTGTCGTCTAATCACCCTCTTTAGCCTTCTGTTCACTTTTAATCGGTGTTTTTGTTAGCTTCAGGTTAGCCACTAGCTATGGCTACTAGCTCTCCTTCCCCTCCTCCTCTGGTGTGCTCTCTATGTCAGATGTTTAGCAACACCTCTGCCTCTTTTAGTGATAACGGTAAATGTAATAAATGTTGTCTTTTTGAGGCGCTCGAGGCGAGGTCTGATTTGGAATCCCGGCTCTGCTGCATTGAAACACCGTCTGTGCCAGTTACTCTTGACAGACGTCCCCTAGCTGCAGTGGAGCTCCCTAGCATAGGGCGACCCGTTAGCGGTCCTCCGGTCCTCCTCAGCAGCGAGGAGACTGGGTGGGTGACAGTGAGAAGGAAACCTAGCCACAAAGCCCCGGTTCACCACCAACTTGTTCACATTTCTAATCGTTTTTCCCCGCTCAGCGACACACCTGCTGAGGAAAAAACTCTGATCATTGGCGACTCTGTAGTCAGAAACGTGAACCTAGAGACTCCAGCGGCCATAGTGAAATGTATTCCTGGGGCCAGAGCAGGCGACATCGAATCAAATTTGAAAATGCTGGCTAAAAGTAACTGTAAATACTCCACAATTGTTATTCACGCTGGCATTAATGACATTTGACTCCGGCAGTCAGAAGTCACGAAACTGAATGTAGAATTGGTGTGTGACTTCGCCAAAACAATGTCTGCCACTGTAGTATTCTCTGGGCCTTCCCTAATCTGACCAGTGATGACATGTTTAACTGCTTGTCATCCTTCAACCGCTGGCTGTCTGTGTGGTGTCCTGCAAACAATGTAGGCTACGTTGACAGTTGGAGCTCATTTTGGGGAAAACCTGGTCTTATTAGACGATTCGGCGTCCATCCCACTTTGGATGGTGCGTCTGATTTATCTAACAATCTGGCATCTTTTTTATCCAAATTTCCAAAACCTTGACTACTCAGAGTTGGGACCAGGAAGCAGAGTCGCAGTCTTACACGCCTCTCTGCAGCTCCTCTTCATCCGCCACCCCTCAACTTAGCCCCTGTCTTCCCCATCAGAGAATCATTGTCTGCTCCCTCCAAAGTAAATAAAAATATAATGTATAAGCATCCCAAGGTGATTAAACAAAAAAGTTTGTAAAACTCAAATTAAACATGAAGCCTCTAAATTGAATGATTTGGCCTCTGTTCCTCCTCATATTTTAAAAATTAAATGCGGTTTATTAAATATTAAGTCTCTAACTCCCAAGTCTCTGTTAGTCCATGATCTGTTAATTGATCATCAGATTGATTTAATATCCCTTACAGAGACTTGGTTAGGACAAGAGGATTATGTTGGTTTAAATGAATCAACTCCCTCTGGTTATTTAAACTGTCAAAATCCCAGAAGTTCTGATCGTGGAAGAGGAGCAACAACAATTCACCATTCCAAATTACTAGTTCATCATCATCATCATAGCAGTCTGTCATGGGCGACAATGACTGTTTCATTTAGATCTGATGAGATTCCTCCACGCAGCTCTGTCCTTAGCCTTCTGCTGCCAGGAACTCCTGTCTATGTCCAACTTCTCCAAGTTTCTTTTTACAGTGTCTTTAAATCTGAGCCTTGGTCTACCCTGATTGCGTTTGCCCTCACATAACTGTGAGTAGAGTAACTGCCGAGGGAAACGCTGGTAGTCCATCCTCTCAACATGTCCGAGCCATCTCAGGTTCATCTGTATTAGCATGTCCTCCATTGATGGTAGACCAGCTCGTTTCAACACTTCTATGTTGGTTATCTTGTCTTTCCATGAGATGTTCATTATTTCTCGAAGGTGTCTCATCATGTACGCGTGGAGTTTCTTCACCTGTACTCTGTAGACAGTCCAAGTTTCAGCACCATACAATAGAGTAGCCAGTACTGTCGCTCTGTACACTTTGCATTTCACACGGATAGACACATGTCGATTGTTCCACAGTCTCTCCCTCAAGTTTCCAAACACAGCACTCGCTCTTCCCATTCTGAGAGATAGTTCATCCTCCAGCCTAGCATTTTCTGAAACAGTACTCCCTAGGTACTTGAAAGTCTTGCACTTGACCAGTGGTTCTGTACTAATGCTGATCTCTTCTGGTAGTGATGTTGATAATTGGAACTTTGGTGGTTGATAAAGGCACGCTGTCTTCTTGATGTTGATTTGGAGGCTGAATTGGCTAGCTGCTCTTGCAAATTTCTCCACTAAAGATTGCATATCTTCCACACTGTGTGCAACTAGAGCACTGTCGTCGGCAAAGAGCATTTCTCTTACTATCTTTATCGATGTCTTACTCTTGGCTTTAAACTGTGCCACATTGAACAAGTCTGCTTCTTTCCTTGTTTGAATGTATACTCCTTCTGAAGTGTCTTTGAAGGCCACCTCAAGCATGGCTGCCAGATATAGCGAGAAGAGTGTAGGTGCCAGCACACACCCTTGTTTCACCCCGTTGCTTACTGAAAAGTCTTTAGATACTGAACCACTCATTGCCACGTTTGCTTGCATACCTGTATGGAGTGCCTCGATCAGGCTGATAAACTTCTCTGTACAACCATATTTCTTGAGTACCTGCCAAAGTCCTTGTCGTGAAACAGTATCGAAGGCTTTACTGAAGTCTATGAAGACTACATAAAGCGGCATGTTCTGTTTGATACACTTTTCTTGAACCTGTTTCAAGCAGAAAATCATGTCCATTGTGCTTCTTTCACTTCTAAAGACGTACTGGGTTTCCGGTAGTACATTCTGCGAGATGTGTTCACTGAGTCTGTTAAGTAGTACACGTGAGAGAATCTTACCAACAGTGGCTAGTAGTGATACCTCTGTAATTTCCACAATCCTTCCTGTCACCTTTCTTGAACAAAGGCACAATACTTGCATCCTTCCAGTCTTGAGGTACTTTCTGGGCATCCCATATCCCTTGGATGAGCTTGTGCAGGCAGTTGGTCAGCTGAACACCACCAATTTTCCACACTTCTGCTGGAATTCCACCCCTTCCTGGAGCTTTACCATCCTGTGTTGCCCTGATAGCTGCCATTAGTTCATCAGGATTTGGTGGCTCATCCAGACTTAATACAAGTCACTGCACTAGAGCCTCTTCAGCGAGAGTCCAGGGTTGTTTAGTAGTTGGTCAAAGTGGTCTGCAAATCTGTCCAGGATCTTGTCTTTCTCCTGCAAAACCGTTTCACCATCCATAGCCTTTAGTTGGATCAATCCTCTTGGTTTAGGGCAGTAGATTTCTCTCAAACCTGCGAAGAATGTCCTTCCTGTCTGCTGCAGTTTGAAGTTTCTCCGCTTTTTCATCCCACCAGTTGGACTTCATCTCTCTGGTGTACTTCTGTAGCTCACTCTGAGCCTTTGAGTATTTCTTCTTCTTCGACCTTGTGTTACACTGTAGGTTTTCCTGCCTAGCTGTATTCCTCGCTTCTAGTAGTTTCTTCAGGTGTTCATCATGCTCATCAAACCAATCTTGATGTTTCCTCTCAGGGTAGCCTAATACATCACTCACAGTCTGATACACCGTATCCATCAGTGTTGCCCATTTCTCTTCTATGTCATTCTCTGAGTTGTTGCTGTCCCAGTCTTTCAACTTTTCATCCATTTCCTGTGTAAGTTCTTCCTGCTTCTTTTGGCCTTTCAGTGCACTAGTGTTTAGCTTCCGTGGTGGCTTTGCACCCGTCCTGCAGTGCTGTTTTTGTCTGCAAATCCTTAATCTAGATCTCAGCATAACATGATCAGTGCCACAGTCCGCGCCTCTCATTGCTCTGGTGTCCAATACATCCCTTATGTCTCTCTGCCTGACTATGATGTAGTCTAATAAGCCCCAGTGCTTGGATCTTGGGTGCATCCATGTCTTCTTGTGTGTGTCCCTGTGCTTAAATAGAGTGTTGGTTATCACAAGGTTGTACTCTGAACATAGTGCAAGTAGAAGTTCTCCATTAGCATTGCACTTGCCTACTCCATGACTGCCTAGCACTCCTTTCCATTTCTCGGTGTCCGAGCCAACTCTGGCATTAAAATCTCCAACGAGTATCAGCCTGTCATCAGTCGGTACACGCCTGATAGTTTCACGTAAATCACTGTAGAACTCTTCCTTCACCTCCTCTGTGTTCGTCATTGTTGGGGCATATACACTGATGAGTGTGGCATACATCTTCTGCTGTAGTGGGAGTCTCATAGTCATTATCCTGTTGTTGATTGGCACCGGTTCCTCATCAAGCATTGCTGCTATCTCCTTTCTAACTGCAAAGCCCACTCCTGCTTCTATTCTTTCTTGAGTTGATCTTCCACTCCAAAAGAAGATGTACCCATGGTCTTCCAAGCTGTCATATCCAGGCAATCTTGTTTCACTAAGTGCAGCTATGTCTACATCGTACCTGTTCATTTCCAGGGCCACAAGCGCAGTCTGTCTTTCTGGGTGCTGTGATGTTGTTCTGTCCAACGGAGTGCATACATTCCATTCTGCTACACACAAGGTTGCTGTTTTCCTCTTCTTTTGTCTTCCTGCTCCTAGCTTACTTTTCGCTGCCTGTCGGAGTGTGAACAGATCAGCGCGGACCTTGTAAGCCCGGGCGACAGAGCTGGTATGAGTTGCTTTCTGATTGACCATTTCATGAAACTGCTTGCAAAGTATTTGAGTACTGCTAGCTTTTGCTGGACTAGCAGCACATTCTTGGCAGATAAAGGTAATATCAGTGGCAAGGACAAGCCAAGACAAACTGACTCCAGTATCTGTTGCAGTGACTGACCAGATGATAGGTTTGTTTATCCCTGCTCTTTGTGTAGTGCATGTCACAATGCACCGCCTGGCACAGTCCACCACAGACCTTGTGACAGATGTGGTTATCTGCCAGGATGTCCAGTCTCACCCCGTGTAACTGGGAGTGGTCCACCACAGACCTATGACAGATATTGTTTTTAGTTCTGCCAGGATGCCCTGTTTCACCCTCCACGCCCTCGGAAGGGCGGGGATGCCGGTTGAGTCGCCGACGGCCCGACCCATGAGACAGGTAGTACCGGTTTTCATGGTTATTCGGTAGCAAGCAAGCCAATGCCTGACCTGACAAAATTACTAGTTAATGTAAAGCAAAAAATATGGTATAATTCCTTTGAGGGCCTGGTCCTCAGTATTGGGCACTTTAGCAATTTTAGGCTAAACCCAATTTTATTTGCCATAGTTTATCGTCCTCCATCAACCTACTCAGAATTTTTATCCAAATTTGCTGAATTCTTAGCTGATTTAGTGCTGAAATCTGATAGAATAATTATAGTAGGGGACTTTAATATACATGTAGATGTAGATAGTGATTGCCTTAATGTGGTATTTAATTCAATATTAGACTCGATGGGTTTTCTCAGAAAGTAGGAAATTCTACTCATTATCTCCACCATACGTTGGACCTTGTTCTGACATATGGCATAGAAATAGAAAATCTGGTAGTGTCTCCTCATAACGCTGTACTGTCAGACCATTGTCTGTTAACCTTTGATTTTACTATTTCTGACTATTTGGCTCCTAAAGAAAAATATTACTACAGTAGATGCCTTTCAGATGATGTTATTGCCAAATTTATGTAGATTGTTTCCTTTATGCCATGTGTCAACACAATGGAAATAAGCTATAGACAGCTTGCTCCTTCTGTAATTGATAGCATGGTAGATAGTGTTACAGCTTCTCGGCATCAGACTCTAGACTTGGTGGCCCCTTTAAAAAAGAAAGTCTAATCAGAGATTTCTAATTCCTTGGTTCAACACAGAAACTCGTAGCTTAAAACAGAAGACTCGTCAATTAGAAAGAAAATGGCGCTCCACTATTTCAGATTAAATCTATTTAGCTTGGAGAAATCATCTTTTAATTTATAAAAAATCTCTTAGAAAAGCTAGAAGGAGTTATTATTCTGCAGTAATAGAAGAGAACAAGAATAATCCCAGGTTTCTTTTCAGCACTGTAGTCAGACTGACAAAGAGTCAGGACTCTGTCAATCCTAGCATTCCCTTAGAGCTTTCTAGTCAGGACTTTATGAGCTTTTTCAATAATAAAATTTCATCCGCCAGAGATAAAATCAATCAGATTCATCCCACCGTTAACTTAAATACAGTAACTACTACAACTCCTTCAACTGACATCTGTCTTGATGAGTTTACTCCAATTGACCTTTTAGAGTTAGACAAAATAGTTTCCTCATCCAAGCCTTCAACTTGTCTTTTAGACCCTATTCCTACCAGGTTATTTAAAGAAGTCTTCCCACTTATTGGTAGCTTTATTCTTCATATAATCAATTCTTCATTAACTTTAGGCCATGTACCTCAGTCTTTTAAAACGGCTGTAATTAAACCCTTACTCAAAAAGCCAACGCTGGATCCAGGAGCTTTAGCTAACTATAGACCAATCTCTTCTCTCACTTTCATTTCAAAAATCTTAGAAAGAGTTGTTGCTACGCAATTATTTGACCACCTGCAGGGAAATAGTTTACTTGAAGAGTTTCAATCTGGGTTTAGAATCCATCATAGTACTGAAACAGCCTTAGCGAAGGTCACTAACGACCTCCTCATCGCATCTGATAATGGACTGGTTTCTGTACTTGTCCTTTTAGACCTTAGTGCAGCTTTTGATGCTACTGATCATAATATTCTACTTGATAGATTAGAACACTATGTTGGACTTAATGGAACTTCATTGCAGTGGTTTAGATCTTATTTATCTGATTGGTTCCAGTTTGTTCATGTCAGTAATGAGTTTTCCTTCAACTCAAAGCTCAGTCATGGAGTTCCACAGGGATCTGTGCTAGGCCCTACTCTTTTTAGTTTATATATGCTTCCGTTAGGCAACATTATTAGAAAGCACTGTATACATTTTCATTGTTATGCAGATGACACTCAATTATACCTGTCAATGAAGCCAGATGATAGTAATCAATTAGCCAAGTTAGAAGCCTGTCTTAAGGAAATCAAAGCTTGGATGACTTGTAATTTCCTGCTATTAAATTCAGATAAGACTGAAGACATTCTTGTTGGTCCAAAAAACCTTAGAAATACCTTTCCAAATCAAACTTTCAGTTTGGATGTGGTTACTCTTTCTCTTAATAGCTCTGTGAGGAACCTTGGAGTTATTTTTGATCAAGATCTGTCTTTCAGTTCACATATTAAATTTGTTTCTAAGACTGCCTTCTATCATTTGCATAATATTGCCAAGATTAGGAGCATCTTGTCTCAGAGTGATGCTGAGAAACTGATGCACACTTTTGTTAGCTCTAGATTAGATTATTGTAATTCTTTATTATCAGGTTGTCCTAAAACATCTTTAAAAAATATTCAGCTGATCCAAAATGCTGCAGCAAGAGTTTTAACAGGTACTAGAAAGCGAGATCATATCTCTCTGGTTCTGGCCTCCCTTCATTGGCTTCTCATAGAGTTTAGAATTAAGTTTAAAATCCTTCTTCTTACTTACAAAGCTCTAAACAATCAGGCCCCTTTTATTTAAAAGATCTGATACTACCCTATCATCCTAACAGAGCACTACACTCCCAAAATGCAGGATTACTTGTAATACCTAGAATCTCCAAAAGTACAATGGGAGGAAGAGCCTTCAGTTATCAGGCTCCTCTCCTGTGCAACCAGCTGCCAATCTGGATTTGGGAGTCAGACTCGATCTCTGTTTTTAAGAATAGGGTTAAAACCTTCCTTTTTGATATAGCCTACAATTAGGGAGGGATGATGTGTTTCTGAACCCTCCCTTAGTTATGCTGCTAATAGGTTTAGACAGCTAGGGGACCTCCAGTAATGCACTGGGCCTCACTCCTTTCTTCACTCTCAATGAAATATTTTTCTTTTTTTTTTTGCTGGTCATTAACATCTGTTTGTTCTCTCCCATAGATTGAGTTCCCATCATGCTGTTTGCTCTCTACATGTCTGTTCTTTTCATCTTCTCTATCCCCTCACCCCCCAGCCAGTCGCAGCAGATGACTGCCCCTCCCTGAGCCTGGTTCTGCTGGAGGTTTCTTCCTGTTAAAAGGGAGTTTTTCCTCTCCACCGTCGCCAAGCGCTTGCTCACAGGGGATCGCCTGATTGCTGGGGTCTTTCTGCAACTGAGGGGGTTCCCCCTACAGTTGATAGTGCTATGAGATGACTGTTGTTGTGAAATGGCGCTATATAAATAAAGTTGAATTGAACTGAATGAATTGAATCTTTTTTCTAATTAATTTGAACCTTTTTCTCATTAACCTGTAACTTTTTCATGTAAATTTGCATCTTTTTCAAATTAATGAGCAACGTTTTCATATTAATCTGCAACTGTTTTTCATGTAAATTTGCAACCTTTTTCAAATAAATCTACATCTTTTTTCAAATTAATTTGCAGCTTTTTCCTCATTAATCTGCAACTTTTTTCATGTAAATTTGTAACTTTTTCTTTTTAATCTCCTACTTTTTGTTGTAATTTGTAGTTGCTCTTCTCATTAATGTGCATCCCTTTTCATGTAAATTTGCATCTTTTTTCTAATTAATTTGAACCTTTTTCTCATTAACCTGTAACTTTTTTCATGTAAATTTACATCTTTTTCAAATTAAGTTGCATATTTTTTCAAATTAATTAGCAAAATTTTCTCATTAATCTGCAATCCTTTTCATGTAAATCTGCACCATTTTTTCTAATTAATTTGAACCTTTTTCTCATTAACCTGCAACTTTTTTCGTGTAAATTTGCAACTTGCAGCAACTTTGCAATTTGCTGCACGGTGGCGCAGTGGTTTAACACTGTGGCAGCACAGTTTTACCCTCGGCCGGGGGATCGCGGGGATCATGAGATCGTGGGTTCGATCCCAGCCCCCGACCAACAGTGAGCTGTGTGGAGTTTGCATGTTCTCCCCGTGTTGCGTGGGTTTACTCCGGGATTTCTCCGGTTTCCTCCCGCACACCAAAAACATGTAGGTTTAGGGCGCTCGCGCACGCAGCGACCAGCAGCCGGTGGCTTGTCACCAGACTGCAAACCAAGTCTACCTACGGGTACAAATAAGTAACAAAAAAAAAAAAAAAAAAAAAAAAAAAAAACTTTTTTGTAATTAATTTGAACCCTTTTCTCATTAACCTGTTGCTCTTCTCATTAATGTGCAACTTTTTTCATGTAAATTTGCATCTTTTTCTAAGTAATTTGAACCTTTTTCCCATTAACCTGCAACTTTTTTCGTGTAAATTTGCAACTTTTTTGTAATTAATTTGAACCTTTTTCTCATTAACCTTTTGCTTTTCTCATTAATGTGCAACTTTTTTCATTTAAATTTGCATCTTTTTCAAATTAATGAGCAATGTTTTCATATTAATCTGCAACTGTTTTTCATGTAAATTTGCAACCTTTTTCAAATAAATCTGCATCTTTTTTCAAATTAATTTGCAACTTTTTCCTCATTAATCTGCAACTTTTTTCGTTTAAATTTGTAACTTTTTCTTATTAATCTGCTGCTTTTTGTTGTAATTTGTAGTTGCTCTTCTCATTAATGTGCAACTTTTTTAATGTAAATTTGCATCTTTTTTCTAATTAATTTGAACCTTTTTCTCATTAACCTGCAACTTTTTTCATGTAAATTTGCAACTTTTTTGTGATTAATTTGAACCTTTTTCTCATTAACTTGTTGCTCTTCTCATTAATGTGCAACTTTTTTCATGTAAATTTGCATCTTTTTTTTTTTGAGGACATACCCAAAACAGCGGTAATAACTCCGTTTGGCCTATTCAAGTTTTTACGCATGCCGTTTGGGCTTAAAGGCGCTGTGCAGACGTTCCAACGCATGATGGACGCGGTGTTGCACGATCTCCCCTTCGTATTCGTCTACCTGGACGACATCTTAGTAGCCAGCGCGTTCGAAGATGAACACGAAAACCACCTCACGGCAGTTTTCCGAAGGTTGGGAGAGCACGGGTTAATAATCAACCCAGCGAAGTGTCAGTTCGGGGTGACGCAGATTGATTTTTTGGGGCATCGCGTCTGTCCAGAAGGAGCGGTTCCGCTGCCTGACAAAGTGCGCGCGGTAACAAATTTTCCCCAGCCGCAAACAGTCAAGGCGTTACAGGAGTTTTTGGGAATGGTGAATTTTTATAACCGTTTCCTCCCCCGCACAGCGCAGCTCATGCAACCATTGTATGCCGCACTAAAAAAACAAAAACCCAAAAATAAGATCGAATGGTCTCTGGAGCGAGAGCAAGCATTCTCTGAGGTCAAAACAGCCCTGGCAAACGCTGCGTTGTTGGCACATCCAGACCCAACGGCCCGCATAGCGCTCACTACTGACGCGTCAGATGTGGCCATAGGGGCGGTTGTGGAGCAGCATGTAGCCGGGGCTTGGCAGCCGCTCGCCTTTTTCAGCAGGACTTTGCGCGATAGTGAATGAAAATACAGCGCATTCGACAGGGAGTTGTTAGCTCTCCACTTGGCCATTCACCACTTCCAGTTCTGGCTGGAGGGACGCCGTTTCACCGCGTTCGTTGACCACAAGCCGCTGACATTTGCGATGGCCAGGGTTTCAGAACCGTGGTCAGGCCAGCATCAGAGGCAGCTGGCCGCAATCTCAGAGTTTACTACCGATATTCAGCATGTGGCGGGTAAACTGAATGTAGTGGCAGACTGTCTCTCGCACGCTGTGGCGGCCCCAGTCCGCGTAGGGATAGATTATGCAGCCATGGCCGCGGATCAGGGTAGCGACACGGATGTGAGCGCGCTCCAATCTGGACCAACAGGGTTAAGGCTGGAGAACAGGGTGCTGCAAGACGGTATGCCCCCCCTAATCTGTGATGTCTCCACTGGGCGACCGCGTCCTGTGGTACCGGCCGCGTGGCACCGCCGCGTTTTTGATTCGATTCATTCTCTGGCGCACCCGGGAGTGCGCGTGTCGGTCAAAATGGTGGGAGAGAAATTTGTTTGGCCGAGCCTGCGCAAACAAGTTAGAGAGTGGGCAGCAGCCTGCATGGCTTGTCAACGAGCCAAGGTACACAGACACACGAGAGCTCCCTTGGAGCCGTTTCACATCCCGGCTAAGAGGTTCGATCATGTTCACGTGGACCTCGTAGGCCCCCTCCCGCCGTCACAGGGGTGCACACACCTTCTGACAATGGTAGACCGCACCATGCGCTGGCCGGAAGTGGTCCCACTGTCGTCAACCACAGCCGAGGAGGTGGCGCGCGCGTTTTTAACAGCATGGGTAGCGCGCTTTGGAGTCCCGTCGGACATTACATCCGACAGAGGTCCTCAATTTGTTTCCGAACTTTGGTCAGCAATGGCCCGCAGCCTGGGGGTAACGATCCACCGCACAACCGCATACAATCCGCAGGCTAATGGGTTATGCAAACGTTTTCATAGGTCATTGAAAGCGGCGCTCAGAGCATCGCTTACGGATGCAAATTGGGTAGGCAGGCTACCGTGGGTTTTATTGGGGTTGTGTTCTGCACCTAAAGAGGATTTAGAAGCCTCCCCGGCTGAGCTAGTTTTTGCGCAGCCACTTCGGCTGCCCGGGGAATTTCTCCCAGATAATCCCGCGCCAGAATGCTCCCCGGCTCAGCGGTTGCAGAGTGGCACGGAATCGGGCACGCTGCCTGGCCCCGTTCACCACAGTTTTCCGCGCGTTTTTGTGCCTAAGGCCTTAAAAAATGTGGAGTTTGTTTTTGTCAGACACGATGCTCATTGCCCACCGTTGCGACCACCTTATGATGGACCATTTAGAGTGCTGGAAACAGGGGATAAGCATTTTTTGCTAGATTTGGGGGGCATAAACAGGCTCAAACCCACCTTTGTGGTGGCGGACGAGGATGTGCTGTTGGCCAGGGCTCCTCGACGCGGCAGACCCCCTAGGGGACATTCCCCAGAACACCCACAGAGAGTGACAAACAGTTCTCACCCTCAGACAGCAGCTCCCCAGCAGGACGGCGCCGCGGAGGTGGTAAAGCCCGCTTACAGCAGATACAGGAGAAGACTGGGGCCCAAGCAGCACGTGGACTGATGTGTAATGGTTTATCATGACATGCAGACTGTTATTCCGTTGTTCCATCTTAGACGTTTGGGGGGGTCATGTGGCACACATATGCACATATGTATATCACTTCATGCTCCATATGTATACCACTTTAGGCTTCACATCTTAGACTGAACAAAGAACTGGGTCTCTTTGGAGATAACAGGAGGATGTGAAAGTTTTGTCTTTGGTATGCAAAGAGACGGCCTGGGGGGATTTTCCTGGCCGCCAGAAGCTTTGGGAGGAGGTGTTAAGATCTGAAAGAAGATGCATTGTTACTTGGGATTAAATACAATGTGACTGTGTGCTTTGAAGTCCTGAGGTATTTAAAGGACGAATGTCTGGGTTTCTTCCTCTTTTTCTGTTTTGCTGCTGATGGAAGATGTGAATAAACCTGACTCGTGAGATAAACTCTGCCTCGTCATTTTCACATTTTCCACAATTGCACCGTTTCACAACAACAGGTACTTTCAACTGTAGGAGAAAACTCCACAATTGCAGAAAAACCCCAGCAATCAGGCGATCCCCTGTGAGCAGCACTTGGCAAAAGTGGAGATGAAAAAACCCTTTTAACTGGAAGAAACCTCCAGCAGAACCAGGCTGAGGGAGGGGCAGCCATCTGCTGTGACTGGCTGGGGGGTGAGGGGATAGAGAAGAAGAAGAAAAGAACAGATATGTAGAGAGCAAACAGCATGACGATTGGCAACTTTTTTCATGTAAATACATCTTTTTTTTCTAATTAACTTTTTTCTCATTAATCTGCAACCTTTTTCATGTAAACTTGCAACTTTTACTCATTAATTTGCGACTGTGTTTCTCATTAATTTGCAACTTTTTTCTCATTATTTGCAACTTCCTTTCTCAAAACATTCCAACACGTAGGGCAGCATTTGGTAAATCCTCCTTTTCTTTTATGGGTTTGAATCAGTGGAGTGCCCTCCCAACAGAACTCATTACATGTACAGGCGTTCTCATGTCAAAACGCTCGGTACTGTCATAACAAACATGGAAGCATTTGTGAGTGTGTGTGATAGCATGCATGTTTTAACTTAGGGAGTTGGGATAAATTTGTTCCAGGACACGGGAATGTGTGCTGACGATAATTTTGTCTCTGTAACTTTGTACAGTTATTTGTTTTTTGTTTTCTTGATTTTCTGTACCATCGACCTGCCCAGGGAAAATGAGCAGAAAATAGCAACTTGCTAAAACCTTGTACAGTCTCTCCTTGTTCTGTGCATGGTTGATGTTTTACTGTGCACTGTCCCTGTTTAAATAAAACAGATCTAAATCAAAAACCATAAATTTAAAACTTTGTTCTCATTAATTTGCAACTTTTTGCATGTAAATGTGCAACTTTTCTCTTGTAAATTTGTAACTTTTTCTAATTTGCAACATTTCATGTTAATTTGATTTTTTTGTGTTAAATTTTCAACTTTTTTCACATTAATTTGAAACTTTCTTCTCATTAGTTTACAAGTTTTTCATTTAAATGTGCAATTTTTTTGTCTTTAATTTGCAACTTTCTCTCACTAATCTGCAACTTTTTTCATGTAAATTTGCAATTTTTTTCATTAATTTGCAATTTTTTCTCATTAAATTGCAACTTTTTCATGCAATTTTGCAGCTTTTTCATGCAATTTTGCAACCTTTCTCTTTAATTACTGCTTTTTTCTCTTTAATTTGCCATAATTTTGGACATTTTTCTTGTAAATTTGTTACTTTTTTGTCATAAATTCCAGAACGTTCACATGGATGCTGGTTAAATTTTTATTCTGTGCAATGGTTATTTTTTTTTTGTTTGTTTGTTTGTCTAAACCAGGGGTTGGCAACTCGTGGTTCCAGAGCTGCATGCAACTTTTTAGCCCCCATGCTGTGGCTCCCTGCAGTCACATCTCAAAACAGATGGAATTAATTATCTTATTTTTCATGTTATTGACCATGTTTACGTGGTCATGAGTAAACCGATTACTGGAGTAAACCGATAGAGGTAATAAACAGCTTAAGGTGTTTACATGCACCGAGTAAACGGTTTAATGGGCAAATAAACTAGGTGTGTTAATCAGTTTTCTCATAAACCGATAATGGCCTTTAACTGATAAAGGTAATTGGATAACTCTGTTTACATGACAGTTTGAATGATCAGGTAACTCCAGTAAGCTGATTATAATCGGTTTACTGGTGACCATGTAAACAGGGTTATTGTGACGCAGGCATTATTTCAACTCTCTGATTACGCAGAACAGAGGGGGGGTCCTCCACACACACTCACTTCACTCAGGGTGACACAGACACGTAATCTCTCACACCCACAGAAAACAACACTATCACAGCCAGGCTTATAACACTACAACAATAAAGCACAGAACACAAGGATTAAAACAGTCTATTAATCCCACACGGTGCAAAGCATGCCGGGAGAATCCCCCTCCCCTTATCACAGGCCCCACGGCCACTTCCATGACAAGGACTCATCACCCTCCCAATCTGGCGTGCTCACCAGTGGCCAGGGTGACAAGGCACCTGATGGGTTCCCACCCCTGCGGTCTGAGTTCATCTGTACCGGGCGGCGCCCCAGATCAGACCAAGGAGATGGTGGAACTGGTGTTGATCAAGGCCCAAATTTGAGTGCTGTCCAGGCTGCACTGCAGGTACAGCCCTAGCGAGTGTCCAAGTCAGCCAAGACGAGGTGAAAGTTTGTTGGGGAAAATGTCTGTGAGGCAGCAGGTCCCCGTCTGTACCACCTCGTTTTAGTTCAGAGCTGGTGAAGGGGCTGCTTATCATGGGGAAGGTGCAGGGCAGTAGTGCACGACATTGCCTGGCTCCCCACAGCAGAAGCATTCCTCCCCGCACGGCCGTCGTATTCTCGCCGTGCAGCTGCAGCCTGGCGCAGCTCCTCCTCATCCTCATTCTCAGCCATAGCCTGGAAAGCTCTCTGCTTTGGTGATGAAACGTCAGCCGCGTGCTCCAGCATCGACTCCACCTGCTCCACCTCTGCCACAGCTGTCCCTCTGCTGCTCGTGGCGTGAATCTGGACGTGTTCTCGGAGCCAGGCCAGGCAGAGCCTTCGGATGAAACTCTTTTTCACCGCTTCCAGCTTGAAGTCCGGGTAGCTGCACTGTGCACTGTGTGTTCCCAGACGTTGTCAGCGTGGATTGTCCTCCTGAACCACCTCTGAAGTGCTCCCAGTAGCGCTGGCCAGCTGTGCCCTTCCTCAGGCCGGAGATTGGACAGCGTGTAGAGCGCTCCACCCTCCAGAACCAGTGCGACCTGCACAGCTGTTGCTTCAGGTGTCCAGCCGTTGAGCATGGTGGCCAGTTTAACCTGGACGAGGTAGTCATCGAATGAGGTTTCACCCCCAAAGCGGGGAAAGCTTGGCCGATTAGCGGGTCGGTGGTACGGGGTTGGGACAGTCGCCTCTGTTTTGGTCACTGCCCTCAGCTGCAGTGGAATCACTGGCTCATAGTTCCCACACTGGTGCTCCCCGTCCTGTCTTGAAAAAGGCAGGGCATGGGATGCACTTGCTCCATCTGCCCAGCTTCCCCATTTTTTGCAGCGAGCAGCTCTGGGGACTAGCATGTCTACTGTGCTGTCCACCTTCATCTGGGCGATTAGCTGTTCAAGCCATCTCTCAATATCCCGCTTCTGACACCAGTGGGAGATTTCAAGGGTTCACACAATAATGAGAGAGGATTTTGAAAGTAGCAGGCATTTATTTCAACTCTCTGATTACGCAGAACAGAGAGGAGGTCATCCCCACACTCACTTCACTCAGGGTGACACAGACATCTCACATGCAGGGAAAACAACACTACCACAACCAGCTTTACAACACTACAACAAGAACACTCAGAACACAAGAATTATAACAGTCTATCAATCCCCCACAGCGCAAAGCATGCTGGGAGAATCCCCACCCCTTATCACAGCCCCAACATTACATTACTGTTTAGTGGATACATTTTTCAACTGAAACACATGCTTTTATGAATGGAAAATATATTTTAAATTATTTATTACTAGTACATACCCGTCCATGCCCGTAGAAACCAAGTATAAGCAAGTATTTCTGCATGCAGATGGCTGTTCAGGTTCAGGTTCAGGTTCAGGTTCCTTTATTTGTACCCGTAGGTAGATTCGTTTTGCAGTCTGGTGACATCCATATTTACAAACCACAAATTACATTCAACATAGACACAAACACAGGCACACATGAAGCTGACTATAAACATGATAAAAATACTCAAGGCTCCATCAATCAGGACATAAGACAAAGAGATGAGAGGAAAAACCAGAGATAAGAGAGAAGGGTCATATTAAAAAGTTGAAGACTAGTCAAAGAGGTTAAAAACTCAAAAGTCTAAAACCCAATAAAAGATTTAGAACCCAAATAAAAAACCTACAAAAATAAGTAAATATAAAATGGTGTTAATAAATAGGTACCTAAATTATGTGCAATATATTGTTACAACTTGTTCAGCTCTTTGACAGCAGCAGGGACAAAACTGTTTTTGTAGCGCTGGGTTCTACTTTTTGGGACAGCAAACCTCCATCTTGAGGGAAGAAGCTGAAAGTTTCAGTGCAAAGGGTGGGAGTCATCATTTAAAATGGAGGCAGCCATCCTCTGTACTTGTCTGGTGTACAGGGATGTCAGGCTCAGCTGTGACTCACCAAGCAAACGACTGGACCATCTAACTACCTGATCCAAGGATTTCCTCTGTTTCAGTTTTATCTGACCAAACCATGACACTAAAGAAAAGGATAAAACAGATTCAATAAAAGCCCGATAAAACATTGTCATTATGGTTCGGTCAATGTGGAAGCGTGCAAGTTCCCTTAAATAATGCAAATGTTGCTGACCCTTTTTGCACACCCTTTCACAGTTCTCTTCAAAGTTTAAATTACTATCAATTATCGTCCCAAGATATTTGTAAGATTTTTTTTTTTTTGTACTTATTTTGTACCCGTAGGTAGATTTGTTTTGCAGTCTGGTGACAAGCCACCAGCTGCCGGTCGCTGCGTGCACAAGCACCCCATATCCCTAACCTGCATGTTTTTGGCATGCGGGAGGAAACCGGAGAAATCCCGGAGTAAACCCACGCAACACAGGGAGAACATACAAACTCCACACAGATCACTGTTGGCCGGGGGCAGGGATCGAACCCACGATCTCATGATCCCCACGATCCCCCGGCCGAGGGTAAACTGTGCTGTCGCAGTGCTAACCACTGCGCCACCGTGATTGTACACATTCAGTGGTCTGGCCTTTTAGTACAGTGACTTCATGCCTGGGAGTTTTCCTCCTAAAGTCAATAATCATATCTTTAGTTTTTGTCGTATTCAGCTGCAGGTAGGAATCCTCACACCAGTGAACAAAATCATCAACTACTGGGCCGTGGCCACTCTCACCATCCTGGAGGAGACTGACAATAACTGAATCATCAGCATACTTTATAATGTGTCTGTTGTCATGTCTGCTCTGACACATGTTTGTGTACAGGATGAAGAGTAGTGGTGACAACACACACCCCTGAGGAGAGCCAGTAGAAGAGCACTTTAGGTCAGACAATGTGCCATTGACCCTTACTCTCTGTGTCCTGTTGGTTAAAAAAATCCAGAATCCAACCCACCAGATTATTACTCAAATCAAATTGTTGCAGGAGCCTTTCAACTAAAATATGAGGTTGGATTGTATTAAAGGCGGAAGAATCCAAATATTTAAAAAGCATGTTAAACAGAGTGACAGTGGCATCCTCCACTCCTCTGTGAGGCCTATAGGCAAACTGCAGAGGATCCAATGCATGTTCAGTCTGCTCTAGGACCTCAAATCTGACCAGTTTTTCAAAAATTTTCATTAAAATTGAAGTCAAAGCAACTGGTCTAAAGTCTTTTACTGTTTTAGGACAGCTGGATTTTGGAACGGGAACAACCACAGCATCTTTCCAGATCTTAGGCACATGTTGTGTCTGTGAGGACTTATTGAAAATGTAATGAAATACAGGACTCAGTTCATGTGCACAGGACTTTACCAATCGCCCACATATATTATCAGGGCCCTGACTTTTGTTCACTTTTACAGCGCAGAACTCCCTTTTAATAACCTGCACCTCAATATTAAAGTGCTGATTGTCTTTGAGTTTCTGTTTCAAATCTTGGGTTTCTGTGCTAAAATCAAAGGAATCAGAACGACCATAAAAACAATTAAGAGCATTAGCCAGCTCTGTGTCTGAATTAAAACCATCTAAAAACACACGATTACTGCGCTCTGTGCTCTGAAGGCCTGCAATAGTTTTCATACTGGCCCAGGCTGAACCAAGTTTCTTTGCTGCCATCTTGCTTTCCAACACTGATTTATAATTCTGTTTTGCTCTTAAAATTTCGGACTTCAGCTCTTTTGTGGCAACCTGCAGCTCAGAAACAGACCCCTGTTTAAAGGCAAGTGCTTTCCTCTGAAAGCAGGATTTAACTGATTTTGTAACCTATGGCTTGTTGTTGGGATATATTTTGACACGTTCACGTGGAACGATCATGTCTCTACAGAAAGCCATATATGAGCATGTGATGTCCACCAAAGAGTCCAAATCATCCCCGCAGGCGAGTGTGAACATCTTCCAGTCTGTACAGTTAAAGCATTAATGGAGGCAGTACACTGAGTCCTCTGTCCACACGTTTATGTCTCTGGTCTTCACCTTGCCTCTTTTGAGAGCAGTTTTATATGTGGGCAGCAAATGTACACAGCTGTGATCTGAGGATCCTAAAGGAGGAAGGGGAAGTGATTTATAGGCCCTCTCAATGGATCCATAGCACAGGTCCAATGTCTTTTTTCGCTTGGTTGGGCAGGAGACATACTGATAAAAGTTTTTAAGTGTCTTCTTTAAAGAATCATGATTAAAATCCCCAAGAATAAAGTTTGGAGCCTCTGGGGAAATTGACTGCAACCGCTGTACCACATCAAAGACGGTGCTGGAGGCGGCGTCAGCATCCGCCCTCGGGTGAATGTACACAGTCGTTATGAAAAGTTGGGGGAACTCACGGGGCAGATAAAAGGGGCGTAGCAATATGGACAGAAGCTCCACATCAGGTGTACAGATGTGCTCTCTGACTGTGACAGATGTACAGTACTGTTTATTAATATATAAACATACGCCGCCTCCCTGATGTTGCCCCGTTACCTCTTCCTGCCGATCTGAGCGAAGTGGGGCTCCAAAGCCGTCAATCCACAGGTCTGCATCCGGGTCATGCGCCGTAAGCCACGTGTCCGTGTAAGCCATGACACAGCAGTTCTTGAAGTCCTTCTGATATCGTACATTCCCTTGAATTTCATCCACTTTATTTCTCAGGGATTGTACATTCCCCATAATAATAGAAGGAAGAGGAATGCGGTTAAGCTGACGCCTCCTCAGGCTTAATTTTATGCCTCCACGCTTTCCGCGTTTCCTCCTGTTGTCTCTCTTTTCATTGCTGTGTCCATGAAAATCTCTTAAAATAAAGTCTGGCAGTTGCGGCACGGACTCAAACACAGATGCTGCATTATCTGTGTTTAAATGCAGTAACATGTCTCTGGAACACTGCTTTCTTCCCGGCATGATCACGATTGCGCTTACCTCCAAAACAAAGAGCCGTAAAGAGTAAAGAAAGTAAAGAAACAACAGTGCAAAAATAAGGAGGAAATCCATACTGATGGAACCAGGGAGCTCTTCATTATATAGTCCACAAACATCCAAGGACAAAAACGACACAAAGAATTTCGTTAAAACACATTAAAGTGCATAAAAACAGAGACACAGATGTCAAACTTTTTTCACCAGCTGCCGGTCGCTGCGTGCGCATGCTCCAAGAAGGCGTAACTGTGTTGTTCACAGTCATGCCTATGGCGAACTGCTCGAACCTGAGGTGTTTCATCTTCATGGCATCTTTTCTGACGTGCAGCAGTTCTCCTCACTCTATTGCTCTCCATCTGGAGGGTCTTCTTCTTAGTTCAGACCACTGGTTGAGGGATAGGTGCGCCGTATTTCCAGTTCATGGAGAGGATCCCGAAAGTTGATCTGAGCAAAAAGTGCCTTTGGACCATTTTCTGCCAGACCCGTGCATGCCCGTAGAAACCAAGAAACCGGAGCAACTGGATAAAATCAGTGCTTTGCTTGGCATTTTACAGATTTGTAGTGTAGACTGCCATTCTTCAAGGTTCCACATTTTTACTGTTACAGCACCTGTTTTAAAACCACATTGCTCAGAAAGCAACACTTTTGCTTAGTTTCTTCAGCTTGAGCAAGAAAACGAAGACTGCTTGATCTGGCAACTCTGCTCGCGGCAATGTAGAATTGGGCATGGCTGAAGCAATCTGTTATGCAGAAAAGACCAACGCGCTGTAAAGCAGGGTGAATGGCAACATGTCGTCAGATGGTGTGAGTGCGATTCGTGGAATGAGGAGAGTGCGTCCAGCATTGACACCAATCACAGATGTTGCAACCAACAGGTGAGGCTGTATTTGTTCAATGATGTATCTTCAGGCATTGCAGTGTCCGTTTTGTTGGTCAAAGTTTCGCAGTAGCACGATGACCATTTGCAAGGCAGGCATCCCAGGACAGCATGCCTCCATCATTGGTAGCCAGTCCTATTGTGTATATGACGGCATCGTCCTATTGTGTATATGACGGTATCGCGAGTCCTGATGGTCTACATCAAAGTTTTGCAGTAGCATGATCACCATTTTCATCCTAGGACATCATGCGTACATCATAGGTAGCCAGTGCTATTGTGTATATGACAGCATCGTCCTATTGTCTATATGACGGCATCGGGAGTCCTGGCGGTCATCATAAAGACATCAAGGCAGGCATAGGACCTCATGGTCTATATGACTTCATGTAGACATCAAGGCAGTCATCACTGTATATGACATCATAAAGACATCAAGGCAGGCATGACGTCCTATGATGGAGACATCATAGGAACATCATAGGCCGTTCCATGATGTCCTATGAACGTTACAGACAGACACACACAAACTGACAGAGATTTCTTGAATTTATAGATAGATGTTGTCAATTGTATGCATCACATCCAACTCACCATACATATGGAGAACACAGAGAGCACAACAGTTTCCTGCTTCCTCCTCCACCCTCAGTAAGACATGGACAAATCCAGAAACGGTAAAATCACTGAGGAAAATAGTTTAATTCTTTGTGGACAGATTTATTTGTGTTCATGTATGGTTGTTATATGGAGAGAATTTCTCGACAAGAACACAAGCAAGGAGAAAAACAGCTGCCTCATCAGTATCTATAGGTCCATAAAAAGTCTTAAATTGTTATAATCTGGGCATAGTTCTAGGACCATGCCCATGCTTTGTGTTCATGTTTGTTCTCTGTTTAACCCTGTTTTGGTTTATAATTATTTGCATTATTTGTCTTCTGTGTTCCCCTTGCCCCTGTGTTCCCCAGCTGTTCCCGAGGTGCACGCTACAACTCCAGCTGTCTCCGAGGTGCATGCCACAGCTCCGCCATCATCCGAGCTGCATGCTCCACCTTCAACATCGCCTGAGCTGCGCACTCCACATGTTATTCCAGAGGCCGGTGTGCCTCCTTCATTGTTTGTCCCTGAGGCCAGTACGCATTCTCCGTCATCTGTTCCTGAGGTTGGTGCGCCCCACCCAGCTCATCCTGAGGTCGTCACCACAGCAGCAGGAGACCAGGCATTAAGGCAAGTGCTTTTTCTCTTATTTTCAACATCAGTTTTAGAAAAGACTTGCCTTGCTTCTGGTGGGAGAGCAGTGGTGGCCGAATAGTTAAAAGATAAATTAACTGTGGTTTATCACATCTTTGAAAAGCTGAATTCAATTTCTCTAGCCACACCCAAGCCTGTTTACTGCCACACCTGTTCTCAATCAAGAAATCACTTTAATAGGACCTGCCTAACAAAGTGAAATAGACCAAAAGATCCTCAAAAGCTAGACATCATACTGTAATCCAAAGAAATTCAGAAACAAATGAGAAACAAAGTAGCCATTTCTAAAGCTTTGGGACTCCAGCGAACCACAGTGAGAGCCATTATCCACAAATGTGGAAAATATGGAACAGTGGTGAACTTTCCCAGGAGTGGCCAGCTGATCAAAATTACCCCAAGAGTGCAATGACGACTGATCCAACAGGTCACAAAAGACCCCACAACAACATCCAAAAAACTGCAGGCCTTACTCCAGACGCCACCATAAGAAAGAGACTGGGCAAAAAATGGCCTGCATGGCAGAGTTTCAAGACGAAAACCACTGCTGAGCAAAAAGAACATACATAAAGGCTTGTCTCAGTTTTGCCAGAAAACATACTGATGATCCCCAAGACTTTGGGAAAAATACTCTGTGGACTGATGAGACAAAAGTTGGAATTTTTGGAAGGTGTGTGTCCCATTACATCCGGTGTAAAAGTAACACAGCATTTCAGAAATGTAACATCATACCAACAGTAAAATATGGTGGTGGTAGTTTGATGGTCTGGAGCTGTTTTGTTGCTTCAGGACCTGGACTCGCTGTGGTAAATGGAAGCATGAATTCTGCTGTCTACCAAAAAATTCTGAAGGAGAATGTCCGGCCATCTGTTTATGACCTCAAGCTGAAGCACACTTGGGTTCTGCAGCAGGACAATGATCCAAAACACACCAGCAAGTCCACCTCTGAATGGCTTAAAAAAAAACAAAATGAAGAGTTTGGAGTGGCCTAGTCAAAGTCCTGATCTGAATCCGATTGTGATGCTGTGGCATGACCTTAAAAAGGCGGTTCATGCTGGAAAACTCTACATTGTGGCTGAATTACAACAATTCTGCAAAGATGAGTGGGCCAAAATTCCTCCACAGTGCTGTAAAAGACTCATTGCTAGTTATTGCAATTGCTTGATTGCAGTTGTTGCTGCTAAAGGTGGCCCAACCAGTTATTTGGTTTAGGGGGCAATCACTTTTTCCACACAGGGCCATGTAGGTTTGGATTTTTTTCCCCTTAATAATAAACATCTTCATTTAAAAACTGAATTTTATATTTACTTGTTTTATCTTTGTCTAATATTTAAATTTGTTTGATGATCAGAAACATTTAAGTGTGACAAAAATACAAAAAAATGAGAAATCAGGAAGGGGGCAAACAACTTTTTCACACCACTGTATGTCTGTCTGAGTTTGTGTTCTGGTGTGGCGCCGTTGTCTGTGTTCCCTGCCGGTACCCTTGGGTTCCCTGTAGTTTGCCGAGTTATCACCTGTGTTACTGCCAGCCCCTTGTTGTGCTTTTGTTTCTCTTTGTTTTTGTTTAATGGACCATCATTGCCTGACAGTCCAGCCTGCTTCTTGAGTCCACCAACCATGTCTACCAGAGGTAGTTATGACATAAATATGATTATCTAAAATCACCTCCTTAGTTAATTATCCTTAAAGGCCAAATGTCACGTAATTTTTTTTTCTAAATGACAACGAATTTAGATAAAATACACATAGCTTAAACCAAATATTCATACCGGAGACCATATCATCCACCTGTATTTACATAATTGCACAAAATACACCAGGTGAAGGCCCCACCTTGCTTGCTGGCTTGTGACAGCCAGTCCAGACCACGCCCATGTTTTTGACATCACCAGTTGTACCCTGGCTGCCCTGCCTATCCACATTCACACTTATCAACATTGGACAATCATGACGGAAAGTGACAGCGATTGTGAACAAATTAGTTTAGTTTTGTCTTTTTTTTTTGTCTTTTTTTTTGTCAGTGGTTCAGACAGTGACAGAGGCATAGAACCTTACCGGTTCGAGCCGTCCGAGACGGAATCAGATGCTTTGTCTGATGACAACAGTTCCAACGATGACCAGAGAGCAGAACCAGTGGAAAATGTCATTGAACTGGACATTAATCGCCTCCAGAATTGTGAAGCCGAAGGGGGTCTGTCCAGGGCGCCCCATAAATATTGATTTTTCGGAAGCCATTATTATTACAGTGGAGGAGAGCCGCTGCTGTCAAGAAATTGACCAGATCAATATGAAAATGGAGGCACATACCTGTCAAGGGAGACGTTTTCGCCGTATTTTGGTGCCAAGCGCGGCTGTGGGGGGCAGCGGAGTGGTTTGGGACACTTTTCTGGGAAATGTTTTAAATGTAGTTCATGTTGTTATTGTCAAATATTTTAAGGAAAATACGGGGAAAATGCAATTTTAGCAAAAACGGGCGTATTGCCATTTCTGTACGCCCAAAAGAAAAAATATACTTGAAAAAAAACTGAGTGTGTTGAGGAGCAGTCCTGTGTGTGATCACTCACAGCTGGTGCTGTCAGATCGCTCAGCGGGAGCTATTCGCACTACCATGAGAAGTGTGGAGTCACTCATTAGTTTAATTGACTGGGCGGGCTGATCGCTCAGCTTGAGCTATTATCACTACTGTTCGAAGTGTGGAGTCAATCATTAGTTTAATTGTCTGGGCGGGCTGATCACTCAGCTTGAGCTGTTCTCACTACAATGAGAAGTCATTAGGACAATGGTTTAACATGTTGAGCTGTGCAACGGTTGCGGAACAGACAGAGATCGCCTGACAAATACAGAATTCTGCTTTTTTTTTTTTTTTTTGCGCCGGACGCTGAGTTGTGTTGTTATTGTCAAATATTTTAAGGAAAATACGGGGAAAATGCAATTTTAGCAAAAACGGGCGTATTGCCATTTCTGTACGCCCAAAAGAAAAAATATACTTGAAAAAAAACTGAGTGTGTTGAGGAGCCCGTCCTGTGTGTGATCACTCACAGCTGGTGCTGTCAGATCGCTCAGCGGGAGCTATTCGCACTACCATGAGAAGTGTGGAGTCACTCATTAGTTTAATTGTCTGGGCGGGCTGATCGCTCAGCTTGAGCTATTATCACTACTGTTCGAAGTGTGGAGTCAATCATTAGTTTAATTGTCTGGGCGGGCTGATCACTCAGCTTGAGCTGTTCTCATTACAATGAGAAGTCATTAGGACAATGGTTTAACACATTGAGCTGTGCAGCGGTTGCGGAACAGACAGAGATCGCCTGACAAATACAGAATTCTGCTTTTTTTTTTATTTTGCGCCGGACGCTGAGTTGTGTTGTTATTGTCCAATATCCATGAATCCTTAAAATATTTGACAATAACAACACGAGTTGCATTTGGGGAATTTCCCAGAGAGGTGTGCCTTGTTGCTCCGCCGTTCCTTATTGCCACTTTTTACGGTGTTGAAGTACGGCGAAAACGTCTCACTTGACAGGTATGAAAACATTTCCCAGAGAAGTGTCCCTTATTACCCAGCTGTCCCTGATAGTCCCGTTTTAAGGTATGGGTGAAATATCCAATTTTTTCTTTCTTGTTGCTCACTTCAACCTTCCAGTTTCCATATAAACAATCAATTGAAATACCCCAAGCATCAAACTAGGGTACAATCGATTTCGTCACTTCCGCCTTCTTCCCCAGGCGATTCCAGGGGCCGTGTCAGGCCAAGCGCGGCAGTTTTAAATTAACGAATATTCCGTTGTTACTGAAGCATATGCACCAAGACCCGAACGGATCGGTTCCCTTTTATATCTAGTTTCAAGATATTTAAAGTACCCTGTTACGTGACATTTGGCCTTTAAAAATGTGAAACAATGCTTGAATTTCTGCTGAATAACTGGAAAATTAGTCGCCTGCACTACAAATGCTGGATTCATAGATATGACAAGTCTGAATTAATTTATTTTCACCATCCTAACGCAATACTTCCTGAGTTATGTTAAAATAAAAGTCCTTCATCGCAATTCCACTTTCAGAATGGTTGTTTCTTTTATGTGCGTTAACCCAGGATTTACACTGACTCCGGATGCAGTACATTGCAGCTGCTGTGAGGATGGCCCCTTGCCTTTGTCCCTACCAAATACTTTTGTGTTTTGCAGTGGCATGGATGAAAACAGAGTTTGAAATACAAGATCATGCAAGAATTACACAAAATAATGGAAGATCTTGAGATGCTGAGAGTGACCAAGATGAACCGATCACAATCACGTGATGACAACAAGGAAGTGTGATGTAGCGACTCCCCACCTGGATTTTGCATCCATCCATCCATCTTCTTCCGCTTAATCCTTTTCGGTCGCGGGGGGGCTGGAGCCTATACCAGTGTCTTTGGACGAGAGGCAGGGTACACTCTGGACAGATTGCCAGTCCATCGCAGGGCCAACACAGAGAGACAGACAACCATTCACTCTCACAGTCAGACCTAAGGACAATTTAGAATCCCCAGTTTTTTTATGCCAATTAACCTAACTTGCATGTTTTTGGGATGTTGGAGGAAACCGGAGAAATCCCGGAGTAAACCCACGCAGACACGGGGAGAACATGCAAATTCCACACAGATCACTGTTGGTCGGGGGCTGGGATCGAACCCAGGATCCCCCGGCCAAGGGTGAGTTGCTGTGCTGCCGCAGTGCTAACCACTCCGCCACTGTGCTGCCCCTGGATTTTTCAGCTCTAAATAAAATGTAAGTAGCCTGTTAATTTTAATTCGATGAAGCATTTGTATGCTGTCAAGTTTTTACCTTCTCTGACAGTGGTGGAAGAGTAGACCTCAGAAAATAACGGACAATCCTTAAATCATTTTGATGATCAAACACTTATGAAATAAGATAAGATAAGATAAGATAAGATAAGCCTTTATTAGTCCCACAATGGGGAAATTCCAGGATTGCAGCAGCACAGGGATAGCAACACTCAGAGCAATAATTAAGAAGATACGAAAAATATAAATAAGAGCAGTGGATATACATACGTACACATAAATATATAAATATATATACAAAGTGCGGAGCATTGTAGCAAGATGGAATAAACAGCATAACCGTCTACTTAGTTATCCTACATAGTATGAATATGTACCCATACATATTGTCACCCTCCTTAGTGACTGATATTGTCCTAGTTGTATACTGGGGGGGACCGTTTGTGTAAGTCTGTTGCGTCTTTTGCATTCAATACTATTAGGTTGTCACGTTTTTTTGCTATCTCTGCGAGCAGCCCTGCTTAGGTTATACAGTCTGACAGCTGTAGGTAGGAAGGACCTGCGAAACCTCTCAGTTGCGCACCTAGGATGATGTAGTCTTCTGCTAAATGAGCTCCTCAGTGCGTTCAGTATGTCCTGCATAGGGTGGGACTCGGACTCCAGCAGAGATGACAGTTTAGCCACCATCCTTCTCTCTCCTATCTCCTCCACTGTGTCAAGGTGTTGCCCCAGGACAGAGCCAGCTTTCTTGATCAGTTTGTTCAGTCTCTTCCTATCAGCTGCTGTAATGCCATTGCCCCAGCAGACCACTCCAAAAGTGAGGCTGATGCCACCACCGTGTCGTAGAATGTCTTCAGCAGTGCCCCTTGTACACCAAAAGACCTGAGCCTCCTCAGTAGGAACAGCCTGCACTGTCCCTTCTTCTAGAGTGCGTTGGTATTGTGTGACCAGTCTAGTTTATTGTTCAGATGAACACCAAGGTACTTGTATGATGTCACCATCTCAATGTCTGTTCCCTGTATTTTTACTGGTGCTGTGAGGGGTTGTCCTTGCCTGCGGCAGTCCACCACTAGCTCCTTAGTTTTCCTCGCGTTGATCTGGAGGCAGTTCCGATGGCACCAGTCCACGAAGTCCTGGATAAGTCCTCTGTACTCAGCTTCATCTCCGTTGGAGATGAGGCCGACGATCGCAGAGTCGTCGGAGAACTTCTGTAGATGTCAGTGTGTTGTGCTGTGTGAGAAGTCTGCAGTATAAAGGGTGAACAGGAAGGGAGCCAAAACCGTTCCCTGGGGGGCCCCCGTGCTACCGATGATCGTGTCAGACACACAATCTCGGGTTCTCACAAACTGTGGCCGGTTAGTGAGGTAGTCCAGGATCCATGAAGACAAGTGCTGGTCCACCCCTGTCCACAGCAGCTTGTCCTTCAGGATCATCGGTTGGATGGTGTTGAAAGCACTGGAGAAGTCAAAGAACATGATCCTCATCGCATTCCCGGGCTTCTCCAGGTGGGACAGAGAACGGGGAAGGAGGAAGATCACTGCATCCTCCACCCCAATGCCATGCTGGTAGGCAAACTGGAGTGGATCCATCACTGGTCCCACCAGGGGGTGGAGGTGAGCAAGGAGCAGTCTCTCCAAGGTCTTCATCATGTGAGACGTCAGGGCCACTGGTCTGTAGCTGTTCAGATCTTTGGGGTGGGAAGTCTTTGGTACAGGTACCACACAAGATGTTTTCCACAACTGTGGTACCCTCCCCAGCTTCAGGCTCAGGTTGAAGATGAGCTTCACAATCCCACACAGCTGGTCTGCACAGGACTTGAGGAGCTTCGCGCTGATGCAGTCCAGTCCCGAGGCCTTCCTCGCCTTGATCTTCCTCAGCTCCGTCCTCACCTGGGTCTTAGCGAGGGTCAGGTTGGGGGGCTGTGTGCTAGGAGTGGGGGGGGGTTGGTGGAGTGGGGTGTGGACAGCAGGTCTCGATGACTTCAGAGGCAGCAGTGGTTGTTGTGCAGTCGGGGGGGGGGGAGTTGGTCAAACCTATTAAAAAACAGGTTCAGATTGTTCGCCCACTCCCTGCCCCCCGTGGCCTGGGGGGAGGTATTCTGGAGCCCAGAGATGGTTTTAAGGTTTCTCCAGACCCCACCGATGTCGCTCTGTTGCAGCTTGTCCTCCATCTTCTTCCTGAAGCTGTCCTTGCCTTCTCTGATCTTCCTCCTCAGCTCCCCCTGTACGGACTTCAGCATCTCCCTGTTCCCCGACCTGAAGATCCTCTTCTTCTCTTTCAGAAGTGTTTTTATCTCAGGGTTGATCCAGGGTTTGTTGTTCGAGCAACACCGTATGGTCTTGGTGGGTACGGTGTTGTCCACACAGAAGCTGATGTAGTCTGTGATGGTGTGAGTGAGGCCATCGATGTCCTCACCATGTGGATCGCAGAGCTGCTCCCAGGCAGTGATTTCAAAACAGTCCTTTAACACGTCCATTGCCTCCTCAGACCATAACATCACCGTGCGCATGACCGGAGATTGTCTGTGCACTAGGGGTTTGTACACCGGCAGGAGATGAACCAAGTTGTGATCCGATCTCCCTAGTGAGGGGAGTTGTGATGAGGTGTACGCCTCCTTAGTGTTTGCGTAGAATAAGTCCAGTGTTTTATTGTCTCTAGTGTTGCATGTGACATACTGGGTGAGCGTGGGTAGAATGGGGGACAGTGAAATATGGTTGGAATCACCTGAGATGAGGAGAAGAGCATCTGGGTGTTCTGTCTGCAGCCTGCCGGTTACTGAGTGGATGACGTCACGCACTGTCCCAGCGTTCGCTGTCGGATTTGCATAAATAACAATGCAGATCACGTGTGAGTAGTCCCTCGGGAGATATGCAGGCCGCATGCTAACAGCTAGCAACTAGATGTCTTTGCTACAGTGCTGTTCCTTCACCGTGATATGTCCCAGTCTGCATCAGTTGTTATTGACATACATTATCACTCCTCCGCCCCTTGTCTTCCCACTGTCTGGTGTTCGGTCTGCCCGTATTGCGTGGAAACCCTCCAGTTCGATGTTAGCATCCATTGCTAGTTCTGTTAGCCACGTCTCGGTATACAACATCAGACTACTCTCTCCGAAGACACTCTCGTAGTGGGAGATAGCCGCTAGCTCATCAGTCTTAGTAGTGATCGAACATTCCCCATAATAACGGATGAGAGGACGGGTCTGTACCTTATATTCCTCCACAAGATACCACAGGATTTCCTTACGGATTGTATCCGGCATCTGTCAAAAATAGACTTCTTGTGTTTCATTAGCAAACCGAATCTGATGAGCCGGATTTTTTCTGCGGTGGTCCCAGTCAGGTGGGGATTAGAAAATTGACGAGAATGGGAACTATTTGATGAGTCCAGATCACAGCTGTAATGTACTGCAACTGTAGTCAGTGTAAATCCTGGGTTATTAACACCTTCAACCAGATATACTTGTCTGAAATCAGCAACCTACAGCCAACAGTTTTTCCTCAAAATCTGTAAACAAAAAAGAATAAAAATAGTAAACAGAGTTCAAATGAGTGAAAAGACAAGAGAGAATATTCTCTGACAGTGATGGAGAGGTGAGTCTTTTATTTTAAGGATGTTTTCAGCCTTTTCTCTGCAGGATAACTGCTAGCTTGTTACCTGATGTTTTTAACAGGGTTTTGGGCAAACAGTAAATTATGTGTGCAGACTGTCGGTCAATGCCATAGTTTTTGTTTTTTTTTAATTGTAAAGGCATAACATTTAACTCAGCAGAAGAAGGTACTTTAAAACTTTTTTCACTCTACTGTCATTATTTCTAATTGGCTTAATTTGCAATAAATTATTGTTTAAAGCATGCAAAAAAAAAACATGCAAGTTAGGTTAATTGGCATCAAAACGGGGGATTCTAAATTGTCCTTAGGTATGGATGTGAGAGTGAATGGTTGTCTGTCTCTCTGTGTTGGCCCTGTGATGGACTGGCGATCTGTCCAGGGTGTACCCTGCCTCTCGCCCAAAGATGCTGGGATAGGCTCCAGCCCCCCCGCGACCCGAAAGTATTAAGCGGTAGAAGATGGATGGATGGATGGATGGATATTGTTTAAAGTTAATCAGAAAGTTTTTTTTTAATATTCTTTTTGTTTGATTCCAAAATAAATAAAGATTATGTAAAAGTTATCAGACAACCAACCCCCTAGTTATCTAACTGAAAGTCCAGAGAACAGGTGGATTCAGATTATATTAATAGATCTGAATAAGGAGCATTGTAAGGAAACATAAAAAGCATAAAAAGTAGCTTCTTCTAAATAAAACTTTCATCTTAAATTTATTAAAATATCAGGAACTAAAGCTGTGTGATAAGTGTTGAAAGTAGGAAATGGATGATATTTTCAGACGTAAACAATTTATGAATGTACTAATAAAACTAGGGATGGTATTGGGCTGGTGATGAGCGGTGCCTGGTTTCCTCCAAACATGATGCCCTGCATTCAGGCCAAAGAGTTCAATCTTTGTCTCATCAGACAAGACAATTTTGTTTCTCATGGTCTGAGAGTCCTTCAGGTGCCTTTTGGCAAACTCCAAGTGGGCTGCCATGTGCCTTTTACTAAGGAGTGGCTTCCGTCTGGCCACTCTACCATACAGGCCTGATTGGTGGATTTCTGCAGAGATGGTTGTCCTTCTGGAAGGTTTTCCTCTCTTCGCAGAGGAACGCTGGAGCTTTGACAGAGTGACCATTGGGTTGTTGGTCACCTCCCTGTCTAAGGCCCTTCTCCCCCGATTACTCAGTTTAGACGGCCGGCCAGTTCTAGGAAGGGTCCTGGTGGTTCCGAACTTCTTCCATTTATGGATGATTGAGGCCACTGTGCTCACTGGAACCGTCAAAGTAGCAAAAATTTTTCTGTACCCTTCCCCAGATTTGTGCCTCCAGACAATCCTATCTCGGAGGTCTACAGACAATTCTTTTCACTTCATGCTTGGTTTGTGCTCTGACATGCACTGTCAACTGTGGGACCTTCTATAGACAGGTGTGTGCCTTTCCAAGTCATGTCCAAGCAACTGGATTTGCCACAGCTGGACTCCAATTAAGCTGTAAAAACATCTCAAGGATGATCAGTGGAAATAGGATGAGCCTGAGCTCAAGTTTGAGCTTTATGGCAAAGGCTGTGAATACTTATGTACATGTGATTTCTTAGTTTTTTATTTTTAATAAATTTGCAAAAATCTCAGTTTTTTTTTTGCATTGTCATTATGGAGTATTGTGTGTAGAATTTTGAGGGAAAATTAATTTAATCCATTTTGGAATAAGGCTGTAACATAATAAAATGTGGAAAAAGTGAAGTGCTGTGATTACTTTCTGGACGCACAGTATAGGAACAGAAATGTTACATTTCTTTATGACTAGGAACTGCAGCCCTCAAAAGTCTAATGTATTCTCCGTAGCCCCTATAATATACTGGTTCCAATAATGATTACTACCCAGGTACGTTGATTGACCAGTTCACCACCTATTACCCAGATTTACAGGTACATCTCAAAAAATTAGAATATCATGAATATCATGTTCAATATTTTTTGTCACTCATTTCAGAAAGTGAAACCCATATATTATATAGATTCATTACACAGAGTGATATAGTTCAAGTGTTTATGACATATTATTCAGCCCAGGAAACACACACGCAGGCTCAGACAGATTTGAAGGCTTTATTAAGCAACAGTGTTTGTGTATGGATGCGTGTATGTGAGATATGAGTGTGATGTGGTGGAGGATGTAGTCAGGACAGAGCAGTTCGCCGTTCGGCCAGGCAACCCTATGAAAGAGGAGAGCAGGGATTAGCTGGGCAACCACACGGGAGAGTGAAGATGTTACTGTGCTTACTTGTAGCGTCGCGGTGGCTGGCGTGGCAAGTCCCAAGCCTGGGAGACAGTGTCCTGCTGTGCGTCCGGAATGATGCAGCAAGTGGAGGAGCAGCGTGATGGAGGAGAGTGAGTCCACTGCCAAGGGATCCACCTGTGCACAGGGGAAGTCTGAACGGAAAAGGTAAGGTACAGATGACAGCTTACTTGTCAGACGAGTAGACAGCTGGCCCGATGAGAGGGAAGTGGCTGTGTAGATTAACGCAGGGAGACAGACGGCTCCAGGCCGCAGCTCAGGGCAGGATGGAATAAATAGCTGAGCTTAACGAGGAGCAGGTGTGCACGCAGCTGAGGTGGAAGCCCGTGAGCCGCGGGTGATGACAGTACTCCCCCCCCTACCAGCGCCTCCTGGCGCTGGCTTACCTGGGTGTGTCCGGTGGAACTCCGCGATGAGGTCAGGATCCAACACCCACGAAGAGCGCACCCAAGATCTCAACTCCGGACCATAACCTTCCCAATCCACCAGGTATTGCAGCCCACGACCCCGACGCCGGGAGTCCAAGATGGCGGTAACACCCCACGCCGGGTCACCGTCAATCATCCTAAGCGCAGGAGGAGACCTAGGAGGAGGGCAGAGTGAATTGGAAAGCACAGGTTTGATTTTGGAGACGTGGAAGGTGGGACACACACGAAGGGAGGGGGGGGAGGGCCAAACGCACAGCCACCGGGTTGATAATCCTGGATATGGTGAAGGGGCCGAGGAACCTTGGTGCCAGCTTCTTCTTCTCACCCTTAAGGCACATGTCCTGGGAGGAGAGCCAAACCCGCTGACCCACCCGGTAGACAGGAGCCGGCCTTCTGTGGCGATTGGTGGTGGAGCTGTTGCGCGCCGCTGTGCGTAAAAGCACGTCTCTGGTCTTCTTCCACACGCCCCGGCAGCGCCTGATGTGCGCCTGAATCGAAGGAACGGCCAATTCACCCTCCTGCTCCGGGAAAACAGGGGGATCGTACCCCAAGGACGCTCGAAAAAGAGACACCCCAGTTGCAGTGGACCGGGCCGAGTTATGGGCGTACTCCACCCAGGTCAGGTAGGAGCTCCAAGACGAAGGGTTGGATGATGTCACGCAGCGCAGGGCGGCCTCCAACTCCTGGTTCGTGCGCTCACACTGCCCGTTGGACTGGGGATGATAACCAGAAGAGAGACTGACTGTGGCCCCCAAGGCGCTGCAGATGCTCCTCCAAACCTTGGAGACAAACTGCGGACCACGGTCCGAGACCATGTCCAGCGGAATCCCATGCAGCTTGACGACATGCTGGACCAGGAGATCGGCCGTGTCACGTGCTGAAGGAAGACCCTGAAGAGGCACAAAATGGGCGGCCTTGGAGAACCTGTCCACGATGGTCAGAACCGTGTCAAAGATGTTAGAGACAGGGAGTCCGGTGACAAAGTCAAGGGCGATGTGTGACCAGGGCCTGCCCGGAACCGGCAGGGGCTGGAGTAGACCCGCAGGTGGAGAGTTCGGAGACTTGCCAGTGGCGCACTGGGGACAGGCCCGGACATAGTTGGTAACGTCCTTCTGAAGACCCAGCCACCAAAACGAGCGTTGCAGCCAACTCACCAAGCTGGTGATGCCAGGGTGACAGGCGAGTTTGGAGGTGTGGGCCCAATGGATAACTTCACCCCGAACCGCCGAAGGAACATACAGTCTCCTTTCTGGCCCCCCGCCGGGATCCGGCTCCGCCTCCTGAGCCTTCCGAATCTTGTCCTTGATGGCCCATGCAATCGCCCCCACGACGCATGAATCGGGCAGGATGGTATGTTCGGACTCTTCTGGACCCTCTGGAGCAAATTGTCTGGAAAGGGCGTCGGGCAACCCATTCTTCGAGCCTGGACGGTACGTGATGGTAAAATTGAAATGAGTGAAGAACAGAGACCAGCGCGCCTGGCGGGCGTTCAGGCGCCTCGCTGACCTCAGGTACTCAAGGTTCTTATGGTCCGTCCAGACCACAAAAGGCTGGGCTGCCCCCTCTAACCAGTGACGCCACTCCTGTAGCACGAGCTTGACAGCGAGGAGCTCCCTGTCGCCGACGTCGTAATTCCGTTCTGCCACGATAGTTTTCTGGAGAAGAAGGCGCAGGGCCGCTTAACACCATCCACCGGTGATCGCTGGGACAGCACCACTCCCACCCCTGTGTCGGACGCGTCGACCTCCACCAGACACTGAAGAGCGGGGTCAACCTGGGTCAGGACCTGGGAGGACGAGAACTCCGCCTGGAGAGTCTTGAAGGCGGTAGCCGCTTCCTCAGACCACTGAAAAGGCACCTTCGATGACGTGAGGCAGGTCAGGGGGGAAACGATGGCGCTGTAGTTGGGGACAAAGCGCCGGTAGAAATTAGCGAACCCGATGAATTGCTGCACCTGCTTCCTTGAGGTCGGCGTGGGCCACTCGACCACCGCTTTGACCTTAGCGGGGTCGGGGAGGATCTGATTGTGGGAGATCACGAACCCCAGGAAGGAGATGGTTTGGGCGTAGAACTCGCACTTTTCTGCCTTAATGAACAGACGATTCTCCAGCAGACGTTGCAGGACCCGCCTCACATGGGCCTGGTGCTCCTCGCGTGATCTGGAGAAGATGAGTATATCGTCGAGATAGACAAAGACGAAAACTCCCAGGAAATCCCGCAGAACGTCATTTATAACGTCATTGTGTTTATATATTTATATATCTACATATTATTCCATCTAGCTACATTGCTCCGCACTGTGTGTGTTTATATACTTGCATATTTATTCCACCTAGCTGCAATGCTCCGTACTGTGGGTGTTTATATATTTACATATTTATTCCATCTAGCTACAATGCTCTGCACTGTGTGTTCATATATTCATATATTTATTCCATCCAGCTACAATGCTCTGCACTGTGTGTCTGTGTGTGTGTGTATATATATATATTTTATAGTAATACGTACATATGTATATTAGCTGCTCTTGCTTGCTTGTTTTTTTTTTTTCTTGCCTTCTGATTGTTGCTCTGAGTGTTGCTATCCCTGTGCTGTTGCAATCCTGGAATTTCCCCGTTGTGGGACTAATAAAGGCTTATCTTATCTTATCTTATCTTATCTATAAAGCGCTGGAAGACGGCAGGTGCGTTGGTGAGCCCGAACGGCATCACGAGATACTCAAAGTGGCCGCTGGGTGTCCTAAAGGTCGTCTTCCAC